>VXBB01017652.1:520241-655633 GCA_013399915.1 Illadopsis cleaveri | reverse complement strand
CCTCCCCCCCCCCCGCCCCGCTCCCCGGCGGTGGGGCAGCGCAGGGGCGCGAGCACCTGTGGGCAGCCCCGCAGGGATCCCGCTCCGAGGCCGCGGCTGAGGCAGTATGCAGAGGTCCCTGGCCCTCCTCGCTTGTAGACCGCAGAGGAATCTGCTGAGGACTGGCACCGACACGGCAGGGTCTGCCTCCCGCCGGATCCCGGGCTGTGCTTGGTGCTGCCGTGTCGCAGTCTCTTGTGCTCAGCCGTGGAGCTGGTGATCTGGGGGGTTATTGTTGTCCGAGGGGGACGCGGTGCACCCTCTCCTCGGAGTACCGTGTTGCTGCATAGCTACGGCTGGACAGCCTTTTCCCTGCAAGCAGGAAAGCGATCAGTTGATGGGGGACTTTTAACGTCATTAGATCAGTAGGGACACTTTTTTCCTGCCAGGCCTCCCCCAAACACAGGGTTGCAGACACACAGAAGGTTTAACTGTGGGTGTCGATCTCGATCTCCTACTGAGATTCTGTTTGTGGATGGTAGTTCCTGCCTTGCACGGGAAATCTGTCTGGGGCCGGGAGAAGTCTCTCATGTACATACACAAGTGTCTGACTGTGCGTACACATCCCTGTCAACACACTGCATAGGTCTGTAGAGGCTTTGCTGCTCCTGAAATGGCTGTGTGTTAGCACAGCGAGCTGCACAACATTGACAAAGCTTGAAAGAGACAAGTCTCAGCTGCTGCAGGTTGATGAGATGCGCTTGTGGCAGCCCCGTTTTTCATAGGGTCTGTTCCCATCATCTGTTGACGTGGTCCATTTTGCAATCAGGTGGCAGGTTGCTACACAGTGTGAGGTTATCTCTGGCATCTTCTTTCTCCTTGTGGCAGGGACAGTTTTCCCTGTTGCTTTCTGGATCACTTTTATGACTCTTCCTATTACTTGCTGCTCTTTCAGTTTCTGACAGTGGAGTAGAGGGTCCTGTTGCTTTCACTGACAAGGCTGCCGAGTTCCTTTCTGTAGAGAGACAATTAAGTATAAACCAAGTTTCCATCTTAGTTCATGATAGTGATTCCATGGAAGGCTTAGTCCTTAGTGTGTCACACCAATGCAGTAGCCTGCAGTCAGTAGCAGTCTCGCTCTTGCTCATGCCCTGCTGGCCTATGTGCTAGTCTCACTTTGTCAGTGTGGGTTGTCTCTGTGCGATGGCCACTGCCCAGGGAGCCAGAGGAGTCAGCTTTCAGAAGGCACAAAGTGCAGGATTGCCTTGGGCTGTCTGGCTTTAAATTCTGTTTCTCCTGGGCTGTGCCTGGAAGAAAAGGCTGTTGCTGTGGTTGAGAGCACCAAAGGAGATAGTATTTCTTGTGTGCTGATGAGGGGACAATTGTCCCTTGTTCCCTCAGGAGCCCTGCCCTGGTGCTGTACCTCTGCAGAGCTGCAGGTCCCTGTCCATAGAGCTGCAGATCAGTGCTGGTGCTTGCTAGGTTTGTGCCCTCGTTCCACCTCCATTTACTACAGCTAACTAATTTACTTGTGTTTGCTTCAAGTGGGACGGGAGATTTCTCCATGTAATATATATATAGTGGCATGTATCCCACTCCTCTCTGACTCTCGTGGTTTCTGAGAGGGCCTGTGTAGCTCAGCAACACAGCATTGCTTTCTGCCACCATGGTGGCAAAGGCACAGCTCCTTCAAGATTTTGGGGTTCTGGTGATGTTTTCTCTGTGCGTCAGGCAGTAAGTGTGTGTTTGTGCTGTGGCAGTCTCAGCCTGGCTGCTGTCTAGGGCCCTGTAAGGCAGAAATGCCTTTTGCCTGCTGAGAGTCTTGGACCTGGAGTCATGGCAGAGTTTGGGGAACAGGAATAGGTGCTAGCTCGTTAGTGCTAAGGTCTGTTGGTCTGAGAGCTAATGCTGTGACACACCTTTAGAGGACTTCTGTTTTAGGGATCAATCCTCATCATGACTGGAAACAAACTGAACAGGAAAGCAAGCTGTAAAATGAATACAGGTCTGTTCCCAAGTGTTGTCCCAGTTCAGTGGGCTCTGGCTACGAAGAAAAAGGCTTCTAGCAGAGCTTTTTTCCTTCAGGGGTTAGTCTGGGGGCTTTGCTATATGCAACAGAGGTTTTTTTTTTTTTCTTTTTTGTGAAACTGTAATGCATTATATGTTTTAATTGTTATTTCTAGTAAGAAGATTGTGAATGTCATCCTTAATTAATTTTATCCACTAATGGTGCTCAGAGATTGTGAAACCTCAATAAAATTTCCCACCAAAATCCCACAGTCTCTACAAAGTGGAATCTACCTTTATTCTAGTGTTAGTCATGTGTTACTGATTTATTATGCAAGCTTTTAATTGATAACCCCAATTCCTAGCAATTTGAAAACTAATAAAAGTGCATCATTGTCTGTAGTTCTGAGGAATTAAATAATTTACTTGGCAGTTTCCTGTCACTTTTTTTTGAAAACAGGTCTTATACAGAGACAATAGCCTTGTTAGCAGTTGTGCTAATGTTTCTTTTTTGCATTGTGGACAAATTTTGGTGAAGATTATCAGAAATCTATTGCTAATTTACTGTAAGTGCAATATTGTATAAGTAAATTGAAAAGGAAATTGTTCACCTGGAAACAAATGGTTGAAGCTGCTCTTGGAAATGCAAATGTAGTTTTAATTTGTATTGTTCAGTACATATACTAATATGGTAACAAAATATATGCTTTCAGAATCATGTAGTGATTTATTTGTCAGTCATCAAGTGTGTTTTTTCAGTGATTATTCAGAGTGCTTTAAAATAGTTGTGAGTAATTGAAAGATTTCTGAGGAGTCATCATTTGTTTACAGAACAGGGGAAACAATCTGCAGACTTCTACAAAGACCTTCTGTTAATTTCCTAGCAAAGAGCTAAATATTGCGAGTTTGTCTGTGTACATGTATACCTGACTGCATGGAAATTATTTTGAAAATTGCTGCTTTATTGTGACTTTATTGGCAATTTATTCATAGCACAAGTTGTTCATATTTGTTCCTGTACATTCTGGACCTCTCATATGCAAGTCAAAATTGGCTTTTAAAATAGGGCTGTTATTTGGTAGAGGTTTGATATTTTGGGTGTAAGGAGGCTGAATATACAAAGTGCAGGTATTTTGGCTGACTATGCTTATGTTTGGCATGTTGTTTTTCCGTGTTTTCTGAAGGTAGCAGTAAAACCCATGTATGGAAAGTGAAATTGACTTTTCCTTTCTGAGTTCATGTTCTCTTTACCCTCATTCACTCTTAAAATTGAAGAGCTATTTTGTTGTATTTATTTGTTTATTTATTTTTTTAAATTTATTGTTCAAATCTGGTAGATACAAGGTCTTAAATCATGACATTGCTGAGCTATATGTGGATGCTGCATATGCATGTGTTATAGTGTATGATGTGCATGCTCTAGGTAAGACTGTTTGTATCAAGAGCACTCTTGTGCTGCTGCAAATGGCACACAGTTATTGCTGCTTAGGACTCCGTATGTGGGAGAATGGTGTAGCAAGATCTTGGGAAGTAACTATTTTTAATGTAGCAGGTGAGTGTGGGAAGCTGCTCACACTAACAGGCCAAATTCTTTTGCTTTTGTTAATGCTGAGTGGGACCTTGGATGAGACTTGCAGATGAAATGTATTGCTCATTGTGAGAAGGGGTGTCAGAGCCTGACCCTGTGGTTTGTATAACAGTACTCATTCCCAGTTCACTTCTCCAGAGTACAGCTTTATAGCAACACTTAAGGCAAGTTTATAGAGACTACAGGAAAAATACGGAGGCAGTATTACATTTTCAAGACGAGAGTGCTGAAATAGTGGCACCATTGAAAATAAAACTCTAAAACTTAATTGTAAGTATAAATTGAGGATTGAATTTGTTACTTTCTTTATTATTGCTTGATTCCAACTTCTAAATGAGAAGAGAAAAGAAAAAAGAGAACTTTTCCCAGAAAACGCTAGAAAGAAATTAAGTAACAGTCACAATCACATATTTATTTAAGCTCCCCCAACTTCTCCCTTATACTTGCCAGTGTCACAGTTAAAAAAAATACATCTGGATCATATGGTGTTCTCTGGTGTTTGTTTAAGAATAATTGGCAGCCTGAGACATATTTTTGCACAAAAAAAATTAAATATGAATACTGTGTGGAAATCATCCTACCGTAATGCATCTACAATTTGTTTGATTTCTTCCCACAAATTCTACTTGTTAAATATATGTTTTCAATTTCCTCTCTTAATAATTGCATCTTCTCTCTACTTTTTCCTTTGGAAAAAATATAGAATGAATTCTAAAACAAAATACTTCCACTGACATCTTTTAATGCGTCTTAAATAGGTAATGTTTACAGTTTCAATGGGTAAGAGGGTTTAAGTAGGTGAGGGAATACTTAATCCACTGTGAAGTGTCTTAGTCAATTAGTTGTGTGTCTGATATGTGAAGGGAAAGCCATAGGTATTGCATGTTCCTTTCATAGGTTCAGGTCTGCCTTGTAAAAAGGCCAAACTATTGAAGAATCACATCACATTATTTTGCAATAATAGTGCCATTTTGATGTCATGCAAATTGATGGAACGCTGGATGTGTTCACCCAATTTTCAGCGTTGGTGCAGTTTAAAAGTTCTTCTCATGAAATGAAAAAAAAGTATAGCATATTTAAAGATAATTAAAATCCACCCTTGTTCTACAAGGTTGTTTATTAGGATAGGCAAGGTGAAAGTTGGAATAGATGATAAAGGCTATTGCTTAAAATAGAAGAAATATCTTGGGGAAAAAAGAAGTTGCAGGGTGAAATGAGGGTAAATGAGGTGTGGAGTTTTGTGCGGACTTGGAGAATCGAGGGCATTATGGCTGACTGATGTGAAAGGCAGAAGGGAGCTGACTAAATTTCATGGGCAAAGAAGTGTAGGGACAGAAGCAGGAAAACCAGGGCTTTTGCCTCCTTGTACAGCCAGCACAAAATACTATCTTGAATCCTGAGTCTTCTTCGTCTTTGCCGATTTCCCTGTTCACCTACTTAGAGCCTTTCCACTTTGTTTAATTAGGTATTTACAAGTCATTGCAAAGTTTGTAAGTAAATACATATTGAAATTTAGTGGAGATGGGAAAGATAAGGTCAAGATTTGCAAGATCTCAATTTTAATCAAACAGACCAGGAACTTGCTGGAAAAAAAACTGGTGCAGTAATGTATTTAGGAGAAATGAAGTCTGCAAGTTACATGAGCTAATATTTGGCATTTGTAAAGTATTATTTGATTAGTGCAGTACTATATGTGTGCTTTGAGAAAAGAGTAGCAATTGTAGAACAATTCAAGAACAACAAAAGTGAGCATGGGCCTAAAAATATGAAAGAGCATTTGAAGAAACTGGAATTCCTTAGCCTGGAGACATATTTGGTATGTAATACTGCTGCAAAAAGGATCAATTTCTTTCTTATATCTATACTGAGTAGGAACCAAAGGAAAGGTTATGGGACAATTTTAAAAGCATGTTAAGGGAAGCTGACTAATGCTAAGAGTGGTGTAGTAATGGAACAAATTGTCTGGTATGTTTGTGGAATCTATTATCAGTCTGTAGGGATAGGTAAGACAACTTTTGCTGCTTTAGAGCTGAGTAATGGACTAGAGGACCCCACAAGATCTCTTCCAGTCCTATCACTCTGTGAAAAGAGCTCAGTCTTGTCTTTTTGGCACAAGTATGTTATAGATGGACGATAGATTAAGTGCAAACTAAGGAGAAAGGAGTAGTTTATGTGGATTATAAATATTGATACCCTCAGTTAAGTCCCCCTCAATAGTGGATTTGCTATAAATGTTTACATTTACTGTAAACATATTCAGAGAGTATTTTGCAATGATAAATGCTCACTGTTGATCCATTTTGTTGCAAGCAGATCTTAAGACCATACAAAAATATAAAATACAACATTATTTATTAATTTTTCTCTGCAAATTGCCGATCTGAAACGTAGATTTTTAAGCCTTTGTGAAATCCTCTTGACGTTTTAAAGAGTGTAGGACTCTGTCTGCATCAGTGGGGCTGCAAGAAGTTCCAGGACAAATTTCCCTGGGAGCAATTACTGTCACAGCAATTAGCTGTCACACTCAAAAAGGCCAGAAAATATTGCACATTTGTGTAGTTTTTTGTAGAGAGATTAAAAAAATGTTGGACCTTTTTCAGGAAACTTTTATTAATAGTAGTTAAAATGCTATAAATTCGAAATATCCTTGATCTGAAGCCACTATTTTGAAGAACAGTTCCAGATACCAGTCACTAGCAATTGCTCTAGATTATCTCTAGAGCCATTTGTAGTCACTGAAACTATGTAAGGATGGAAAAAAAGACCCAATCATGCTATTAGATCCTGGCAAGAATAGAAAAGAGGTACTTAAACTGTAATTAGTCTGGCAAACAATGTCATTAAAGTCAAGAGCAAAATGCCATGTCCTTTCTGGAGAGAAGATGGTACGTACATGTAAACTTCCCTTTCAACATATGAATGTGCAGGTTTTACTTCAGAAGTAAGCATGCAAAACCAAGAATGTGATTTCATGTCAAATCTGAAAACTTTTGAATTCTGAATACCACTGAAAACTTCGTGGTGGTTGTGTGGTATCAAGGATGTTCATAGTATTGTAAATACGATTAGGGAATAAAGGCACAATGAGGGAGATTGTGTGTAAATTGTAAGTGCTTTGGCTGTTTCAGTGGTACTGACTAATTGTCGTGGTATTTTTTCTTTCTGAAGTCAAATAATAGCATACACAGGGGACTAAAATTATTCTCTTGCTATACCCTATGGTATGAAGAATGTAATAGAAATTAGAATTTCCTGTTGCCTGTGAAATAGTGGGCATTCATCTGCCTTTGAGCTCATGAAAATGTGATAACCTGTATCCATTTTCCTAAAAATGCATTAAGCATTTCTTTTAATCATTTTTGTGACCTATTTAAGTAGCTACCAAAATAGAACCAGAATGTCCCAGAACAGTACATTATCATGTCAGCAGAAGGGATATTATATGTATTGGTATTTTAAAAGAATTTATAGAATAAAATTAGTTCCTTTCTGCTCCCTCATCCTCAAGTCTGTGCAGCAGTTGCTGCCAGCCATATTAATGCTGTTCTTCAGAAACAACTTAGTTTACAGCTCTTTTGAAACTATTGCTACTTCATTTGAGACTTGTGTATGTTTCCAAGGTATCATCACCATGGCAGATTTTCATGCAGTGTCTGCAAGTGTGTTCTGTGCTGAGATTTTAGCATACTTAACCTTTTTTTCAGTAAATTTGATAGCTTGGATTGTAACCCATATTATCCATCTCCTTCAATTGGTGTTATCCTTTCCCTTTATTTGAAGAGAAGATAGGAATGCTCAAACATAAGACTTGACTGACTGTATAATTGTATTTTAGAAAGCTTCCACTTTATTATGTTTTTCCTCTTTATGACTGTGCTGCACTGAAATACTTAACTATGTCCACTTGTTTTTATTGCAACCTTATAAAAGCTTTTGAAATTAAATGTAGCAATGAGCTGTAAAAGCACCCATAAAGCTGTGTTTCATACTCATCTGAGAATCTGCTCATGAAAATTCTAGTAGTAGGTGAATTCCATGTTTTGGGAGAAGCATCTGAATGATTTCAGATTAGGTGGATATGCTCTTGAAAACAGCATTGAGCAGTGCAGAAGCCTTCATGCTTATCCTCACTAATTTCAGAAAAAGGAGTTTTTTCTGTAGTGCTCTGTGTGGATTTTCCCATCAACATCAAATGTGCCTCTTGCTTTTGGAATAACCCCTCATCCCCAGTCCTCATCTTGTAGGGGAATGGATTGAGAAAAACGCTACTATGGAGCATACACTGAAAACTCATGTAACTCGCATGATTTTGTCTAAAACAGCATAGGCAAGAAAAGGCTTCTAAAGGATCTTTTAAAGAAAATGCCACATTCAGCTTTAGAGAGGATTAAATATTTTTTGGTGATATGTAGTTTGTGTAGTTTGGTTGTACTCATTTCACTTGGTCTTATCTAGAAATTCAGGGCTTTATGTCTGTCGTATCTGAATTGTTTTACTGTGGCCAGCAAATACATGAACATTTTTTTCTATTTGCTCACCCATAACTCCAGGTAGATGAAAGGTTTGTAAATGTTAGTCAGTATTGCCCAGAGCAACACAACTAGCAGTTGCCCAGCGGTTGCCTCTGGAGTGAAGACCAGTTGAAAAGAAACAAGTAACTCTCCACTGAATATTTGTGAACTATGATTTTTTTCCCCCCAGTTCTCTGTCCAGTGCTGGCCAAACTTGGGCAAAAATAACACAAGCAGCAAAGCCCTTTTTGCCTTGAAAAATATCAAGCTGCTGAAGAATGTGCATGCTTTACCAAGGAGTGCTGCTGACAAGCCAGCCTGCGGAGGACAAGAGAGGTTTTTGAGAACTGGGTGTCTCCACTGTACCCATGATGAGGGATTTGCCTTGGACTGGCTTCTGCTACAGGAACTGTGTTCCCATTAGCAGCTATGATGGGACTGTGCATGGTAACAGGATTAGAGCTTGCAAAACCCAGTACATTACAGCCAAACAACACCAAATCCCAAAGCTACCTTACCCTGCCTCCCTCCCCCAAATTTCTCCATGAATGTGAAACTTGTTAATATATGTATGTCTATGAAAAATGTTAAGCTAGACTGTACAAATAGAACTTTGTAAAAGAATCTTTTGAAGAAAAATATGGAAATATTTAAGATACCTAATGAAAGTTATTGCCGAAACATGTGAATGTGCAGATATGTAAAACCTGACTAAATTTTTTTGTTTATTTTTCTGTCAGTGATTCAGACTTACACGATCCAGTCTGTTACACATTCGTATGACTTACATGTCTTGGGTAGTTCAGTACAAAGAATGCAGGTTTTGATAATGCATCCAATGTAGGATCTGAGAGACTCTGTTGGGAAAGTAGTGTTCTTGCTCTGAAATAGTTTTTTATTAAAATCTCAAACTGTAGAAATTATAATTCCAAAAGTGGTCTGGTATTAAGATAAGCTCATCATAAAAAAATTCTGAGTAGTGTTTCAGCGGCAATATTAGAAATAGGTATCTCTGCAAAACCAATTCTTGGGTACTCTTGGACTACTAAAATTGCTAACTATGACTCTTATCAAAAGTTATTAATTATTTCATGTTCATTTGTTTGTGTCTGTCTCTTTTCTCTCGGATTGCATACAAAGGATGGCTGTACAAAAACCTGCTGCAAGGTAGACAGAATCAGAGCTTTCTCTTCAAGTCCCTTAGCTGTGTGCACTGACCTTGCATAAATGCAATGTAGGTTTACCCTTGAGAAAACTGGGCTAATCTGCTTTGTGCCTGGCATCCCACAGGAATAAACATGGCAAGAATAAAGAATATTAAAGCATGGATAAGATCCTGTAAAAACTTAAGGTTATATTTTATGGTTTTTGTTTAGGAAAAAAATTGTGTAAACTTTTTGGGATGAAGACTGTGGTTTCCTTCTGAGTGGGTGCAGGGTCTGTCACTCACTGCTCCTGGTCCGTGACTGGCCTGTTCAGGGGCTGGGACAGTTCATGTATGAGCAACAAGCCTGCTTAGTACCAGTGATTACAAACAAATACATCTCTGGCAATACAGAAATCTACTTATTTTCTCTAAGTTTGTTACTCTCCAGACTGCTCATGGAAATTACTGAACTACTGTAGCATAAGCACTATGACTGTAATCACATAAAGTGCTTGCTCTAAGAGTTCAAATAATAGTTAAAAATTGTGGATGGACAGAAATCATAATTACTCTCTGTTTTTGTTTTTTTGTAGGATAGAAAAACTTCTAATTTTCATGCACAACAAATAGAAAATGTTATGCAATAGGGAAAAGGCATTTTTATAGATATGAAATAAAAAAAATTCTAGAGGTTTATGATTTATCTTGTTGAAATACTGTAACCCAGAGACTTTTATTCTATTATCTGCTATACTTTCAACTTTGAGTTTTAAATTTTTCATTTTACAGTGATTGCAGAAAGAACTGTTTATATAGTGCTTTCATTATGCACATTTATTAAAAAGTAATAAAAATCGTTAAAATAAGTCTGACAAAATTGATTTGAGAAAAAAAAAAAAGGATAGATGGTGTGTGCAACCTGTAATATGTTTTTAATGCTTTGCTGTTATGGTACAGTTTTTAATAGCTCATTTCTAGGACTGGGTCTAGTTCCGATACTAATATATTTTATATGGAAAAATATTATCAATTTATAGTTGTTATTACTTATTTTATTAGTTTGTCTTTTTTTTTTTACAGTCCACAATGAACTGATTATTTTCCTGATAACATTTTCTTGTATATTTAGAAAGGCTGTGTCTGGGGTCTGTATATGCAAATATGAAAATTTTAATTCTAATGAGAATCCTTTAAAATTTCTTCCTGGCATATGCAATTCAATTGAATGGTTTCAGCTTTCAAGAAATACAAGACTAAATAAATTTTCCTTTGAGTTTGTTATTAATACTGTGGTTTAGTACTTGTTCTACTCCATTTCATAGAACCGTAGAATGGTTTGGGCTGGAAGGGACCTTAAAGCTCATCTCATTCCAGCCCCCTTTGTGCCATGGGCAGGGACACCTTCCACTAGACCAGGCTGCTCAAAGCCCCATCCAGCCTGGCCTTGAACACTGCCATGGATTGGGGCATCCACAGCTGCTCTAGGCAACCTGCTCCAGTACCTCACACAGAATCATGGAATTATCCAGAGCCAGGCTTTAGTCTGAGTTGGCAAGTGCTTGACATTTCCTATTGACCAAAGTTTTCAAGGCACTGAAATCACATTGAGATTTATTACAATGTTTTAAGCCTTAAAGAAGCTTTCAACAAGTATTAGAAATGGTTGTAGAATTTAAGAAGAAAAAAAAAAAAAGAAGAAAAAGAAAAAAATATATATTTTTCCTTTACTTGCGTGGAATGGGAAAATGTCTCCATCCACAGTCAGCAGCATAATTCTTTTACAAAATCTCAATCTTCAAGTGTCTCATTTTTTTCACTTTAGATATCTTTATTGGTAGGGGTAGGAATACAGTGATAAAGAAGTTTCTAGTATTTGGCAGTGTTAAATTTCAGATGTGGCTTAAGTGGTCCAAGTGTGAATATAATGCTTAGAGCAAGAAATTATAAAGAAAATTCAGTATCAAATCATTATTGTTAACTTTTTGTTTCTGCTATAATCTTGCAATCTTGTAACTTCGACACCAAGAAAACACTGATATTCTAGTTATTTATTTGAATGTTAAAAAAAAAAAAATAGGCAAGATTTTGGCCCTCCTGAGGCCAAATGATTGAAAATGTGAAAACATCAGTCTTGATAGTCCAGAAGCCAAAAATCATCCTATCTGTGCTTCTTTCTGTATCTCATTTTTTGAGGCATTGTCTTGATTTATAGGTGCTACTACTGGCTGTCAATATCCTCTGTCTGGAACAAACTTGCTTTTTCCCTGGGGTGGTTTTCTCTCCTCTGTCTAGCATGCTCATTGTCCAGGACATGCCTCTTTCCAGTGCTGTGCTCTACTCAGGCCTTTTTTTCCTGCTCTTCTGTTTCTTATGCTGCACACAAGTGTGTGTCTGAGAGTTAAGTGGCTGCTGATGGGGACTCAGTATAAAAAGATGTTCCAGAGAGCCTTCTGTACATTAATTTTTTATTTCTTAAAGGGGGAAAAAAAAAAAAAGAATACTAGATGTTATCTGACCTGTCCCCAGCTTTCAGCTTTCAAGAGGTGGTGACAGTGACAGTGACAGGTCTCAGATAATGTCATTGATGGTAGCCCTGAGGGCTGGCAACCTGAGACTGGGCTTTCCCCAGGCTTTCAATTTCAGGACTGTAAAGTCTGGATCGTATTTTGGTGTTACATGAATCACGATTACTTGGCTAGTAGGGAAATGAATTCTGTTCAAATTGAAGCTCTATAGAGTAGGAGTTGTTCTGGAAATGAGGCAATTCAGGGGACAGAGGATGTGCTACTGCGAAAGATTAATAATAAGTGAATGCAGAATAAATCCAAATTATTTCATAATTATAGCAGAAATAGTAAATTTCAAAACGATTTATAGCAGAAATAGCAAATTTCAGTAACATTTATCAATTACGAAGTTAAAAATGAGAGAAACATTTTTGAGACAGTATAGAGTTCAAGCACAGAAATTACAGTGATGAAGGGTATTGTGGAAGCCATGCACATAAATAGGTTAAAAAGGAATTAGGTAATTGAGTACAGTGATCCTAATTCAACAGATGCAATCACCAGCTTAGGAAAACTTTAAACTGCTGATCACCAGAATGAGGGACTGAATACCAAAGGAAAGACCATTTACTAGTTCCCTTTTTTTCCTTGTACAATAAGAACCAAATATTGGGGTAACCTGAGGCAAGACACCGTATTTAAAAGATTTCTGTGGTTCTACTTTTATTTTCCTTACTGGGGTCCATGAAATAGGATTTGTCTTTGTTAGCTAAGCAGGGATGGGTTATCTCTCAGATGGTTCTGTGTAAAAAAAGAAATATTTCTCTTTGGTCTTACCAATGACTCATTCACCTGTAGATGAGATAATTTAAAAACAGTAGGTTATCCAAAATGAGTCTTTCTTGTGCCAGAGAGAATTTCATTTCTGATCAGTTACATTTTTTTTGTTGTATTGCATATTTCAGGAGAAGGTTATTCCTGGTTGAGAGGTCCCACATGTAGGAAAATGCAGAACCTGCAGAACCTTGGATGTTTTACTAATTAGTAATAATTTAGTAATGGGGAAGGTCAGTCAGACTGTTCTTGCTCAGTTCCGTAGCAAAGGAAGGAGATCACTGGTCTGCTCTACTTGCTCATTCTAATTTCCATACAAGCAAATGAGATATCTACATGTGGATGTCTTCCTGGTCTTGTGAACTGTTGTCCTCCCCCAAACTACCTCCCTTTGCTGAATTTTGGGAGTTCTGTTAAAGCCAGAGCTCTGGTTGTTATCAGAGATCTGATATTTGAACCTTCTTTGCTTGCAAGAAGGCTCTATGATCTATGTTCAGTGTGCTGCCCAGCAATTTCTAGGCTTCAGCTGTGACAAGACTTACTTTGTATAATAAAAGACTTGCTTTTTACAGTGGGCAAATAGTTGTATATTCTTTTACAGATTCAGGAGCTTCAAAGGAGGGCACAAGGCTGCCACTGAGCCAGGAAGAGTCGTTGGAGGAGCTGATGATGGATGCCAAGAGCTTTCACTTTAATTGTGTTAATGTCAGGCTGTGTCCCTATGTCCCTGGATTTTGCTGGGACCAGCTGTGTGCAATTCAGCTGCTGGGCCCTAGATGGTGTCTGGCTTGTCTCTGCTGCTCTGTGCACATCCCTCGTGTCCTCACTGTGAGCTTTGCTTGGCAAGTGAGGAGAGGAGAGTGCATTGCATGTGTAGTGACAGCGCATGGTTCTTGTGATGTGAAACCAACCTTGAAGAGTTTCTAGCGGTTAGGAATTCTGTTAGTTTCAAAGATCCCCGCTGATTTTGGTGCTTCAGTATTTGGATACTGAAACAGCTAAGCTTTTGGTCTCCTGTTACTCTGCAGTTTCACCTAGGAGCATCCTGGCCTGTAATATTGAGCATTATAGTCATGCATGCTCTTAGAAGGATCTGTTTTCAGGTGCACAAACACTTAATCTGTTGGAAAATCAGCAGTTGTTTTGTGTATAATTTTGACAGTGACACTCTATGCAAAAATCCTTTATCTTCAGATGGATTAGAATAGACACAAAATCAAGTTTCTAATTTATACCACGGCAAATATTAAACAATTTAAAATTATTTAAAAATATTTTAATTATTTAAAACAGTGTTCAGAGATGATAGCATAAAAATGCAATGCTCACATCTGTAGTAAAGTGATATTCATTAAATACTTTCCTTGCAGGACAGGGTAAAACTAAATACTGTGTTGAAACATTCATAAGGAAATCTAATAAAATATTTTCTGTGTCAGGATTAAGGAGTTATGTTTTCAGTTTTGGATTCTGTTTTGCTGAGGAATAAAGTTCTGTTTTAAAGGTTAATTTTCATGTTTGGAAGTTTGGGCTTAAAAAAATCTCAAATATTTTACCAATATTTTGATCTGAGTCTCTAGGTTTGGATCTGACCTATAACAAAGAAATTACCAGATACAGAAGATTTTCCACACATATTTTTTGTTTAATGAAACTGTAAGACTTGACAAATTTTATTTAGGAAGATGCCATGCATTGTAACTTAATTGAAACCAATGAAGTTGCCCAAGATTAATATTAGAAGTTAAAAATAGGATTTCTCTCTCTCTCAAGTATTTCTGTAGTAGTTTTACAGTCTACACAACCATGTGTTGGCATCTTGTTTTCATATGCAAACATCTTCATCCTTTTCCATTTGTTTTCTTTTTTTTCTCCATTCTTTTGATTCTCTCTTTGTCCATTGTGCCCCACCATCAGGAGCAGATTACAACTTGGCATGATTATGTGTATGGTTCTGTACAAAACTGGTTTTCGAATCCTTTCAGCTGAGAGCTACAGTGGCAGCAACCTGAAATTAACTTAGAGGCTCAGGATCCTAATCACTGGGTTTTGTGCTGCTTCAGCTGTCTGCATTTTCAGCCAGCTAAACCAAGTCTGTATTACTTGCAGATGTGTGTTAGAGCAGATGGATGGGTCAATTCAGGATTCATTCAAAGTTGAGGACACACATGGGAGTAGAAAAGGCAAGAAAGCCTTTCTTCCACAGAGTACATGGATATACTAGAGAAGATGAGATCTAACTTTTGAAATCTAGAGGATATGTACACAAAATTTCAAAGGAATTCAAACGTTGAAAATCCTACTGAGATTTCAAAAAAAGATGTGTACCTAGGTTTGGTGTAGTATTTTCACTGAATTAGACTCTTGGGAAACTTATCTGATTAAAAAGCCGCACAGAAACAAAACAAAACAAACAAACAAACAGAAACCAAACTATCCTTTAAATGCTGAAATTTTCTGATAAAATAGTGCAAAATTGACACTAGTCAATATGTTAGTGCATATACAGCCACCAGATCTAACACATCTTGTTTTCCTCTTCAGTGTACCCGCATTGCTATACTAATGAATCAGAATAGATCTCCTCTTTTGGAAAATATCTAAAAATCTAGCTGTAAACAAAGATTCAATAGATTATTTAACTCAGATGACCTAAAAGATTGTTTAAATCATGTTTGTATGAATTTTGTTTTAAATTGATCTGCTTTGCTTAGGGCATGGTACAAAGGGGCAGAACCTGGAGAGAGAGAGCTGTGCAGGGGAGATGCCGGTGGCAAAGTCTGCTGTACATTTGGTTAGTCAAATGCTTGAAGTTGTTTATTTCTCCAGGTGCCTTTTAGCTTTCATCCCCTTCAGCAATGCTGAATCTGTTCTCAAACGGTATTTCCTTTGTGATCCCTCTAATGGGATACTTTCTGCTACTGGTTTTCTTTTTGAGGAGACAAAAACCCCCAAAACCCCAACCCTGTTCTCTAATTTACTTCTTTCTATGTTACAGATGAGCAAAGACTGAAATAGGAGTGCACTCTCAACAGTCCATTTATGGCTTGAAAACATCTTCTGGATCACTATAGCATGAATAGACTAATATGATGTACTTAAGATTCTAGGTAATTAGTATCTGTATTTCATAATTCAGATTCTTTACAGACTGTAGGGAGTTTTCAGGTCATATTGCTGAAATATAATATCTAAATTGCTGCTATGATTTGTACTGGCTTCCAAAATGTCTTATTTTGGGACTTCTAAAGCAAGCAGTAAAAAAAGTAGAGGGACTCTTTTATTACCTCTCAGTATTCCCTTAAAGCATTGGTGATGTAGCTGCAGTTTCTCTCCAGCACCTGTGAAAGCACTTGAACACATCTCCTAATTCCAGGGTGAAAAACTGATCCACTCCAGTGAATTGCAGTTGGACCTCTTAGTGGACCTTTGACAGGACTGTGCAGAAGGTGGGGATTGCTGGTTCATTGCAGAGGTTTCATGAGGCTTCATGTTGCATTTGCTGAAGTTTCATGTTGCTGCATAATGTATTGAAAAAATTCTTCTTAATTTGCTTAATTAGTTCCTTTTTAATATATGGAACTTCATCCAGGTTCTACAGTAATTGGTGGAATCTCTCACTGAAGTCTTACAGTATAATCAAGTACTTTATATATGTATCAATCCATAAGACTGTTTTGTGTTTTTTTAAAAAAGTTTTTTGTATTTTCTTTTTTCCAGCTTTTGTTACACGAGAGAATGTCATGTTAGAACTATACTTTTTAGACTAGTTAAACAAGACCACTCAACAGAATTTCAAAATAGTACATGATTTGGCCAATCTACTGTAGGGGCTCATTCTAGCACCAGATTTCTCTCCAGCCACAATTATTTTTACATTTTTTCCTCGTATACTTTATGATCTGCATTAGGAGAGCATAGTGAAGCTTTCACGATGTTCATAGACTCCCATCTTGATCTGTGTGTGCTTGATTTGATAGGGATCAAAGCCTTCAGTTAGAGTTGGTTGTAAATATTTTGAGAACTTGATCATGGGATGGGGATGCTCAGGGTGGCCTGACTGGAGATAATGTGGGATTGCTGGCAAAAAAGGGGGATTACAACCATGCATTATCAATTGCATTAAATTACAGTAAGCTATTTCTAGATGGTGGAAATTCTTTCACTCTAGGCAAATTTTAAACTGAAAGGAAGGGGTAGCATTTCCAAGTTACCAGTGTTCTATTTTTACATGCTTAACATGTTATTAAGCTTATTTTTTAACTGATGTGGTTTTTTTGCTGTTCATGATTTGACACCAGTTTATTGGCTGTTGTTTCAAAATAGGAATGAAATGTTGGTTTGCTTAATATTTACATAGGGAAAATGTGGTCATTTTGGTGGCAAAAGTACCAAGACTTTAAAGGAAAAAAAATCTTCGCATACTGAAGGAGTATGTTCACTTAAGGAGACAGAATTTTCTCCAACTAGTTATGATCAGAAAATGGATTTAATAATCTTTTTCTCCCTCTGGAAAAGACTTGTTAAGGTTGAATGATATAAAGTTTCTGAAAATAGGGCAACTGTTATTAGAATAAATGACAAAAAATGTAGTGAAAGACATTTATCATCTGAATAATGTATTTTTGCTTGGAGGCGTACTTATATTTAGTCTGTGTTATAAATATCACCGTTGTAATATTTTTTTTGGTGGAAGAATCACAGCAGTAATAGCTCTGATACACTAGTAACAGAATTTTGGGCATATTTCCCAGCAACTCGTTACAAAATTTAGACTAAATATGAAGATGGACATTTTTGTAATGTTGCTGAAGTAATTTTGAAGGTATTGAGTTTTACTGACATCTGATAATCACCTGAATATGTATGTTTATCCCCTTGTTTTTAAATGTTTTGTCCAAAATGTTATGTCAAAAATACCTCCAAATTTAATTTTGTTGTGAACTTGTAAAGCCTCATATGAATCCCTACTGCAATGTTTTATGATTTTCATTTTCTTGTCTTGCTGACAAGATTACTTTGTTTTTCTAAGTCACATCACCTATCAAGAAGATTTTGCTCTCCTCATGTGGTTGTCTCATGCTACTAAGGAATGAACAAAGAACTTGATTATTATTTGATTAGGTCTCTGTACCTGATTCCTTTAGGCCAGAAATGTTCTTACCCTTTACAGTTAAAAGCTAATTTATCTGTGAGCCATTATCTGGGAAATGGCTAAGATCAGCAAGGGTATCTACCTCCTGACAATGCAAATAATTTCATTATTGTTTCTAGCAATTGTACTGAGAAAAAACCTGTTACCTTGTGTTTTTTCAGTCTAGCACTTCTGGGTGTCTGGAAAGTTGGGTTTTTAATTTGATTCAGTTTTTTGAGTTCTATGGGCTTTAATAATCCCATTTTTTAAGGATCTTCAAGTTTAACTTGAATTTTACAGTGGAAAACTTACTTCTGTTCATTTGCATTTTGCCTTCCTAAATGATCCTAAATAATTCCCCTCAACTCTCAGTTTAAGTACTACCTTGTTGTCATATCTTCTTAAATAAATTTAAGCTTTATGTTCTTAATATCTGCTTTGTTTTAAGTGAACAAATTTGTTGACTGCTTTATTGTCTGGATTTCATGAAGCTTTTGGGAAATAACCTCTCTCTACCTGGTTATGTTTTTTCAAGTCAAACCCAAAAGAAGAATTTTAAGAAATTAAATCCTAGTGTGCAGCCTAAATGGTTCAGATTTGTAAAATGCACTTAGTACAGTTAGAAACAGTTAGCTGTCAAAGCACAGGTAGTGGTAAAATATGAACAGAATGGGAATGATTCATCCTTTACTAGAAATGTTATTTGCCACATTTTTTAAATTTTAAGGCATATTGTAATGCTTATTATCTTAGTACCTGTACTCCTCACACCCTAAAAATGGTGGTGTTACATCATTGTCTGTCAAAAGCAGGAGCAGCATTGTTCTTTCATCTATTTAACTTATTCCAGAAAGGATGCTATGTGATGTTGATGAGAGACTGTTGAATTTCCTGGATTCTTGATGTTTAAGGTGATCTTGAAAATTAAAACAAAAATCTTTTTTAGTCATTTTGCAGTGCTGAGCAGTCAAATAGTCACTCATTGTCTTGTAGTTTATATGTCATGGAAAATGCACTGGGGAAACACATCCTGTGGAATTGGTTCAAGTTCTGCTCTTCATGAATCTACAGGGCGTCATTTAATCAATGCCCTTGTTTAAAATAACTATATGCATAATTGGACTCACTTATAATAAAACCCTTGCAGATAACTATGTGAAGCACAGAGAAAAAGGACTGGAAAGGGTGCATGTGCCAAGGGAAATACTCAGCCAGCAGAGATATGTGAACTCTGGTTAGAGCAGTTAATTGCAATTGATGCCATTCATGTGTTACAGGAAATATTGCAACTTTCTCCTGACAAAAGCTCTGTGCTTCCAATGCTGTGAATTATTCTGGAGGACAAATCATAACAAAAAAAGCTGTTTCTTTAGACACCTCAGTTAATTGTTAGGGTAAGAAACTTTACACAACAGTTCTGGTTCTTGTGAATTTGAGTCCAACTTGTGTTAATATGGTCTGCCCTGCATGCTTAGTGTGTTATCCTCTCTAAGAAGGTATTTGTTAGTGCTGGGCAGTGGCATGGTATGTTCTTGAAGGAACTTTACTTACGACCACATTTTCTAACAGAGGTCATAACTAGGTAGAGGTGAAAGACCTTGCAACTGAGTGCTCAGAAGCTGTTGTTAATGAGCTTAGAGTTAAGCAGTGAGCATGAGGGATAATAATGTTTGTGAACCTTGTGGCCTGTTGTGAGTATGAGCCGGTTCCAGCAGTTCTCTTCAGGCCTGGCATGAAGCATGGCTGCCATCTTGATGTGGAAAAACTTTGCACTACAGCAAAATTTGAGAATCTGGTTCACATATATTTGACCTTGTGTGAATAAAATAAATCCAGAAGTGGAGGCAGTTTTGCCACAGCAGCATGGCACTGTGCCTCTGCTAGCTACACCTGTCCAGAGGAGCCCCTGGCCAGGCTGAGTGCACCAGGACACACGTGCGGCTGTGCAGCTTCAGGAGCTGATGCAGTGCTGTGCCTTGGGACCAGCTCACCTGAAATTACCCGTATGTCTGACTTTTGACAGGACTAAAGCTTCCATGTTTCCTGGCCATTCATGAAGGTTTTAGCCTTATTTTCAGTGCAGTCTCCTGAATTAGGTGCAGGTGTTGGTGCTCAGTGTGAGGGTCTGGGTTGGGTGGCTTGGCAGGGTATTAGGTGTTGGTCTGCTCCCACAGCTCCCTGACTTTATCTGTGGGCAAATGATGGGTATGCTCACGGCTTGCTATGTGTCAGTGGTTCAGTGATTAATATAATTATGCAGGACATGAGACATGACTTCAACTCCTTTTGCTTTTTCAGAAGGATAGCCCACTGTTTCCATTGTCCCTGGAGAGCATTGCAGCTACGAAGCAGCTCTCACCTCCCTCTCTAATGGGGGCTTTTTCTAGAGGTGTGGAAAGAAAGTCCCTCAGTTCTTTCAGTAGAGATGTTAAGCAGACCGCTAGGGGAGCAAACAGGGGTGTATGGCATTATAGTATTTCTAGAAAACAAAGCAGCGGCCATCTCTGTCTTTCTGGTGTTGGACATATTTTTTCAGAGAGCAGAGGAAGGTGATTGGATAGATGTGGGAAGAACACCTGAGCTCAGCTCTGGCTGCTGTTAGACTCTGGTGAGACCTCAAGTTTCTTGGCTCTGTGAAGACTGATGTGTCTCACAGCTGAATTTTTGCCCTAAATGAATCTTTAATATTTAAAAACCCAAACAGAGTGGCCTCTAGGCCAGGTGGATGCTGATCTTTCTGAATTTTTTTCAGTTCATAAGCTTGTGTGTGGTGTGTTTTTTTGTTTAAGCTTAAGACTTGCTTTGAATTTGTCTAAGTTCTCTCCAAATTTCATTGTGAGTATGAGGTTCTTTTTCTTAATCTTTCTTAGTCTTTTATACTAGGATTCCCTTTTTAATGACTGCCTAATGATATCTGAAATGTATGCTGCTGAGCTTAAGGAAGAACTTAAGTACTTTGCTTTTATCCTGAGTAGTTTGAGATCACCAACACCTGTCCTCTTTGTTACTGTCATTATTCCAATAGTCTTCTGAAGACAGTATAGGCCTTTGTTTTACTGAGAGCACTAACTGGATTTTTTTTCTTTCTAGTAATGTACTTCAAGATGCTTTCTAGGTTTGATGAAGCCTTTTCAAATCAAGTGGAAAGAAGGGCAATAAGATATGGAATGAGAAAGAAGTGTTTTAACATAAGCCTAGAGTATTTTTAATTGCATGTAGAGCATTACATGGGCTTTTTTTTCAGTGCCAGACATATGCATTTGTATTTGCCACCAACATTTGCCTGGTGTGAGTAGGAGTTTAATCAATAAATTCATGCTTCTCATTTTTTTTTTCTTGTAACTAGAGCATTTGGTATGAAAGCCTTATTCTGAATTACCATAAAGCAAATATGAATCTAAGAAAAACTGGGAAAAATGTTTACACAGTACAGGGAGAACAGATAACTTGTGTAAATAAAATCAGATTTTTGTCTTTTTATTAACATCAGCAGTTAAGTATTTTTTTCTTAGAATCTGATTATGTAAAACTCCCAGTGACAGCATGTTGTTTATGAGTTTTGAAATGATACTTTCTTTGTTAGAGTGCCAATTCCTTTGGTACGTATTTCCTCTGTCACCTGAGGCCATTTTTCCAACACATAACACATGTGATTTTTTTTCTGTTTTCTGAATAATCAGCTTTTTCTTTTGCTCATTAAGCATAAAATTACAGCCAAGGTATTAATGCAGTACAATACACACTGTATTAAAAGTGACCAGTCTCTACCACATACTAAGTTCTTTTTTGTCTATTACCTAATTAACATACTTTAATTAGTTCACTACATTTAATGAATGTTATGTAAAACTCAACATTTTTTACCTTTAGGATAACTGTGACATTCACTCTAATGTGTCAGACTGGACTGTATGAATAATGAATCACCTATATTTAATATTTTAGTGTAGGGACTACCTTGACAGACTGGGTACAGCCACGGTGCTGAATGTGGGGGCCCTGCTGGGAAAGGAGCAGGAGGAGCCCCCTGTGAGAGCTCTGCTTGTGAAGAAAAGAAAGGATGAACCTGAACAGGTACCAGAACCTTGCTGATGTCAGATATCCCTGAGCCTGGGTTCCCACCTGGAACAAAGAAAAAGATCCTTGGCTCTGACTTCTGCTTTTTGCACCTTTCACCTCAATTCAGTGCTTTGCTGGTAGCACTGTTTCAAATCAGAAGTGCTAAATACTACTATTCCTGCTAATGATGATGATGATAACTAGTATAAAATAAAATAGATGCATTTCTTAAGAAAAACCTTGCACTTGGGCTGTTAAAATCAGGAAGATAACTGCTGAATTCTGATTTCTTAAGCTGCTGTTTTAATACTTGTGGTAGCTGACCTAACTTCATTATGTCTTGGGTTATGAGAAATGCATTTATATATAAGAAAAATGATGGAACTGCAGAAGGTGTCAAGCTGAGTGGAAATCAGCCTTTCTCTTGCAATCAAGTGTTTTCAAAGTGTTTTCTGTGACCAGCATGACCTTCAGTGCTTTGGTAGCAAATGAGAATTTTTTGCTTTCTGAACATGGAAGAGGGTGGTGGTCAGCCTTTGGCATTGCCTTGTGCACCATCTGGGCAGAGTGCTCAGTGCTCCACACCTTCCTCTGTGATGGACACACATGAAGATGTTTTTACAATGATTGAAATTGTCAAAAGCTTCTTTTTAGAAGACCCAAAGTCTTTACTTACCTCACCAGTACCAAAATGATAGACAGTATAAGTTTCCATGTGGGCATAATGCCATCCAGCTATAAATCCCACTGGCTGTAAGGCTTTTGCACAAGGTCATACTGATGACCTGGAAAATAGGCTTAGATGTAGGAATGTCAACTTGGTAGAATGGCTTGAGAGCTTGAGTAAGGGAGAGCAAAATGCATTTTTCTTGGAATGGATTATGAAGGTGCTAGGATTCAGAGATTCAGACTTTTATTTACAGAGTGTTTTTAGTCATTGTGTTCTTGGGAGAGGTAATAAAGTGAGCTTATGGAGCATCTGTTTGAGTAGAGAGCTCATTTATTCTAGTTAGACTAATTCTTTTTTTCCAGATAGTTTGAGACATTTTTTGGTTTTCAAGGTGAGAAAGAGGCAACAGGCCCAGATACAATACTACCTTAAATTCAAGCTCTGATTTGGTTTCCCTAGTTTTCTTTTCCTTGGCAAGTGATTGAGTGGTTTCTGAAGTTAGAATAGGCTATAGATAAGCCTATGGTCTGTCGACTGCTGGAGGCTAAGTGAGGTAAGAAAGTAATTTAAAAAAAATGAAACATTTATGAGAATTTTCTTTTATGATACGATATGAACTGCTTTTCTTGGCTTATAATGCTCAGTACTGGCTTTTACATTAGTATGAGTTATTTCTATTGCATTTATTTTAAATACTTTGCCTGCTATCATTGAGTGATTTTTAAATCTTTTGTTGCTAATTAATTTCTTGGATGAGTTATTTGTAGTGATTCATGTTACAGCCGTAATATTTAAAGTGATTTATGGTAAACTTGGCTTTTGTATAAGTTGTGTGAATCAGAACTATAATAATGGAAAGAATTTATGAAATAATAGATGTCTCTGTTTACCTTGGTACTACGTGGGTGCTGACTGCTATGTGTTTGTTTTCAAAGTAAGTTTGTTTTCTTTGTAGGGTAGGAAGAAAGGCTGCATTTGATATTTACATTGTCTCTGGCCAGCAATAGCAAAGCACTGTAGATAGTTGAAATATTCAGAACTTTTACTAGTAGTGTGTGTCAGGTGCCACATTTGTATTATTCTTTTCATGGTTCTCCTTTTGCATAATACTCTTCTTTAAATTGGCACACAACACAACGTGGTAAACTGTAGAATTCATCCTTGAAGACAAAAATGGGGTTGGTGACTTGAAGAAGAATCATTGTGTATGATGATAGTACTAGAAAAAGTAAGTACTCTATAGGAATTTAAGAATAGCCAGACTATTGAATTAATGCAGATGTTCTTCGATTATATTTGAGGTAGTTTTTTTTGTGTAATGTATTACCTTGAAAGGCAGTCAAGAACTAACTGAAGAATAGATTTTGGGGGAACTAACAAAAATGTTATTCCTTACACGTACTTAATGAAGTCAGAATTCCATTTATTTAAAACTAACTGAAATCTTTTAAAAGTATTCTTTTAAAATATCTTCTGCTTCACTTCTGAAAATCCTAACTTGTAGTAATTTATCTAAAAATTCTTCAAAATAATGTTCTGTAATGTTTCATTATCTTTTGTTTTTACATAATAAAAGTAGAAGGGAATCCAGAACTGGGGGGTCATCATTAGAATGTAAATAACTGAAATCAAGCTTGACAATTGCAATTTCAGTGCTACTGCAACTGATGTCTCTGTGGTGTTACCTCATTACAGAATTGCAAGCACCTGGCAGTTAAACTTTGCATTAGTTTCCTACAGGTTTTTTCCCAGTAAATACATTTATTCTTTTTACCTAAAAGACTTCATCTGAAGCCAATCCATGGACCAAAATGACTTAAAGAGTTGCCTGGGTTGGTATCATTAACAGTGATCACAGAATATGCTGAGTTGGAAGGATGTAGTCTCATATAAGTATTAAAGTTACTTGGTATTTGTGACTTCAGTGTATGGCATGGCACAGCTAAACAAGCCATGAAGTGTGACACTAAGTAGAATTTTTTAGTGCATTGATAACAGAAAGTGAATTTGTGCAGGAGATTAACAGCATTTTAGCCAGCTGAATTTTGAAAGCACCATAACAAAGGTAGCAGTGTTTTCTGTCTAAGACTGTTCTACAGGTGATATATTTCAAAGTCAGTTTTCAACCATATACTTTCATAAATTTCATGGTATTAAATGACAGATTTCTTCTACAAAGAGGAAGTAGCACAACATTGTATCAAATTTGGAAACATTTTTTCTGAATCTTTTTATCAATACTTCAGTGTTTCTCCAGGCCTTCATTTTGTTCCTGAGTCTGCTCTGAGAACACAGTGATCAGGTTTTAGTTCAAGAACATATGTGATGTCTTTCAGAACATGGAGACAGGACAGGCTGAAGCCATATAGCTTCTGAGGAGTGAAGCCATGTAGCTTCTGAGGAGGAGATTGCTGGACAGCTGTTTTGTGAGGAGAATGCCCTTGCCTTATCCTTTTCTCTGAAATTTCTGTGAAAATGGCTCACAGTTGTAATTTAAGAAGAATCTTAAGAAAGGGTGTTGAGTAGGGGACATTTTCTTTCTCTCCTAGTTTTGGATTTGCTTCCAGACTCACCTGGCTTTTTTTTTTTCTCATCAACTTTGGAAACAGTAAGACTTTCAGAGAGCAGGAAGGCCTGAAATAGGGCTGTGCTGGTGGTGGCTGTGTGGTGGTTCCACTGATGTTCATGGAGTGCAGGTGAGAAGAGGAAGGAATTGTCTAAGTCAGGAACCTTGTGTCTGCCATCCTCACTCTCTGGGGAGCTGGTCGCAGCACTGGAGAGGAAAGAGAAAAGGTGAAATTGGCTGCTGCTGGCTTTCTCTTTCAGGACAAAGGGGAAGGTTTAGTAGCCTGAGTATATTTAGTCATGATCTGATCATTTAGGTTTTGGACTCTCCAACCACAGCTCTATTTTCATGCGTAATGCACAAAAAATCTTTTATGCTGTCCAGGTTCATGTGATAGTTTAGGGTGACACTGTCCTCATGTCTGTATGTATGGTCTGTATATATACACTGAAAGGCAAATGGCTATTTTTCACAGGACAGGACCTTTTTGCTTTCTTTTAACTGTTGCTTATCATCGTAAGACAAGCAGCTATGAAAGCACCAACTCCCCTTCAAAACCAGGACAGTCTTCATGATGGGAGTGCATCTAAATTTTACATATTCCTCATTTTAGTGTTCTTTTATCTTTTATTGTCCTTTACACCTTTACACTTTCATGTCTTCTACTGAAGTAGGTAGCTGAAAGACAGGTTAAATATAAAAGCAAGCAATGTTTGACTTTTTAAGTCCTGTGGGAGACTCTGTATGTTCCAATGAGCATTTTGCCCCAGTTTTCTATCTTTGAAGCAATCATTGGCTTTTTTTTTCCTTGAGATCTTAACATTTTTATCTATGTCCTTGTGTTATTGAGTGTAAAATTCTGTTTTAAATATTTAAAAAAAACCATACAGGCAATTAAATCTTTAAAACATTTTGAATTGTCCCAGGAAATTACACCTTTTTTCCCATTTTTTATCCAAAAAATATCTGTGAATTTTTCTTTTTTAGATAGTTTGTATCTCTGATTTCATAATTTATTCCACAATATCCCAACATCAGCTTTATGGCTTGCGTCTAGTTTGCGGAGGGGGAGATATTCTTTCTTCTCTCCTTTCCTTATTCTTACTTAAGCAGGAGAAAGGCTGCCCCCAGTCCAGTGCCTATTTAGGCTGTGGATGCCCTACCTTGCACCATCATAAAGAAGAAGTTTAGCTGTTAATGGAATGTGAAGTTAATGCTGCTTGAATAGCTTTTCTGTGTCCCCTTGCAGAGAAAAGATAGCAAAATAGATCTAGTGCAGTTAAGTCTTAGCTTGTTTAATCTCCATGTGAAATCCTTTGGTGACTTTGTGAGAAAGCAAATGTTTGTTTCAGAGATCACATTTTGGAATTGATTCTGGAATAAACTACTTGTTAATTTTTTTTTCTTTTTTTTTTTTTTGTTAGCTGTAAGCATGATAAAATTAGATACTAATCTTTCTGATAAACTACATATTTATGTGATCAATTGCATTTATAAAGCATTTTTTACTGTCTTGCATTTTTCCTATTGTATAGTTTTTGTCAAGACTAACTTAATCCTAAATTATACTCTAGTAATAGCTCCTTTCTCCCATTGCTTTCTTTCAAAGCAGTGACCTTGCCTCCCAATCCTTGCAAGTCTCATCCCACATTACAGTCTTTTAAGATTCCAAAGGGTATTTTACATTGGAACAATATTAGGTTTGTGCTCCAGTATTTAAATGTACAAACCCACTTGTTTTACATGGCTGAAATAAACAGTTAAAACAGTGTGGAAATTTTGGGGCTAACTCATATATCTGGCAATTTTCCTTTTGGGTGAGCTTTGACTGAGGAATATTGTCTAAAATCGATCTTTATTTATTGTCATTCTCTTTAGAATCAGTATACTTTACAGCAAATGATAAAATTTGAAATCTGTGTGTTGATAGATGGATTTTTAAAATATCTGTATTTGTATCTTTGTTTTATTGATAAAAGTAAAACTTTCAAAGGAGCACGATGTACAGATGATGTGCAAATAATCTGGTATCTGGGGTTTGGCAAAGATACTCAGACATTTTGATTGCCTAGAAGTACAGGCGAACTAATGAGGAATGCAAAGCTGAGTTTGTATTCAAATTATGCCAATATTTTTACAAACAGTGCAGAAACTTGACTGAACCTGTTCTGTGCCTTTTTTCCCCTTGCTTGAACTGAGGCAGAGTATTTTTCTGATTTAGAGCTAGTTCTGAATATGCTGTAGTTGGACATAACCTTTCTAGAGCTCTTCATTTAAAAACATTTCTGGGTTCTCTGCTCACGATGGGTGTGCTGCTGTCACAGTTCAGCAGTGTGTCAGGGTAATTCTCTAAAGCTCTACGCAGATCAAAAAGATTATTGAAGAATGCACAGGCACTTTTCTTTCTGCTAAGTCTGAAATAGAAGGGGCTAAATCTCCAGGGGATAGAAGTTATATAATTTGGTGATGCTATGCTGATTTATGCCTCTTGAGAGTTTGCCTGCAGCAGAAGCTGGAGGTGATGAGAAGAGATTGGATGAGAGAAAGACCATCCAGGAAAAATTCATCAAATTTGTCATTCTTGAAAGGACCATCATAACATATGGTAAGGCATATCATTTACCTCAGGCTCGGAGGAAAATGATTTCTGCTAGGAGAATATTAATTTTATTTCTTAGAGGATCAGCTGACAGGGTAGGCTTTCTCCTGGCTGGTCTTCCCCTTCTGTTTTCTCTGAAGGGAAGGATGGAAGCTTGGAAATGTCTTATCTGTAGCAGACAAGCAAGTTGGCATCTTGCCATCATTTTCTGCTAGCAGAGAGGATAATGGTAATTATATGTCAAAATTTAACATTTCTCTTCTTTGAAAGGGAACTTTTTAATGCAAAATATTTAGAAAAGTCAGATCTATTCTGAGGCAGATAAGGAGCTAGGATTAGTGAGCTGACAAATTTTTCTTAGGCAAAGGGAGTTTTTCTTCCTCTTCAGGGACAAGGGGGAGATGAAAAAGGATCAAAAGAAACAAACATATGAGGTATGTAATGTAACTAGGCTGCAACTTCAGTATTGTGTAATATTTGGGAGACACCCAGAGCAACATTGCCTGTCCTGTTTCTCCTTCTGTGGGAAGGCTGTTAGAACTTGCTTTGCTAATGAGTTCCAGCCCTTTTGATTAAATTGATATTTCTTTGTTATCATGAAGGTATATTTCTCCTGTGCCAAACAACATTGAGTCCAAACTCCATCATCACCTTTTTGAGGAAGGGAAAGTGTTTTCCTATAATCATTCTAACATTCCCAGTTTTGGCAAGTTAAGCCCTTGGTCAGCCATGTCCTTAGTTGGTTAGTGAAAGTAGAAAGGTTTTCCCATGCTATGGCACAAGTTACCATACTGGTGAGATGCTTAAAAATATGGAAAGCTTTGCTTTTTTTAAATCAGGAATGGATGGCATGGTTATTTTAGATAGAACCTATTCACTTTCTATTCACACGTTTAAAATTTGCCATTTCAGTCTGATTTTACAGGTAATTTTCTAGAATACATGATATACATAAATATAATTTTGCTTGGAAAACAAATGTATGATTGCAGCTTGAGGAGCTTTGTATTCTTTATTTTCTGTATTTTTCCAGGAACAAGTGTAAGCAACCATCTGTTATATACATTATAACTACAGGATTGCTCCTCAGCAGTCTGAGAGAAAGGAGATGTCAGCCTTCTCCTACATTATCTTCTGGGAAATGGGATGACAGACATTTTGAAATAGTTTTTAAATTTTGGAAAGAAATCTTGTTTTGAAACTATTTCTTATTAATTTATACTAATTTGTCAGTAATTTGTAGTGAAGTGTTCTGGATCATCAGGGACTGGCCTGAGATATAGGCTTGGGTTTTAAATTTAGGATTCAGTCCCACTACCACTGAGATATTTGGGAAGGCAGGTTTTAATACAGCTGCATTATCTGCTAGGCAGATTTGGAACCAGGCAGTTGATCTGCAGATTTTCACTATGCTTCCATGGTTCAGGTCTGCTTCTACTTGTTTCTTATTTTGTTTTATAAATGTTTTGAGTTTCCTTTAACCACAGTCATGGTTGTCCACAGCTGAGCTGATTAGATTTATATAATGCTTGCTGACATAATCCCAGGAGAATCTTTGGACAATATCTCATTTGAGATGTCCATAAAATATAACAAGTTTTAACTAAGTTAACAAAAATAAACTTCAATTTCCTAATGATTTTCCTTTTTGCCTAGAGAAGGATATTAATACTTTATCCAAACTCCAGTAATATAATGGGAGAATTGAATAAGAGATACATATGTAGACTAAAGAAATGTAATAGAAATAGCCCTCTCGTCAGGATTAGAGGAGAATGGCTATCATTAATTACTTTTCAGCTTACTCCACTCAAGTACAAAGATATAATTTTAACCTGATCTGAACAATCAGCTAAAACTTGGAATTTTTTATTTATTTTGGTTAACAGAAATCGCTTTTTGTATTGTTATTGTCATTCTATGTATCGAGATGAAAGGTTGGTGTCTTTAGTACACGAGAAACCAACTTTTTAAAATTATTATTATTATTTTTATTTTTTTTAAATTCGGGTTTCTAAACCAATTTCTGATCAGTGTTGAGCGTCATTGCAATCTATGGATTTTCCTTTAGGTCCTGTCCTTTGTACCAATTCTGCTATAACTTAAATTTCTGCATTTTTCTTCATTTGTCAGTGTTTTCATATCTTTTCGAAATAGGGGTATGCAAGATACATTTTGTGTTTTTTTTAATTCTGATTTCCTCCTCTTTCAGGCCTCTGGCCTCTGATAGTTACAACTCCCTAAAATATTGATGACATAGCATGGATTTCTGCTTGTTACAAATTTGTACTTGAGTTTCTTTTTCCTTTGTGCTTCTTTCTTGAGATGCCTATGCAGATCTCTCTTCAAGTCTTTTGTTTGTTAAGCTAAAAAAAGCAAATGTTTTCAGTTTCTTCTCAAAATTTCCCTGACCATTGTAGAAGTCTTTCTCTTCCAGATTCAATTCCTTTTTTAGACAATAGATGATCAAAATCAAGTACAATAGAATTTTAATAGAATTTATTATTGCATTAGTGTTGCTATCTAGGTACTAGAAATATATTACCTGATAAATCAAAAATTTCATTTCCATAGGGATATCATTTTGATAGCTAGTAATTACTTGTGATCTGCTCTATACCCAAGGTTTCATCCACTGTAATTTTCAACTGCTGAGGTCTCAGTTTTCAGCAGAAACTTAATAATCATCAAATTCACATTTTTTCATTCTGTACTGTTAAATTTTACCTCATGTTTACTCTTGTATTCCTAGAGGTAATCCATGTCTTCCTGGTACTGTTCCAGTCTTCATATATTAGCAGTGCTTTCCCATATCAGAAATTTCTGAACAAATTCAAACTGTGATTTTTTTTGCTATAATTCATACTATGCTCTGGTAATTTATAAAAATCTGTATTAAAATTGATCCCTTAAATTGTTGCTGAGGAATATGCATTTGTATTGTTCTTCCAGTTCTTTTGGTGCAGCACTACATAATTTCACATTTTACAGTCTCCAATATCTTGCACTAATTTCAAATGTTCTTTTATCATGATCATTAGTACTAGCAAACATGATTTAAACTTAATTTAAAAAGCTGAGTGACAGAGCTTCTGTTGCTTGCTCCCTCGCTGCTTAGGTCAGCTCTATTTGATATGAAACTGATTTGTGATGGATTCAAAATGACCATTATTTCACCTTGCATCATTCACAGGAAATGAATTTGCTTTCATTTTGTCCTGTGAAGAAAAATTAAATGAAGCAAACTATATTTGTGAGTAATTTTTTGTGTAAAGTGGTACTTATTGATTATCTAAAAGGGATGGGTTACAAGATTTTTACTTCAATATCTCAGAATAAGTATTTACTTTAAAAAATGGTACTGTATTTATATCCTCCCTCTGCTTTAACATTGCTAATGAAATGCTAAAATTTTCACTTTTGCAAAAAATAATGGTGTTGACATGAGGGAAAACATGGAATAAGTCCAATGAAAGTATTCCATTAGCTGGGATAATGTGCACAAAGCAATAGTATTATATTTCTGCGTGCATTTACAGTTTGTACTGAGATCTTAACCAAATTCAGGAAAATAGTCTTCTGCCTTGTGTTTTGCTAGTTCTTGAATTCTTCAAGTGTCCAGCTGGAGGAATGACCATGTACTGTTTGTGAGCAGAAACTCTTTGGTGATGTTTGACAGCTGTGGGGATAGCCCCTAGCTGTGTGTTTCTCTCTCTTTGGGTGGAGATTTGCTCAGGGAGAACCTACATAGTATTTATGAAAGGTGGCTTGGCAGCATACATTTTTTATATCACTTCTTACCATCTTACTGGCCTTTGTATCTTAGCAAGTGGTTTTTGGGAGCTTGGAAGTGGTTGCCAGCAACTTAGAGATGTGGGGTTGTACTCCCTTACATAGTTGTAAGTAGATACTGGTCAGAATGAATTGCAGAACTCAGGGTTTGTACAGGAGAAAGTAACTTAATATTTAGTGCTGGTGCATTATTATTTTTGTAAATTGACTTTGGAAATAAAAATACAACCTTTGGAAATATTCCATACTGATGCAGGGAAAGCTGTTTGCTCCTTTTATTGCTAAATTGCTCTTGTTTATTTTTTGAAGGGCCTTTTGTCTCCTTGTGCATATGCATTTATTTTTGTGTGTGTAGGTTTAGTAATATTTCCTAGGTTGAAAGTGAATTAATGAGTTAATCTGGAACAAGCTGAAAAGTGGCACCTTTTGAGAACATTCACGATGTTCAGAAGTGGCTCCCTGACTGCCACTGCCAGCAGCAGTAAAAAGACAGTGTCAGGTGTTGGACATCACAGTTAACTCTCAGAGAATATGAAAAGCAGCATCAAGTCTGGCCTTACCTGGTTCTCTGCTGCACTTCAAAGCTTCACTGACTGGCTCTGCCAGGCTGCTGGACACTTCACTGGAGACCCTGTACCAGTGTATGGCTGACAGGTCCCTTTCCCTGGAGATGCAGCATCCTTATGTTGAGGCAGTTGCACGCTCGATAAAATGAACCCAGTTAAACTGTTAGCAGGTAGCTTCTCCCTCTAAAGGGAAATATGTGGTGTTCATGGATGAGACCAGTTTGCTTTTATCAGTGCCATAATGTGAATGACTGTAAGCTAAATTTGATTAACTCTTCAGTTACACAAAGGAGCAATTACTAAAACTGTATGATAATAATGTTAACTAACAGGGTAGGATCTGGGTGAATTAATTTAGAACCATTTACTTCTACTTTCAGCTTCTGCTTATATTTTGAAGTAAGGAAGGACATCCAGATTGATTTGAATAACACTTCTAGCAAGATGAAGTTGAATTGGGGTAGAGTTTTTTTTCTTCCAAGTTTTATTTGTCAGTAAAGTTCAATTGGTAGCAAAGTGTTTCAATATGGTAGCAAAGTGTTTCAATATGTCTTGAGAGAAAATTCTTGTATGTTTAAGAAGATGAACTGAATGCCTCAAAATTAGTATCTCACTATGTGAACACAAATAATTGTTCTGTGGGTCTGGAATTCAGAGAAATTACTAAATGATACTTTAACCAGTTTGGTGGCACTGTTTCATCTTAGTTCTGCGAAGTGTCTTTTTTTTGTTTGCATGTTTGCTGCCATAATACTAGCAACAGTAAATATAAATGATTTATAATAATAAATTTCACTTGGAATTTTCATTTTTTATAAAACATATGTTTTAATAAAAAGTTCAGTTATTACTTTATAGTCTTAATAATTTCAAAATTATTAAGGAGGTTACTGTACATTGTTAGCTTGAAAGGTCCCTCATATCAGGAAAAATTAATGCATGATTGTTTTGTTTGATATCAGACCACATTTTTGCTGTCATAACACTGGCACATTTTCAAGTCATGCTGTTTTCTGGCTGCTAGCAGGGAGTAATGGAAACAATGCAGTGATCATGCAATTTATTAAAAATAGACACTAAAATACTAGGCAAGCAATGTTTTTAATTTAATTGGGACTAGGATTCATAAGGCTGCATAAAAATAGCTGTTTCAGTGTCACAGAGGAATTAAAATACCTTGCTGCCTGTGAGGTGCTTGTAATTTATTTCTTTTAGTGATTTTCCTTTAGATCAGATTGTGATGCTTCTTGTGAATGGTGACTGTGCTTGCTGAGGAGTGGTCATGCAAGCAAAATCTGATAACCTCGATATGTCACTTCATCTGCCGTTTTCCTTTCGTTAATGCAAAGCCGGTTGCATAATATCTAATTTCTCCTTTAGCTGACCAGAGATGAAAACAAAATCTATAATGGCAGTGCTAGGTTTTATAAAAAACGCAAGTGAGGAGTTGAAGGATGTGGCTTGTTCTGTTTGGACGATGCAGGATTGCTTTAAGCAGTAAGCTTACTGTTTTCAGATGGCATTAGCAGCATCAGTGATATAGCTGTGTCAGCCTCCTCGACTGCTGCATGTCTGTAATCGCACGGAGGAAACTATATTTAAGATCTGATATCTTGAGGGTAATGACTCCAGCACTTACTGATGGAGAGAATGGCTGTTAATGCTTTCTTCACTAGCCCAGAAGATTTTGAAAGATAGATAGGTCTGTGATGTACTTTGATAAGACAGGAAATGCAATTTTTGGGGGTCTCTGGAAATAGAAAGGTCATGCAGCTTGGAACCGGTGAGACATTACAGTCCCTAAGTCATCAGGTATGACCTCATGGTTTATATGAATATTTCTAACACAGGGTTTGTTTTACAGTTTTAGGTCATTTGCAATCTCTTTGTCTGTGTAATTGCTTCATGTTGGATTTGCTACAGGATTTATAGGGTAGACTGTTTACATAAGCAGAGCAACGTATATCTTGGAATTCTAATGTGTTAATTTTTATTTGAACAATGTAAGGTTATTCTCTGTATATTTTCAACCTGTTTTATTGTGAATCTGTTTTCTTTTAACTAATTAATGGTGAAAGGTTATCCCTTTGCTGTAAAATGACAAGATTATATTGCATTTTTATTTTGCTTTATCTTTACATGACACACAAAAGCTATTGTGCTTGTGTTTATCATCTGAAATGCAGTATAAGGCAACTGTTTACCTACAGTGCCAGGTTATTTAAAACAACGTATCACATTGTGTAACAGGACGGAGCTATTCTGCAGGCACAGATCTTGCTTCAATTTGCAGCAGTAGATTCTCTTTCTTTTTGCTTAATTTCAAATCAGTTTTAAAAATAGCTCATGGAACATAACAGTGAAAGTTTGGCAAGATAACTCTCCTCTTCTTAATTATTACACTCAGTGACGCATACTAATACTAATGGCTTGTAGAAGAGAAGATTAATATCTTAAAAATTTAGAATGTTGTTAAAAACCAGATTAATTTTATTGGAGCATGTCTCCTTTTTTTGTTTTGTTTTTTTTGTAACTGCTGTCAACTTTATTGCAAGATTACTACTTGTAGGTCTGCTAATGTGTTGTGGTGATGTGCAGGAAAGTCAGAGTACAGTAAAAGAAAACAAGTATATGGGTATTTTACATAGGAAGATAGTGGCCTAATTTCATATATGGGACAAAAAATTGGTTTGGAAATACTGTTACCACTTCAGGTATTATAAACATTAGATAATGGCTGATGTATTCCCTTGAATGCATTATAGAGCAATTATATTTAAAATTGTAGGAGAAATTTATTTTAAAAAGGGATATTCGGCTCCATCTTAAGAAATTCTACATATATTTGCAGAACATTTCCATGGCAACGTGTTTGACCATGTGTTTTAAAAGCTCAGCTGAAGCCTGAATGTAGTGGCAATTTTTCCGTCTCTTGCTTTACCCTTGTGGAACAACAATTTTCACGTATAACTGGACAGCAGATTGCCAGGGGTGAGCAGAATTTTCTGGCCCCAAAGCAGAGGATTAAGTGATCAAGATTTAAAAATATTTTCAGGTATCCACCTAGAAATGTAAACATGTAAGTCATGGATTTAATTTTGCATTTAGAACTATATTCTGGTTTCACCCCATTTAATAACATTTTGCTGGAGCTGTATGTGTGTGAGAGACAACAGAAGATCAGACATAAGTTTGTGCAGCAATGGTAAAAATGTCTTGTCTTTTAATTTTTAATTAAAAACATATTTGTGGAAAATATTGTATTACTTGTACTGACCATAAATTCCAGTTTCCCAGTCTACTTTATCCATCTTACATTCTTATTAATAGTGGGCAAAGACTGCCCTGCTCTTAAGCTTGATTAAGTTTGGCATGATTTAACCATACCTTTCTCTTGCTACAAGATCTTTTTAATCTGTTAGAATTTATTTTCAGTATTTTGATGTATTAGTCAAAATGAGTACATTCTGTTTCTTGGCGTTGGAATGAAATTCCTGAAAGTATTGGTTTCATGGTATTTTGGTGTTTTGCAGAGTATTTATAGACCTTTTAATAGGACCAACCCTCCCCCAGCTTCGTTTTCCTTATTCAAATTACAGTCTTAACTTAGCTTCATTTTGAAGTTATTCCTTCTTTGCTCATTTGAAATAATTAGATCTCCATGGAATTTTGCATCTGGAAGCTACAGCAGTAGGTTGTTCTTGCCCTGGACTCTTTCATCACTTACACTAATTCTGCAAACTGCATTCTGTGGATGGCTTTGGAATGTATCACTGATATAATCTCCAGTAGTGCAGTAGACATCCACTGCAGCCTGTTGACAATGGAAACTATCTGCAGAGGAAAATGAGTTGGTGAAAAATGCTTGCTTGAGGAGGTTTGTGTTTAGGTCATTCCGTTTTGAAGCGACGCTATTACTGACTATTGCAAGTGGGTTTGAATATGTTTTTTCACTCAAAGGACATAGTCCCGTTACAGGCCCTTGTTCATTTGGAGGGACTAGAGAGTAACACCCCAGAAGAATGTGTTAAGGAAGTAAAGTTCTTTTGTAAAAGAAGATTGCAGCAAGATAGAGTTAGACGCATGGGAGCAGGGACTTGGACTGAAGTGATCTGAAAACTTAAAACTACAAACTATTTTGCTTGTTTTACTTGTTTAACTCTCACCTCCAGCCCCATAAAAAAGACAAGTTTGAAAGAGCCTTGCTGATGTTTGGACATACTGCACAAGAGTAGAGTCATTGAATCCAGGGCACTGTGTTAGTAGCAACTTAACAGGAAGATGTTTTTGTGACTTCTTTAAAACTGTATCATCTCTCTTCAAGATGATTGATACTGTCAGAATTTAAAAGATGCTGTGTAAGGAAGGATCTCGCTGAATAATTCTTTTCCCTTGACTGAGCATAACGAATACCTATCCATGAATATGCGTTTCCTTATCTTTAAAACATTGCAATTGAACTGGACTCTTTGATAAAGATCTTGTAGAGAAACTCTTTTTAAGAACAGTTGGACGAGAAGCCAAATACTTGTGTCATTTACCCATTTTAAACAAGAATGCTCTCACTCATGCACATACACAGTGGTGCTTTTACTTGTTACTGGTTGCTGTCCTGGTTCCACAGTACTGACTTCTTTTTGTAGGTTGTAGAGCCAGTTTTTAAGGAAATGAGAACACTGGGACAAATGGGAGATCTATACCAAACATTTACAAAACACTGGAAGCAAAAAGTAAGTTCAGAATTTGCTGAAAGAATTCAAGTGTTTATGGTGTACTTAAGTCTGCTTCCTAAGACATGACCCTCTTCTCTGGTCAAATTCTTCTCAGTAAGTATTTTAATTCGTGTATCAAGTCATTGGGCCTAATGACCAGAATTAGGAGAGGCTTACTATAAGCGTATCAGAAAGGTTTAAAACATAAAGTAACATAGCATAAATATGTAATAGCTAACTGCATGGTCACAAAATACATCGCTACATGATGAGTGTTCCAAGAATGTCATCACATGGTCATTCTGAATAAAGATTATTTGAAGGAGTTTTGCTAAGATTTAGTCTGAAAATGTGAATAAATCCCAATTATACCCTGGTAATCTGTTAAGAAAATTTAGAATAGAGTCATATTTAGTCCCCAAAAATTCCAGTAGGGGTGGAACCACCGAAGATGAAGTAGTAGGGATGCAGAGCAGTAAAAGAGAATGGTTATGCATTACTTAGAGTAGCATTTTTGAGAGAAGAAACTATAGTTCATTCTCTCTCTCTCCCTCTTTCCCTGTCTTTCTCCACTCTGTGCCTCTCTTTTCACCCTCCAATCCCATAATGAGCCTCCTAAATAATGACTTATTCATGTTGTTTCTTGTTTCCTTGCAAGGCCGTATTTATTTTGCCTTACTTAAATTTTCAATAAATGTTGTTAATAAAAGAACCCCATTAACATGAGTGCTGTTACACTGCTGCGGTCAGTGGCTTTGCTGTCACTATAATTTCTTCTAAGTAGAAGTTGATCCATAATTCTGGTAAATTTCAATATATTGCTTCATTAGTGAAATCAATATTAACCACAGATCACACAGAGTAAACTCCATACTGCTTGCCATACTGTTCTCAGTGTGACCCTAAAATTGCTTTCCTGAATCATTTTTATATACCATATATTTTATATGCCATATATTATATTGTAAATCAGTGTATATACCAATAAGGAGACTACAGGATGTGACTGATGATAAGGTGGGAAATACTGCTATTCCCTTATTAAGGGGACCAAGTTTTTTCTTATGTTGAGGTGATACTTTTCATACTTAATTTGTATCCATTTCCTCTTACCCTGTCACTGGGCAATACCAAGAGTCTGGCTAGGTCTTCCCTACCTTGCCGCCAGTGATGGAGTTGTGTGTTCTGATAAGACACCCTTGAGCCTTCTCTTTTCAGGCTGAAACAGTCCCCTCACTCTCAGCCTCTCCTTTGATGACCTTTGTGTCCCTTTACTGGGCTTGCTTCGTTATGTCCCTTTCACTCATGTAAGAAGTGAAGCCAAGCCTGCTCAGAGCTCTCCAGTTATGTCTCGACAGGGCTCAGTAGAGGAGCAGAATCACATTATCTGGTAAGGAAACTTGGATTGCCTGTTAACTAGTCAATTGGCTAAGGAAAAATTTGCACAGAAATCCTTGAAAAATGAGGACTGAATGGACAAAAAATTATAATTGGTAGTCTTGTGGAGAAGGAAAGTTTTGAAAACAGGTTTGCTTAATTCATAGCAGTCATTCTAGTGGTGAAACCTCCTGTTTTGAAATGTCTTATATGGAATCTACATCCCCCCATACTAACTGATATAAGCGGAGAATAAGTCCTAAAGGAAAAGGCTAGACTAATATTTTGAGCTAAGCAAACTTCGGAGTAACTGAATAAAAGGATGTTATCTAGTATGAGATCACTAATCAAAAAAACCCAAAGAGGTAAACTAAATGGAACATGACTAGAGGGATTCAAGAGTTGTGTTTTTAGTCAACTTTACAAAAATAATTTGTTAATTTCTAGTTTTGCTTGAAATTCAGAGTGAAGTCAGAGTTCTCAAATGTTCTCAAGTGTTGCAGCAATGATCAACTGATAACGAATACTCAGCTTGGTGTATTGAATGATGTAAAACAGGAATTAAGTGACATGAGGGAGTGTTGAGGTATAGTAAAATTTTTCTCATTTTTGTAATAGCTTCCCTCTGTTCCCCCAGGCTGCTTAAATGAAACAAAAATGTATATAGGAGTCTTCAGTGATTTAAGATCCATCTATATCTCTCCTCCTAGCATAATGAGTTCACTTGTTTAAATTCTCTTTATTAAAGTTTTTATGCAGGCAGGCAGAGTCATTAAAATCCATGTGAAGAATCATGCCCATATGGTTTGTATCCACATTTAACGCAATTAAAAGTATTCTAGCCAAAGCAATATCAGTTTTATGTCTCAAACCTGTGATTAGAACTTTCTGCGAAAGGCAGTGTCATGTTTATGTCTGAATCGTGCATGTGGAAAAGGAGAGGAATACCTTGTCCTTGTATTGATTAGGGGATCCCCAGTAATGCAAGACCATTCAGGTGTGGAGTTCTGTTTTGCAGACAGGAATTGGTGTGCTGAAGACCTGATAGCAAGTTTAGGATGTGGGTTTCTGTCTGAGAGGTAGCCATGCAGGTCAGTTACACCAGCTGATGTCACATTCTAGTTAATTTTTAAAGGATATTTAAGTGTTTATGTTCTTTTTTCCTGTTAAGGCTGTCTGAAATACTTCAAACCTGAAAAATAACAATCCTTCTTTTTCCCTTTTTTTCTTCCCATTGTTTTCTAACTTTTCTAGTCCATTTTGGTGAATTAAGAATTTTAGACTCCTTGCAAGTATGTGTGTCTTAAGCAGTGGTTGTGCACATCAGAACTTGTAATTTAAGATCAGACAGCTTTTCGTATATAAGAAAGTTGAGATTGGTTAGTGTTACCTCAGTGTTGTCTGCCATGTAACATTGGTAATGAAGTTCACGGAATGATCAAGAGAAAAATCTAATACATACAAAAAATACAAAATGATAATTTCATAACAGTGATTATAATACTGTGATTTTTTATTGTGTTTTCTGTGCTGCTGAAGATTATTGCTGGGTGTTTAGATTCCACATTCAAGTGTAGGCCTAGCTCTGTGAGTACTACTAAGGAGCTCAGTGTCTGATAACTGTGGCTTGATCTTATCTTTCGAATATCAGTTAAGGTAGTTGTGCTAATACGTGTCAAAAATATGACATCTTAGATTAACTGGGCACAGGATTTAATGGCAGTGGCTGGATACTACCAGTGAAGTTTACCTGACATATGAAACGTGAAACATAAGGAGATGAAAAGCTATGTTGGTGTTTTTGTTTTCCAGAAGGAACTGAAGACCTCTTTCTCTAGGAACTTGGTTGCCTTGTTGCCTTCGGCAGACTGGATCCTCTGTTGGATCTCGGTGTTCTGTCACCAGTCCTTCTGCATGTAGTCATGAGTGAATTTCTCATTGCTGCTCACTGAATGTCTCACAGTGACTCACTGGGTTTTGTTATTGCCCAGTCTGCCTTCTGCTCCCCTCCTCCTCTTTCCTGAGTGATTTTCTAGTTTGTAGGGTGCAGATGTGCTGAAATTTCTCAGCCATTTAACTTCTAATGCAAACACGCATATTTGCCGTGGATGTCACTGAAAGATGTAATTTGTGCTGTCAAAAGTACTTACTAGCACTGCCTTGTGTCCTGAACATCTACAGCAACAGAAACCTCAGCACTGAAGTGGGACATGCTCTGAGTCCTTTTCTTGCCTCCTTCAACAGATAAGAACTGTTAAATTGTTTCCTTTTTAGTATCATTGGCAATTGCAGACACAAGAATTAAATTTACATTTTAAGTAATGTCTGTATCATCAGCTATAAACAAATTTTGCTAGTAATTGCTTAGACTTTATTTCCCTCATGGGCCTCCTTTCATGTTCATAGAAGTGTCATTATCAATTTCTAGTTTAATTTCCATTTAATATTCCTGTCTTTGCTTGGTTACACTGTACACACCTGTAGCTCTCCATTGTAGGAATGTAAAGATTGGCACCTTTCTCTTCCAGGAGAACTGAAGAATCTCTTATTTTATTTATTTAAGTCATAGCAAATAAGATTCAAGCTCTTTTGCTTTGAACACTTTTGGCAACTTCTATACAGAGCTGGGCAGCAGGGATCCTGTAAAGTAAATTGGTTAAGCCTTGGAGCTGGTGCTGTTCACATAATGAATGTTCCTGCCTTCCCAGCATGTTCATCACTGATTATCTTCCTCTCATGGTTTGCAGTCTGCCATTTGGGACAGACATGTACACTGATCTAGCAGACCACAGAGGAGCAACACCACGCTTCTCAGAAAACAGCAGGTTTCCACTTCAAAGGTATAAAGGGAGATTCTAAATAAGGATGTTACACAACACATACAGTGTTTCACCTGTAAAATTTGGGATTATAAATAGCCATTTGTTGACTAAAATATGTTATTGGAAGGATATGCATATTTGATACTGCTTCTAGACTGGCTAGAAATATAAACCAGCATAAGAGTAAGAAGAAAACTGAGCGAGTAGGAACATTCAGAAAGTGTTTAAAACAAGACACATCAAATACAAGGTAATAATATTACATAGGATTTCAGTTTTTCTCATTGACAGATTAAAAATGCCATCACATTCTTTGCTAATATTTTGCCATAATTTGCCATAAGCATTGCTTTTGTGATTCAGGATGATGGAAAATGAACAAGAATGAGAATAATTGTGAATAAAATTTTCAAGGAAATCATAGTAGTATCTATCAGTGGAACTATGCACAAGATTTATTGACTTGATCTTTTGCTGTTGAAAATATGTTTAAAATATGGTCATCTGTTTCTAAGTAGAGGAAAGCTCTTGTGATAGGCACTGTTTAAAGTGTTCTCTTGCAGTCCATGGCAATGCTATATTTCAAGATAATTTTTATCTGGAATCTCATCTAGCTCCCATTGACTACAAAGAAGCTGTGCAGGTTGTGCTTTTTTTTTCTTTTTTTTTTTTTTCCCCTTTTTTTTTTTTTTNCCGAGACGTTTTCAAGAGCAACATCCTCCTTCCAGTACCACTCATTTCTTTTTTTTTCTAAATTTTTTTTTTTTTCCCCTTTTCTTTTCTTTTTAAATGAATCCACTCCTGTTTAATGTGTTAGCTGAAATCTGTGGTCCCCATATAGCAGAAACTATTTAGACTCCTTGCAAGTATGAAAAGCTCTGTGCAGCTTTCTGGGATATGCTTGGTTTAAAATACATTAGCTGGCCTTATTCTGTTTACAGTCCTTTGCCTTCAGAAATCTACTTGAACATAATCATTGGTAAAATTACGTATCACACATACGAGCTGTGATGTTTGGTGTGAAAAGAATAAATAAGCTTAAAATTCCACAACAAGCTCCTTAAAAAAAGCTTTAACATTCTTCTGCAAGAACCCAGGCATCTGTGTGTCCAAGGGTGCAGAACCAGTGATGTTATTTACTCCCTTGTGTACTATATCTTGAGAAGAATTAAGCAATCACTATGCAATTCTGGCAAATGATCCATAAATGTGATTAAAATTCCTGTGAGAATAGGACTCAGATTAGTCCAGTTCCACATTACAAAGGATTTATTAGTGTACATTGGTATGAACTTTTAGTGTTACAGAGTGTACAAGTATAAAATGCTTTGACCAGTACTGCTTATATGGACTTGGCATGCAGTACAAGCTTCAGGGGATTAAATCTTTCCTAGTATAACTATGTCAGAGCAAATCATCCTTATCAACTACCATTTGGAATCACCATGTTGTTTGTTAAAACAAGTAATGTGTGTCAGAGAGTATATGTGTAACAGCTTCAGATAACAGAAGTTTCAGGATATATGAAAGAGCAACAATTAGTATGGTGCTGTTTCCTTTCTCTGGTGATTTTTGATTACTTTATTGGTGCCAGTTTATCTCTGTGTTTTCTGATGCTTTTCATGCTTTTATATCAACCTATGTCTGGATTACACTTTGGTGTAATGTCCTCTCCTTCTTCCCTTAAATTACATCTGCCTCTTGTTCAGCTCGTGAAATTTCTGTAACTCCCTTTTTTCCTTTGAGTGCAAAACTCTTTATCTTCTTCATTATTTGGTCTTTTTTTTATTTTCTTAACATTTCTAGAATGTTAGTGATCTCAAAGAACCTAGATGTTGTCTTTCTACCTTCTCCTGTTCCCTCCAGCCCACAGAGGTTTTTTCCCTTGTTTATTAACATTGCCTCATCTCTGATCCTTTCTGTGGAGACTGTTACCTAAAACACTATCTGGTCTGAATTTGGGTCACAGAATTAGGTACTTCTGTGTTGTTCGGAGTTCTTCCTGCTTCTATTCATTATTTATTTATTTAGCAATTGAATTTCCTACTGCCTGTCTTTCTAATGTTTTTATGGTGTGCATGCATTCAACTATACCTATTCCCATCTCTGTCTGACTTTGACTTGTGACTTTCTTTCATTCATAATCTCTCACCCTTCAGTCTCCCTATGGATAGTCATCCAACTCTGTAGCTGCCCTGGTGCTGTTTCTCATTTGAACTATATACCATGTGCCAAATAAGCTACACAATTGAGTTGGTCTTCTCTCTGCACCGTGTTATCCAAGTTCCTTTTCTGTGGTAACTATTGGAACTTTTAAAGATATTTATTCTCTCTCTCTTGGAATGGGACTTTGTAAAATTTCTGTTTTGTTGATCGTGATGGTCTTGATTTCCTTTATTCCTCTTTACTTCTTTCTATCAGCTTATCAGTTCCCTTTAGGCCCTATTTTTTGTTCTCATACAGTTCAAACCCTTCTGACATTCATGGTCCTGGCTGACTCCCAGTATCCATTTTCTCAGTTCCTAATGCCATCTGCAATGCCTTGGAGATACTGCTGACTATCTCTGGTGAAAATCTTTTGATTCTGCTGACTTTCTGTATTTCTTGATCTCTGGGATTTCTGTCATCTGTTATGAATATTTTTGCTTGCAGTTTTGCTGGTTCTGTATTTTTTGTTGGTCATACAGCCCTCCATTCAGTTTATCTATTACCCCATCTCTCCATGTGAATTTCTTAGAAGTAACAAACTAAGGTCAAAATTCAAGCTTCCTTTTTGTTTACTGAAACAGACTTCAGAGTTTTTGTTTTGCAGTCTTTGAACTTGTTCCAGTTAACTTTTTCCAGTTCCTATCCGCATTCTGATCTTTTCTTTTAAATTTTTGTCTCTCTCCTTGAATTTCTTCCCTTGCACAACAAATATGTCTGAGTCTCTTAATGTTAAAAAAATAACTCAGCACAAGCCAACCCCTACTTCAGAGGTTTCTATTCACCAGATTAATGTCCTAACCCTTGACCTCCTTTGTGTTCTCCCACTCCTCACTCCCCCCATTCGTATGCTTTGTACACTCGTCTTAACTTCCTGTCTTCTAATGCCTTTCTAGAACTGCTCACTTCTGGTTTCTGTCTTTTGCACTGAAATTTATGTCACTAATGTTCCACTTGACTTCTTCCTGGAGGAATTCCAGTCTAATCCTTTATTCTCCTCCACTCCATCTGTCATCTCTCTGTGATATTATGTTATAGTCTTCACTAAATTTTGTTGTTCTTAGACATTTGTCATTTTGTCCTTGTTGATTGTTTCTCTTTACAGAGTCATTTTTTTATTGGGTGGGTCTTCCTCTCCCCCTTCTCTTTCTGTAAGTAGGTGTGTGTTTAGATCTCTCAGGAATCCATCCTCAGCTTTGCATCCTTCTCCACACCTTATTTCAGATAATTTAGCCATGAGCATGACCCTTACGAAGGCACCACTGCTTTATTTTTTAGTGGTTTTCCCCCAGTCCAGTTAAACCCTGCTTAGCTCAGAAAATTTGCTTGGTCTTCAGTGGTCACCTGAATGTAATCATGTTAGAAATAATTCTTGAATTTTCTTTCCTTTTCTTTCCTGTTGTGCTCTTTTTGCTCTATGTGGCTTGAGAGCTGACAGTTCCTGTTTGGTCATGTAGCCATAAATCAGGTCGAGGTCTGGCTCACCTCAACACTGTGACTGTTATGATCTCATCTGTCTGGCTGATGTTAATACTTACAGCTTTCCTTCACTTGATTACTGTTGTTAATATCATCTTTGCTTATCACTCTGCCTACATCACTTGCTATTTAAGGTCATCTTCCCAAATAAAAGCTGCTTGTCTTTCTTTTAACAGCTTTGCAAACTTGCCTTGTCCTTTCCCTTCCCTCTCCAAGTGAGAGATTTTACCACAAGGTTGAATCTTGTGTTTGCTCTACTGGCAGTATAGTATCAGTTTCATTTCCCGATTGCTATTCCTCTTACAGTCATTGTGAACTTTCTTTTAAAGCACCCAATCTTTGAAGATCCTCATCAAAACTCTTTCTGTAGTCTATAAAGTGAATTATAACCTGTTAATGACTTGGCAGATGTGCTAGCTGTGTTCCATCTTACTACAATTAGGTTGCTAAGTACCTTTAACCCATGGCTATTTATTGTGTGTATTTCCGGCTGTTACACCTCCTATAACTGATGTGATTATTAAAATATTAATAAGTAATTTTTTGACAAGCACATCATGCATATATTTGCATCATGTATGTCAGTGGAGCCCATAGACATTATTTTTCCTTCTCCACATATGCATACACGTATGTTTTTAGTAACAGTGATAGTCAAAGAAAAAGTAGGCAGAACGTGCAGGTCTGAGGAAGAATGCTTGTACAAGTAAATACAGATCAGCAGATCATTATTATTTTTTAATACGTACATTAAGATTGTGCTTGAAGATGAAGAGCCTTTTGCACTAAGTCTGAAAGAGTGTTTAACACTGAAACAGACTCCACAGGGAAGTAGTGGAGTCACTGTCTTGGAGGTGTTCAAAAAATGAGAGTGTTCAAAAACTTCTTGTATAGTTAAGTGGGTATGGTGGTTTCAAATGGTTTCAAATTCCTGACTATATATCTGGTGCTGTCTAAAGTTGTAAGGTGTACAAATCTCTCCTTATGTAATGCACTGCCATGATCACTTCCCAATATATATTGAATGAGTCTTCAGTATGAAAATTTTCCTTACAGTGCAGTGTTTCATTTCCTGGGCAGAAATGACGCACAAGTGATTTGGCATTTGAAATCTGTTTATTTGTCCTGTTATTTCTCAGAATATATTATCAATTTCATTATCTCACTTTTCTGCCTTTCCCTTCCCTGTCCTAACTGCTTCTGTACTGTTTCCTGTTTTTCTTAATGACTGTGTGAATTAACTAGACTACCTGAGCTTTCAGATAGTATTGTAAGTGGCTTGGAGGATCTAATTATTTTTTTATTTTCCTGTGAACAGAGTGGCTCCTGACTCTTTTCTCCAGCATTACCCTTCCTGGCCACCATGGCTTACTGATGATCTGAGACAGATGAAGAGGGAGAGCAAAGAGAATCAGAATATCATTGTCTAACTATGAGATGAAAAGTTTCTCCTTTCTTCTGCTCTGACTGTATAGGTAGTGCAAAAGGTATCTTCATTTCCATGGTGGCAGCTGTTCATTTGCATGCAGCAGAACATTTCTCAGTGATACAGATCTATGGTTTTCAGTCACATCAATTACAGTTGCCTTGATAAAAAATTCACTCATGACAACAAAAATCACACAGATCAACCTAAATCTTTGGACAGCAGAATCTAGGGTCATCAGTTCTAGGTTTTCTGCTGAAGTTACTCCCTGAAAGTATAGATGAATTTGGAACTCTTTAGACTAAACCCTACATTTGAATTTATAGGTTGTGATCAGGAAGACCTGTCAGTTTTATTCAAGGAAGCTATTTACCAGTTTCAGTTTAAAAAAAACCAAACCAAATCAAACACAAACTTCTTTTCTCTTCTGGAAGACAACAGGTCATTTAGAAGTCAACTCAGAAGGATCACAAGGAATCCCCTTTAAATTTTGGGCTTGTAACAGAAAATTTTATGGTATTGGATGTTAATTTTTTCCTCAAAACGAATGACAAAATGGCCATACGATTTTTTAACACTTCAGTTAGATTTGGTTCAGCCATGCTATGTTCACTGCTAGAAGGGCAACAATGTCACTTGTGCTGGCAAACTTCTGTGGAAGGTCAGCATGAGAAACCTTCCTGCTGCCTTTATTAATCCTTGCACTGTGTTTGAAGAAAGTGTTTTTCAAATACAGTTGAAAGTGGTTTGAGAAGCAGAAGAATTGCTAAACATTATATTGGTGTTTCAGAGGGAATGATTTAGTTTATTATTGGTCTTGCTGGCTTATGATATCAGAAAAGGGTGATTTTGAAATGTGGTTGGCATATATTTGCATCTAAAAGATGCAGTTGCCAAACAATACAATTCTTGTGGCAGGCTGTAAATGAAGAGAAGATCTCCTCTCTCCTGTGTTGTAGTTGTTGTCAAAATGGGTTCTGGTAAGTTGGTCATGACCCTTTTTCTTCTTTGCACTCATTATTTCCACATGAGTAGCTGCTTCAAGAAAACTGTCTTCTATGATTCCTCTCCCTCACCCTATTTTGAGGTAAAAAAATCTGAAAACATGTCATAATTTCTGAGGCTGAAAGGAGACCCCTTAAGATGGGAAGTGTATCCAGCTTAAAACCAAATACATCTTACTGCTGATTAAGAAACTAGCAATTACATGTTTTTCCCTTAAAATCCTGTTGCACAGTGGGATAAAGTCTGCACATCCAGATTCTAACTGCACCTCAGTAGGGCTGTTAACCCTGGATCTGTCCTCTCCTGGCCCAAGAGAGGCCAGACAAGCTAAAATTAAATCTCATTTGGGCTTTGGATGAAGTCTTCACATCCATCTTCTTGCTTTTAGACTTCTCTGTAGTAGCTGATATATCCATTGCTATGAAGTGAGAAAAGAGGATTTTGAGGACTGCACTAGAATGACACAAGACATTGAAATAATAAGCACAGAGGAGAAAATAATCATCTGTGCCATTCTCCCCTGTAGAATATCTACGTCTACGTAGCAGCAAGGAGTACTGTCTTTTCTTTATTCAGACATCTGGCTGAAACTAGCAATTGAATAAAGATTAGCTTGCAAATCTGGCAGAAGTGGTAGGATAGAAGGATAGGCAGAATTTTTGAGATTCTCAACATTACTGAAAATATTCAAAGAAACACAATAACCAAAGTGCTTTGTTCGGGTTTTATAAGGTGTTTGCATCACTTAGGCAGTCCTGATAATTTTACTCCAAGACATACAAAATATGGTAAGCTCAGCTGCAATTAATTGTAGGTGCTTTAAAACAGGTACCAGAATCCAGAAAGAATTTAACAGTTCATTATTTGATTATTTTATCCAGTGCTCTAACAGGTTTACCAAGGATTTTAATTGGGAAAGTTTTTTGGTCCATGTCCTGTTGCTATTTTCCCCATCCCTCCACACCCCCACCCTGTTAGACAGACTAAGTGGAGCAGCTCGCCATTGCAACAAGTTAAGCTACTATTTTGCCTTGATTTCTTTGTTTAATCTTTTCAAATAGAAATGTTGTCTTCAGTTGGATAGGGGTATGGAGAATAGATAAAGAGTGTAGCATGTTTGCCTTGCAAATGGAAAGAATGTATTGTTGCTACCTAAAATGGCTTTTCTAAGAAAGAAGATTCCGTATCAAATATGTAGGAAACATTTTTGTGAGCATTCATTTATGCATCAGTTTATAGCTGCTGTATTGTCCATAATGATAGATAACAAGCACAGGATGCTTCAATGCAGATAAACACAGGAATTACAAGTATTACTGGGATTTAGATCTGTGTAAAACTGCTTTTTTTTTTTTTCTGCCTGTGTTTTATTTGTAACAATACTTTGTGCTTAGAGTTAATGTCTGAAATGATTCTATGTTTGTATGTTACAGAAGCTGCGTTATAACATTAAATATGTGTTCAGTCTCAGGCCAGTAGCGAATCAGTTCTTTGAAGCCAGTGCTGATTAGTGCAATTTTTAGCAGCATTGCAGAACATGAAATTTCATTACTGAGTCATGCTAAACATTATCTTGGCTTTTGCTATAAAAATAGAAAAGAGGAAAAAAAGAAGACAGAGAAGGATGCTTTTATGCATATGACATGCAGCCCTGGGGAAGATGCAAATCTGGGATGAAAACTAATTGCTTTTTACTTTGTTGCATAGCCTGAACTATGTGGAGCAGAGCTGACCAAAAGAAAAGCTGTTCTTTATGTTAACCAGTAGTGATTACTCCAGAAAGCTGCAATAAAAGCAGTACCATTAAAGGGATACTTAAAAAAATGATCCTTCAGACCTTACAGAAAAGACCTTATTGCATTATAAATGTATTTTGATGGGTCTTTTTTGATAGGTAGATAGAGTGGGAAAAGGATGATATAATGTAGCTAGTGGAATGGAAAAGCAATTATATTTCATCCAACAGATGAAATTCACTGTACTTTCCACCTCAGAAGATTGCTAAATATGGTTATATTAATATAAGTAATTAAACATGATAATATTAAAAAAAGATTTTTTTTTAAACCCTGTGTGCTTGTCTTCAGAGAGAGAAAAGAATTGTAGCATCTAAATTACGGGCATACACATTGTGCATTAAATCAGTTTCGTGTGAGCCTGTCTGCTCAAGGACAGTTCAAAGGACAAGACTGAACATAGCAGTCACCAGTGATTTTCCTCCTGCAACAGGGAGGCAGGCATCTACATATAACAGCTTTTTAGCCATTTAGGTTAATTATCTTTGCAAAATATTTCCAATATGCACTTTGTAGCTCTTGAATTCAAATAACTTAGTGTTTTATATCTTTAGTAATGCCATCTTTATGAAATGTTAAGCCGAACTCAGCCAAGATGACCTTAAAAATACAAATACTGTGTAATGGATCTGTAAAATGAAGACAACGCAAAACAGTAATGTTGGAACTGAGAAGGTAATTGTGTGTGTGGTATCTGTAAAAATGTTTAGTATTTCATTACAGGCCATTGGAAAGGTAAATACACAAATTTTATAACACTAACCTTGTGATAATATGTATAAAACAAAATGAACATGTTAGAGTTCCATCTTTTAAGCATATATAATTATTGATAATAGAAAATAAATGAAATAGTTATATATTTATTGTGGTTTAACCCCAGCCAGCAGCCAAGCCCCACACAGCTGCTTGCTCACTCCCACACCAGTGAGATGGGGGAGCAAACCAGAAGGGTGAAAGTGAGAGAACTCATGGATTGATGTACAGAGGGTTTAATAGAAAAAGCAAAAGCCACCCACACAAGCAAAACAAAACAAGGAATTCATTCCCTGCTTCCCGTGGGCAGGCAGGTGTTCAGCCATCTCCAGGAGAGCAGGGCCCCATCCCAGGTCACAGTGACTTGGGAAAACAAACGCTGTCACTCCAGTTGTCCTCCCCCTTTCCTCCTTCTTTCCCCACTTCATATACTGAGCACGATGTCACATGCTCTGGAATGTCCCTTTGGTCAGCTGGGGTACCTGTCCCAGCTGTGTCCCCCAGGCACCCCCAGCCCCCTCTCTCTCCAGTGTGGCCGTACAAGGAGCACAAAGGGCCTTGGCTCAGGGTAAGCCCTGCTCAGCAATAACAAAACATCTCTGTATTATCAACCCTGTGTGCAGCACAAATCCAGACACAGCCCCCTGCCAGCCACTGTGCAGAAAGTTAACTCTAGCCCAGCCAAAACATTACAGCTTTCTCTCATTTGTGGGAAAGCAGTATTTCATGTTTTATGTGACAGGTGTTCCTGAGTTCCAGATGGCATTTCAGAATTATGTAGGTTGTCTAATCATCAATAAGGGGCTTATATGGAGAAGCAATTAATACCATGATTATTTTCCTTATGAGTCAGCAAGTGTGTCATATGCATAATTTCTAGTGTGTGAAAAATCAAAATGGCTTCTGCTCTGTTATATATTTTATAGAAAGAAAGATGCTGAAAAAAAGATTCTTTATGGTTATGTTAGTATGATTTATGCTGTGAGTATATTAAGAATGTAATTAAAAAGGGAGAGGATTTGACCGAGAGGCTTAAAAACTGGGGAAAAAAAAAAAAAAAAAGGAATATTAATACTCTTTGTAGCTGGTTTTTGCATTGTGTTTCAAAGGGAAACAGTCGTCCAGTTTATTGAAAACACTGAACAAATACCAGGACAGAAAATACAAGTAGCCAGGTATGAAGAAAATTAGATAAAAAGAAGGATCAAAAAAATTTCTAGTTTTCCATTTAAAATAAAAAATTCTGTCTTATCAATTTTTACTTGTCTACTCAAAATATATTAGGTACAGATATCATACTAGTGGATCAATCAGCCTACCAAGGGAAAGACAGTGAGACATACTCTTTGCAAGTATTTAATACTTCCCTGTTGTCCTAATTTCCTGTTTCTTAGTGTATATTTATTGTTATACTAATATTTCATTTACTGTAGTGATCAACACGGATGATCTTTAGTAGATGTTTGCCCTGTATCCAAGTAGTTTTTATGATGTATGTAGTAAGTACATACAATACCTGTATAGATAACTGCAAATCAAATATTGTCACTTGGACTTCAGTCTACCTTTTTGTCATCCAGAAGATGTGGAATATGTCCTGTTTCCGTCATCTAGAAACGTACTGAAGTTCTACAAAAGTATGTGTTTACGTTAGCACATACATATTTAAGGAGGTGTGTCATGTTCCTTTGTACAGATCCACCTTTGAAGGTAGTTAATTTCCTTTTTCACTCCACCCAGTCATCTACAATGTGATTAAAGCATAGGCAGTTTATGAGAGCTGTAACTAAAAGACACAAAAACATCTATCATAAAATGATGCTTCTCAGCTTTTCCAAAAGTGTATTTTTTTCATCAGGTAAGTTGTTCTCAGATGTGGAAGGGCAGTGCACATGTCTGGGAGGTGACAGGTTAAGGATTGACCTCTTTGCAACCTGTTATGAATTGTAGTTAGGGCTGTATCATAGCTGAAGAGGGTCAATTTGGGAAGCCTTCCAGGAAGTCATTTTTATATTTGAGTATCCTGACGTTTATTGGAATATCCTGGTTGGTGAGATTTATTAATACATAGGTGGAAAGGGCATTTAAGGCATTTGGTTTTGGTTTCTAAGTCATGGGCCTTTTTATTCCTTCTAACCAATACACTTAAAATTCCTGGCAACAACTGTAGTCTCAGTTTATACTCTGATAAGCAGGTTGTTTATCTGAGGGTTGAAAATTCTTACTCCAGGAGTCATGGTGACGTCTTCCTTTGTGACTACTTAGCAAAAAGTAATGTCTTTCTAGGTAATTTATTTCATTTTATTTTGTTCAGCTTCAAATACATATTTTCAGTGCACTGTGGTTGCATTGTAAAGCATGCAGAGTATGACTCTGCTGTCTGCTTTTCTGTACTTGCCGCTGTGTTTCAACTTGTAGGATGAAGAGACAAATATAGTAACAACTGTATTTATAAGACTTTCAATAAATAGATTTTTTTCTGTGAAATATGTGCACCTGCTGCTGTTGCATGGTGAAGGTCATTCCAGCATTCATTTGGAAAGTGTAAGAGATGAAAAAAAGTCGTGGACTGAGTAGAGTAACTGGGCCCTAGTCTCTAAGGATCTTGTGGTTTCCATGTAAAAAGCTTTGGCTTTTTATTGCTATTTTATCTCAGATACATTATTTCTTCTACTGTGTGTTTGCTGGTATTTTATCACTGTAGGGAAGTAAATTTTAGATCAGCTGTTGTGTGATGACTATGTAAAGTCATAAGATATTAACAAATATATAAGATCTTATAAGATATTAACAAATATTATGGAAAGGAGAGTGAAATGTAAGATTCTTTATGACAAGTTTATTGCACTCTGATTATTGCTTCATTGAAATATAATTCCACTGGCTTCTCCAGCATCGCTCTTAAATTAGGGTGGGAGAAAAAACCCCAGTACATTTATTCTCATGTATCTTTGTCAAAGTTGTGCAATGTAAAATTATTGTAAGGTATTAATATACATTTGCTTGGTGTAAAAAAGAAGAAAGTTTATGCCTTAATGTTTTTATCAATTTGTTATTTCCTAACATTATCTATTCACCTGGGTAAAATTTCTTGAATTGAATGACTTGGCACTTCTCTAGTGCCTTACAGCTCTGAAATGCTGTGTGAAGATATATTTTGGCACACAGCAGCCCAGTGAGGAAGGTAGATGAGTAAGTATTATTATCCAAGTATTATTATCCCTATTTTACAGATGGGGAAGCTGAGGCACAGAGATTAAGTGAATTTTCCAAGGCCACACAGCAAGTCAGTTGCAGATCCAGGATTAGCACTCGGGGACTTCCTGGATCCCTCTTCCGTGCTTTAAGCAGTAGACCACAGTGTTCACTGGACTCAGCAAGCAACTCATTGCAATAATGGACAGTTCCAAGGACTTGCACATGGTCAGTGTGTCCACACATTTGTTTGCAGACTGCTGCAGTATGTCTGTATGGTTTCACTACTCCAGTCCTTATAGATTTGTGCCCTATGTAAACTTTTGTACCTTCATCATCTTCAAATGGGGTAAAAGGAAGAAGTGGTAGAATTCTGACAGAATTGTGGCATGGCAATGAGGAGCATTTAGTTTTCATGCCTTATTCTGAACCTGCTGAAACTGGTGGGCCAAATTGGAGTGGATTTATGACTTTGAGGATGTAAGTGTGGAGTTTGGTTGGCATGAATTCTGTCTTCCATGACTGTATTGTGGTTAGTCTTGCCTATACTTTCAGTTTCAAGCTCTAATTTATTGCAGAAATGGAAATAATAAGTTTGTATTTTTCCTGAAATTGTGATAAAAAGCAGAGCATTGCTAGTTGAAATTAGGTTTCCAGTCCCTATTCATCCAGGGGAAAGTGGAGTGGGATCTGTTTTCACTTGTATTGCAATAGTCCTCACCACCCAGTGAGTTTAAGCACTAAACTACAAGTGGACCTTTGTCTCACCTCTCCCCTCCTCCAAGGGGGCAGTACAGGAATCACAGAAATGACTTGTAGAGTAAATGCAGTGTAGCTCCTGTACTGGTGAATGTGAGGTGGCTTTCATGCTGCTGCCTGGGAAGTCAGCATGTTCAGTGCGAGGCCTGTTTAATTGGACTTTGCTCAGAGTTTGACAAGTGAATTGCTAACAACACAGTACTCCCAATTAAGCTGTTTTTCCCTGTAATATTAATGGAATAAATCCACTTCTGAGAATGAGGCAAGGCTGAGACTTGCTGTGATATTACAGGAAGAGGAGGCAGAGAAGTAAAAGACTGCCAGAAGCTGTAAATTGAACACATGGGAAAGGAGAAGTCAAAGTGTATGAGCATATTTTGATAAATATTAATGAATTAATTTGTATTTAATTTACTTAGATAATCTGTAAAGGCTTTAAACTGTCCAGCAATTTAGTATATTTCCCACTGTAAATTTTCCCTAACAGTGTTTCCTTTCTGATGTGAATGTCTTATTCTAAAATAGTATTATTTATGATATGGCTCTAATACTTGGCCTTTGACATCCTGCCTAATCACTCACCCAGGGCCATGACATTGTTATGTCTTCCTGCTTTAAAATAATGGATTCATTTTAGTAAAATGATCAGTTGGTTTGTGCAGAGTTATATTTTCCTGGTACATCTTAATGGGTTATTAGCGAATTCTAAATTATTAAAAGACAAAACAGTTTCAATAGAAGCCCATTTCTTATTGTCATATCTTAGTTATGTACTATTACTGTGGGAAAGCTCTAATAAAGGCATTTTAACACTTGGTCTTTCTTTCTTTAACAGCCCAGATGCTTGGTGCTGACACATTCGTAGGATTTTTCTATGTAAGATAGCTACAGCATGACAGCTATTTTTAAAAAAGAAAGGAGCCTTAAACAAAAACTCATATCCAGAATGCAGCACACACAGATATAAGTGAATATTTTTGCCTGGGGCACCTGATCTTTAAGGAGAGGTGCTCGAAGACTTTAATTTCTTATTATATTCCATTGCATTCTATATGTAGATGTATATTTATCATGTAACACTGGTATTTAAATCCCCTTGCTTCAGACTGGCATTAAGATACCAATTTTACATATTGAAATCAAGTAGTTCTACTAATATCACTTACTAAAACCCCTCTACTAATAACAAGTGAATATATTAATTGATACTTTTGTATAATGCATCATTTTTCATAGTAGTTTAATGGAAACCACTCATGTTGTGAAATATGGACTGTATTTAGCAGCTGGATTTTTTCACAAGGGATGTCAAACTTGTAAGGAACCAAATACTCATTTTAGCATAGCAGCTAGTGTCCTGTTGTTGAACTCCCAAAAGATTTTTCTGTTCAGGGAAATGAGTTGTTCATGTCAGAAATGACAAAATCACTAATTTCTGTACGTTACCTAGCCTGAGTACAATGCACTAATTGATCCAGTACTACATTTACAGTGCAGTAGAGAGTACAGTTAAAATGCATGAGGATAAAATTAAACATGAAATATGTGTTCCTGAGAAAGAATAGCTTTTCTGTTTTCTGCCTATTAGCGTGCACTGCCTGCCTTTATACTAAATTCAGCTTGGTGTTTGTAAAGAAAAGCAAAGGCTTTGCAATTCACCAGTAAGTGAAGGCAGTTGTTTTCATGGTGTTAGTTCTATTTCTTACCGTATTGTCACTGAGTATTATTGTATAGCTTTACCAGAGTATAAGGAGTCTTAATAATAATAATTAGGGAATTCTGCATGTAGCTCAAGATCCTGGTCTAAAGACAAAAATACACGTGCAGCCCTTTTCTTAAGGTGTGTGAGAATAAAGCTGCCTTGATCAGACATTTATTCTCTCATCTCTTTCACTGTCCTATTGGCTCAGGTTTTTCTTAGTTTCTGGTAACCAGTGTTTACTCATCATCTTGCAGGTTTTACCAGGAGAAGTTTTGCATGTCAAAGTTAGCTGTAATCATACCTCAGTAAAAACTGATGCATAAGAAATAGATTTAATAAGTAAAATTGAATTCTTAAACCCCTTTTTGTTTTTGAGTAGGAAAAGTTAATAATTAATATTAAAAACATCTTTGTTTTATAGTACTGTACAATCTTGCCAATAGTTTCCAAATGAAAAGTAGCTTATCTGTCCTTTTTTTCTGTTTTGTAGAGAAATGATGAAGAGGCTGTTGTAGATAGAGGTGGAACTCGCTCCATTCTCAAGACGCATTTTGAAAAGGAAGATCTAGAAGGTGAGGGATGATTTTTCTGTGCTTTATGTTGTCACTTTCTTCTGAAATGTAATTCCAATGTGTAAATTATTGATTTGAGCAGGGGTGCAAAGGGACAAGAGAGAAGAATCTCGTCATTTATTTTAGAAAGAGAAATACTGTTTTCTCACAGCAGTGTCCAGAAACAGATGATGATGGAAGGAGTTGGCTAGTTATTGGTGATCTATGGTCAAGTCCTGTGAATATGTATGTATGAATTCAGAGAAGTCATTTAAGCTTTCAAATATGCAAATGCAAGCAGGGGTGCTGATTTAGTACCTATAAAGGCTTCTACATTTGCATTACAATCCTCATGTAATTACCTAGCCACATCTTCAGCTGAACAAAAGCCTTCTGGAGTGTCAGAGATTGGATACATATTTGCTGATATCCACTGCAGAAACCACCTAACTTGACCATGTAGAAGAAAGTGAGAAATTGTGAGAACTGTTTAGATATTGGTCTAATGAGTCAGTTGCATTTCTGTTTGTTTACTGTATCCCAAACTTTGGTTACTACTGTACTTAAGCTCTTGTATGGAGTTGCGTGAGCCCCCAAGTCATAGTTATGATAAAAATGAGTTTCTGTTGCACATATGATGTCCCTTTCCTGAGACTGGAACTAGCTGATTTTGTAAGCTTATTGTAGTGGAACTTGGATATTCCTGTCTTTGTCACACAGATCCACATGAGCTAGCCCAAAAGAAATAATAAGATCAACATGCTACGTCTGAAAATTTCCCCGCTATAGGTCTAAAGCAAAGTATGTCCATCTATGCAGGAGCTTGAGTTTTCTAAATTCCTACCATTGATTACTCCATAATATTCTTTTCTTTTTTTCTCTGTCTGTGTGAACTTTGTGTTCTCTGATACATGTTGATCATATTGTTGGTTTCATTGAAATACCAATGTTACACAGCAACTCTCTGTTACTGCTTCCCTCGGCAGTGGCTCCTTCAAAAAGCAGACGTTGCTGTATCTGAGAGGGGCTTGGCTGTGTCTGTGTGAGGTTGTCTCTCCCAGAAGGATGTTAGATGTTGTGCAGTGGGGCACTTATGACGTTGATAGCTCTCTACTCAGTCTGGGGGGAGTCTGGGTGTGTGCAAGGATAGATCTCAGGTAAGATGTTCTAGGGTGGCATTTAGAGTTTTGGTGTCTCCAGGGGTAAGAGTACCAGTGGGTCAGGCTGGCAATGACAATTTTGGGCTTCGGCACAAAACCTCCTATTTTTAATCTCATATTTAATCTGTGGTTTTCAGTCCCTTGATTGCATCCTTTATCAAAGAGAAACCACTGTATCTGGTGTCCTTAGAGGAACACCCAATAAAAGAGTGGGAGCTCCCTGTCTCCTTTCCTCCATGGTACTGACTCAAGGAGCTTTTGTGGGGTGAGTCTACCCACAAAAATATCCTTTACTGAGTCATTTTGTTGTTGATGGTAAGGTGGCATTTTAAAAATGGACAGCTTTCTGGGGAATGACATCCTTAAGCTCAGTCACATGAGTAGACTCAAGCATTAAGGTTTTCAGAATTACTGTGATGTTCCACATGTGACTACATGGAACATAATTTAAGAACTGTATTTAATTATTTTTTTCCCTACCATCCTATATATGTAGAGTCGCTCCTGTGAAATATCAGTGAAAATATTATTTCAAAGATCTGCCCTTAGGATGTTATCAATAGAAATTGGAACATGGCAGTGGCACTCCCACAATCTTTCCAACAATTTAAATTGAATTAAATTTAGAATATGGAAAAATTCTGCAGTTAGCAAATAAATCTGCTTTTATTAAAAATAAAATCTTATTGTTTCATAATATTCTAAAAAACCAATTTTTCAGTGTAGAATCAGTCCTTCATAATGCAGTTAGCTTTCTCAGAAAAAATTCATGCTCACTCTAAGTTCAGATCAGTTTGTCTTTAAATACATAATCACTACCTTCAAAAATACCAAGTGACATAATATATTTCGAAGAGATTGCAGATTTTAATATCCAGTTGCTGTTAATAGCATGTCCATTTATTTTGCAGTACATCTAGGTGCTTCTCCCCCTGGAAACGGTGAATGTGACTCACAAATGTCTGTCTTATTCACTGTACATTGTGTTGGGTTCTGGTGAAAAAGATACCTTTTTCCTAATGACATAATGACTATGAAATATGAAATTAAATAATCAGGTGCTAATTGCATACCTTAGAAAAATAATATTATCAGACTATTAATATGTATTATGTAATCAGCTTTTTGACAGACATTTAATTTGGTTTATGTTTTAAAAGTGTAAATAGCTACTTACTGAATATTCTAGGGAAGACTAGCTTTGCCAGGGCGTAAGTTTCAATGGCACCCTGTCAGCAACATTTAAAAAACTGGAATTCATATGTAGAACTACAGGTTTAAATCTGATCATCAGTATTCAATTTCTTCTTATTAAATCTTATAATTATAAATATTTTGTCTTCTTTTTTTAAATTTTACACTATCAGCATTTGAACTTCAGAAATACTGATTAAATGTGTACTAAAATTTCCATCTGAAATTTCAAAGCCTAGAAAATATTTGGACTTGCATATTTTAGGCAGTCCTTGTGCAAGTGCAGTACATTTCTGGTTGAAAGCATGAAGATATGGTGATTAATCCTGCCTCGAAGGACAGACACAAGAATAGATTTTTGCCTCATTCTCTCTAGATCAGTGTTTTTTTTTCTCTGAGCAGTATAGTAAAAGTTTGGGAACATAGGACAAGAACTGCAGTACTTATGGGAACATAAGAGATGTGGTGCTGATCTTAGTGCCAGTAATGATACTTGCAGTAAGTACTTCAAATTGTATATTTTTACTTAAGTTTTGTAGTGCTTCAGATGTGAATTGTTTGCAGAGCTTTGGCATTCAGATTTTCAGCATGAATTATTTTTCCACGTAATTAATTTTTTGTGAGCTGTGCGGTCAGGATCAGTCACTAGTATTAAATACGTCATTTGTCTGACTGTTGCGTTAATGGAGAGACCTAGAAAGCATTTCTAAAAGCAAAAAATAAGATTATCTTCCCTGGTTATAATCACCTGTTTTGCACTTTATCTTTCAATATATGTCCAGACAAAAATCCTACTGAAATAAATATGCTGTCATTTTTATCAGTGGTGGAATTCCTAAACAAGAGTTGGCTACTGATTCTGGATGCTCGAGTATTTAATTGCAAAAGGACAGATTGTACCTGTACTGAGAGCAACTGTGCAAGTTTTCATGGACAGATGTGCACATCAACAGTTGCTCTCAGCTTATTCCATGGGGTTGTCCCTGGCTAGCTGCCATTGCTTCAATGCATGGTCAGTAAGAACAGTCTTCTGATCAAATGGATATACCTACTGTTTATCTCACAGGTCAAAACCACTTGGATTGCTCTGTGCTGGAGATCTCAGATGCTCTCTGGTCACATGCTGAGTCTTTTGGACTATGTAGATATGCAAGGGGATTGACATTAAATACACTCTGGCCAAGGTCTTTTCTTAATCCCCACCGTGTTAACTGAGAGGCAAAGTGGCCATTCCATGGCTGTCCTTGCTGGAGGTGGTCAGCTGCAGATCGAGGATTTTTGTGAGAGTATTTCAGAACTGCTGTGGGTATTTCTGTGGCCTGGTTTGAGAAGCAGCTTCAACAGGGAGATGGATGGAGATCAGATTGTTAACTGAAGGTCTAAGCACGACTCAGGGATGATTTCTGGCTCTGTTGGAGAAAATTGCAAAATGATCCTTGACTCAGAGAAGTCAAGATTTTGCTTAAGCTTTTCAAGTTTCATTCATTTAATCTGCCTAAGTGGCGTGGGGAAATTTGCCTCAGGGGAAATCGAGTTTGCCATGTTTCGTATCTCTGAGGACACTGTATCCAGTATATGCATTGCAGTACATCAGAATATGCCTCCTGACACTTTTGACAAAATTCAGATTGCATGGATTGCTTACTGAAAGTCACAAAAAACCTTCAAGCTTAACTAGAATATAAATATCAGTAGCACAACACAGATTGATGCAGAAGCTGAGGCTTTGAACTTAATAAACCAAAAGTTAATTTTAAATTTTGTAGAGATATTTTGTAATTAACAACCTGCATGAAGGATAATTTTGATAGTAGATATCCTGCTAAGCAAAAGAGGTGAAATTCCAGAGTATTTAATTGTTTTTTAAAAATAGTAATTTTAGTTATTTTTTCTTTTTAGATTTGTTCTAGCTTGTGACATAATTTAAAAATTATTTTAATTAAATTTTGATTATATAATGTTGCAGTTAATATATGAAAAACCTCATTGAGATTAGATGCTAATCTCCATATATTATTACTTAGTAGAAATTTGAGTGGCTATAGTTTTTTAAGTAGCCTTTTATTCTCAGAGACTGGATGTTTTTTGTAGAAATAGCATCATAGTACACCTGTCTGCCACTGACATTATTTACCTCAAAATTAATAGGACCTGGCAGTTCATAGGACTGAAAGAATATAAATTTTATTAACCTGGCCTTGATTCACCTGTGCCTCAATGTAGAAGCAAGCGAGACACTGGCTCTGCTTGGTCAGGCAGGAGCATCAACCAAGATTTCCCTTCCCTTTGGCTCCCAGGATGCTACAGCCTACTTCAGATAATTTGTTACCATGTCAGTACAGATCCCCTGCTCCAAGCTTCCTTGCCTGTGCTTCCCTTGGGTGCCCTGCTCATCTCATCCTGACATTCACTCTGACCTCGCTCATGCTTCTTGCAGCAATGTTTGCTGCACTTAGATGGGAACAATAAAAGCTGTGGAAGCAGAGTTGGAGAATAATTTGGCTTAGTCTGTACCTGAAAGGGGCTCTTTCCTTTTGTTGCCTACCAGGTGTTACATACATACATACCATCTGTGCTTCCTAAGGCACATGTTCCTGTAGTGCCTCTCATCTAGTTTTGTTTTCTTTTTTGATTTGATCCCTTTGTATGGATCTCTTGTCCCTTCTCAGCAGTTTCTGTGTTTGTGGAAAGGTGGTTCACCTGGAAGATTCATGAATAACTCTGAAGGATATGTTCACAAAATCTCTTTGAAATGATGAATTATGAAATAATGGAAGCGAACAAGTGCCACAGTGTTGGTGGAACACCACAGTCTTTAGCTGATGATAAGGTTTGGTTTGTGAATTTGGTTTGAATTCGCTCTGAGCTTCACAGGCAGGAAACCTTTTCAGTATTTGTAGGGACTAATGTTTTCAAACACTTCACTTTGTGAAATCCCAGATGAAACTGACATAAACCAATTTGCTGTTATTGGTGAAAGATGCTAGATTGCAGCATCAGAAGACAGAAACATTCCTTTTTTAACACACAGTTGTACTAGTACTGAGGTTGCTTTTTTTTTTTTTTTTTTTTTGCTTGCTGCTAGTTTAGAAATATAGGTCAAATTCTTCCCTCCAATAACCACAGCTTCACTCTCCATCCGTGGAAAGAGTTGTATATCTGAGCAGCTCCTTTTATATTCCGTGTCTGCTGGCTTTTTTTCTTTTGTCTGGGAAGGTCTTGATCCCATGATAGAACCATACATACAACACCTCTGGATTCCTCTGGAGTAATGTAGGAAATTTGGAACATAAGTTCTGGTGAAAAATACTTTTTAGCCCACTTACAACCTGGAAAAACCTTTTGTTAAAAAGCAGGATTTTTTGGGGAGGGCAGTGGATGACTGAGGCTCTTAAAAAGGTCTGTAACCTTAACGACTTCAGTGAGATGCACTTATCCTCCATATTCAAGGTATCCTTAGTGTTGTCTTGGGTCAGGGAAATTGTTTCTATTTTTTTCTATATAATTTCTGTTGTAGTCTACTCTAGAATATAAATTACATGCATTGTCTAAAAAAAATTTTGAAGGTTTTCTTGTCACTTCCTCCAAATTATGGCACAACAAAATGGTGAACAGTGGGCTTTGGGCAAACCGTAACCACAAACAGCAATGTAAACTGTTGATTTAGGAAGGATTGCTTTTGTCCCTTCTGCTTTTTCAGTAGCTCTGCCTCCCTGCTGCACTACAATAATGAATCATGAGTCATGTACTCTCTACTCCTACACAATTCGCCATAATCACTTTCTTTCCTGTAAGGAAAAAGGCAATTTTTTTAACCCTACATGGACATGCGGTTTTTCTGTCTCTACCTCACTGTTCGTTTTTGAGAGGATGAAAAGTTGCACTTGGTTCAGCTCTAGCTGTCAATGCATATGAGAGGCTTCAAGGCTCTGAGTGTTTTCCAGAGAAGGGAGAAACCCCTCTGGTCCTGCTGAGGTCAGCAGTCAGCTGAGGCTTGGCTTGAACTACTGGCAAAGTATTCTCTCTCAAGGCATCTTGCCTTTGCAATGTGTTTCCTCAGTAGGTCACAGAAGCCTGCCTTTGCTCTTTCTGGAGGTTTTTCAAGACCCATCTGTTCCCTGCTCTGCCCCTTCCCTCCATGCCTATGAGCAGGCTCTGAAAGCCTTGGTGTCAGCAGGTGCCTCAGGCAGATTCAGATAATCCCAGGTGGAAGGCAGCACAAGCACATGTACCCAGAGCATCTGGTGCTCATGGATGTTTAGATCCAAGAGAGTAATTTTTTTACACAATTGCCACCAACTTGGCTGGTTTACTAAGAAGCTCTTAAGTACCCACTTGAGTTCCACATTCCTGGTGTAACATGGAGGCTTGAAAGAATTTCCATGCTGAGAGAGTCTCTTCTCCATGGTTTATGTTGTGCTTAATTTATGTCACAATTTTCAAAGTCAGAATTGGTTTAGATATCAGTGAGCCATAGGATTTATCTGGTCTTTCTGAGTTTTTCTATTAACCTTACATTAGCATCAATAGTGTTTTATTGTAGAAAGACTATGATTTTGTTCTTGCAAAAACACACTCTGAACTCAAATGTTGATTTATTCTAGATGTGCTGCTAGGAAAGCGAAACATGAACACATGCATTAGTATTTTCAGTGTTAGGATTTAGGAGTAAATAATTTTTTAAAACAGAGCCACTGAGAAAATACAGTAAAACACAAAGATTATTTACAATGTGAAGTCTTATTAGAGAAATGCAATACACTGAATTGATCTCCTCTGCAATGACCTTTAGACAATGCTACACATCCACCAGTAAATTGTATGAAGATTGTTTTTAATAAAAGACTATTCTGAATCAAATCACAAATAGCTGAGGAGCAAAACCCAGAATATAAAGTTAGTTCAAATGTATGCATTTATAGCATAAGAAGCTTATGGTTTACCTTCAAAGCATTAAAAAACTCCTTGAGTTAAAGTATTTAAGGATTGAGGAAATAATAAAGCATTCTTTTTAATTTTTACAGGATTACGTTATATCCAAATTATATTGTAAAATACTTAAAAGGGGTCCTGTTAATTATAATTAATTTTGAGGCAGATGAAATTGCATATAAGCAGGTGGAAAAATTAGGATCTCCCCTAAACTTTTGAAGAAAAAAAGTATTGTGCTGGAAGTGTCTTCAGTGTATGGAGGTATGAATTCATTGCTCTAGAAAAGACAGATATGAAACATATATTATTAATATGAATATGTCTTGCAGAGACATTTCTCAGAATAAAATCTAAGTAGAAGTGTTGTTTGGGGTTGTTGTGTTTCAAAGGAGAAATTATTCCTTACACTTAAATTTATTTTAAGAACCCAATAGCAAATTGATAATCCCAAAAAAACAGGCTCAGAATAGCAGGCATTTTCTGCACATGACAGAAGTAACATTTAGAAATGGTTTTCAGAATCTGGAATTCTGGGTCTTTAAAACCAGAAGCTTGTCCTAGCTACCTATCTTATGCATTAAATAAATGGAAAGAAAAAGAAATGTCGTGGGATTCCTAAAGCTTTGAAAACACATAACCCATTATAATTGATGGTGCTTGATGACTTAGGTACTTCTGGAAATCCCATTACAATTATTTGAGTGATGTGACATTTCAAGGGAAAATGGAGATGGAGAGAAAGGTTTTGTAAGTGTTTGCCTTAATTTAGTGGAATTAAGATCTTTCTAATGGAATGCTAAGAGTACAGATTTTTTTTGCCCCAGTGCCTCCCATTTTTCCAAAAACAATTTTAACACAGAAAACAAACACACTCATTTGGTCGGGAGAGCAATCTGTTATGTTCACCTTTGGAACCGCGAGTCAGTTCTGTGTGAGAATGGTTGTTAGGCTGTACCTGATGTCAGTGGTTTGTACCCTGATGTAACCTACAGCTGGTACTATTTCCCATACTTCAGTGTCTTTGTAACCTTGCCAAAAGAATGAGAAATTATGATCTAATTGAGCCAGGTGCTGTGAAAATGTGTGGCAGAGCAGAATTATTTTACAATATTTGAGCAATATTCAGTCATTTTTAGTTGGTATCCTGATGAAGTAAATAATAAAAGACACAAAAAAGTTCTTAAAGATAAATGAAAGAAATGCCCATATACAATCAGTTATTATCTATAAGGATATCCTGGATAGTGGATCCTGGTTGATCACTCTATTAGAGATGCCCTTGGTTTTTAGAAATTTTAGTCAGCTTTTCCTGAGATCTGCCCTGCTCTGTGTTTGACCTTCTAGTCTTGGCAATTTTAGAGAGCTCTCTGGAAACTCTCATTTAATAATGCCTTGGACAATTTGTACAGCAAAATGTACATTACATTCTGGGCTCTAGTTCATGATACCTACCATGAAAAGGTTACTTGAAGTAAGGTAATACAGTAATTGGATTTCTTTTGTATTTCCTCTTTCTTTTTTCTGCTGCTTCTATCATTCATTGTCATTTTGTCAGCAATTTAGAATTCATTACTCTTTTGTTCCCAGATGGTCTCTTTTTTGCTCCACAGTTGTGATCTTTTAATAAACCAGAATCACTTAACTCTCAGATTTTTTGCTTTTTGCTCTATGATTTTTCTGTAGAAAACTATTGCACTCCCCCTGTCAATTTCTTTTCCTCTTATTTGTCTGAACCTTGTTACAAGCACCTACCTTCCTCCATGTGTTTATTGAAATTATGCCTAGGTCGGACTCTGCTGGTCTCAGTAGGTTCACACAGAAAGAGTAAAATCCACTTTGTTTTTTCCTGATGTCTATTTCAGTTTCCAGGTTCCTGGTTTTTTTTTTTTTTTTTCCAGTGTGAACTCATTGTGTCTGTATAAGGAAAATTGCTGTGGCATTCAGACACACATGAATGTTCTGGCACTGTATCTCAGTGTACTGAATAAAGAACAGTCTGGACTCATGTACTGGTTTCAGCCCTGGAAATTAATTGAAATGTGAGTCTCAATCAGCATTTCCTGATGCAGGTACAATCTGATCATGGATGTGGGAGAAAATTAGGGTAAGCATGCCGACTTCTATCACAAAACAGCAGGAATGTACTAAATCACTGAATTAAAAAAGCAATCTATTTGCAGCTCTGGAAATTACTAAAGTCTTGGGAATGGTAAGATTCCTTTCAAAATACTGGTTTGCTTTTTCTCCTCTCCAAGGAGGGGGACAAGGAAATGTAAAGTACTGCATTACTCATGTCCTTCAGTATTTCTTTAATGAATTCTTTTTATTTAATGCATTTTTTCTTGTGTCATGCATTACTGACTGCAATGCATTTGAAATACACAAAAGGCAGCAGTTCTCTTTAATCCATTTCTTGGGTTAAATGTAATGAGCGAGAAGGAAGAGGTATTTAATAAATAAATAAATAATTTTCAACTTGTGGGCGTTGTTTTAGGAAAATCCTGACTGTACAAGACTAGTCTCTCAAAAATGGATGCCTCTGCTTTCTAGTCTCCTCTACATGGATTAAAGTTAAGGAACTAACTAGTGTGGTGTCCAGAATCTTTTCTCCAGCTTTTTTAGCTCTGCCTCTGCAGAGAATTCCTGTCAGTGTTGAATTTTTTTGATGTTTTGTGACACATGCTGCCTTGCTGTGTTTTCTGTCTCCTCTGGAGTCTCCATGGGATTAGAGATCACGTGCTACCTTAGCTTAGTGTTCTTGACCTTTTTCAGATGATTGACGCTGCTGAATGATTACAGCAAAGCAGCATTTATCCATGAGCTGTGTTATGTTCATTTCAAGGAGAAAATAATGTTATTTGAGATGAGTAATCTGGACTATGTCTTTCTGCTGAGTAAATGTAGGAGACCTGCCTGTAGTGAGTCATGATTCCTTTCCCATTTGTTCTGGTTAGTGGTTCTTTCTGCGCCTTTCTGCTGTGCTCTCCCCCTTCTAAATGCTTTACTGTGCTCTTATCCTGTTAGCCTACATAGCTGAGAGACCTAAATATTTTGGGCTTGATCGGCAACATAAAATTCGTCAGGCTTGAAGGCAGCAGGCATGCAATATGTATGTACCTTACTACATATTTAAAAAGAGAAAAAAGAAGAAATGAAAGCACCCTAAGACACCAGCAATGTTTTTATGATGTGAGGATGTGAAGTTGTATAGGGATTTTGTGCTCTTGCTTACAAAGTGTTTCATTTTTTTTTGATTTTTTTTTCTTTTTTACTTTTTCTTCTTTTTTTTTTATTCAGTGAATTTCCCACAAAAATTCTGTCAAGGTTTGGCTCATAAATAGGAATGAGTTTGGTAAAGTTCTTGTACACACAAAGCAAACAGCAACTTTACCAAATGTTCAATCTGAAGAGATCCATGTGTCTCTTTATGTTACTGTTTTGGAAGACATTTAACAGAACACCTGTCTGGCTTTAATGAAAGTTCACATACAGAGATGCAAATTTGAAGGAAAAAAAGTAAATCTGGCACTGCATCATAAGGACTTCAGTACTGGGACTTCTTCCTGTATCAAGGGGTTGTGTATCTGTGATGCTTAATCATCATTATTCAAATCAATACTGTTATGACTATTAACATTTGAATAATCAATAATATATAACTTCAAAATGATCATAAGAATGATACCATTAATGCTGTAAAGTTTGCTTATATTGTTGTTATGTTGCCATAGCTCCTTCCTCAAAGGTGCCTTTTTTACCTGCAGGCCATCGAACATTGTTCATTGGGGTTCATGTGCCGCTGGGTGGAAGGAAAAGTCACCGACGCCATCGGCACCGCGGGCATAAACACAGGAAGAGAGACAGAGAGCGGGATTCGGGATTGGAAGATGGGAGAGAATCTCCTCCTTTTGGTAAGACAAATGGTACTTTTGGATAGGTCTTTAGATAATAAGCGTCAGCATGATGAGGCATACTCTGTCCTGTTATCACTTGGACATGATTGGCAGCAGGGTTTTGGAGAATCCACCCGAGCCTCTGCTGGCGAAATCGTTCCTTTGAACAAATCCACTGAAGGGCAGCAGCCAGTGGCAGTCAGTACATGAGAAAGCTCAGTATTTTCTAGCACTGAAAGAGCACTGTGGGAGACTATTCCTAAATGTTCTCATAGGCTGCAGCCACCACTGAGGGGGGAAGAGTTTTCCCAGCTGCCCTCAGGGAAGACTCTGGAGTATTTGCCCCAAAACCTAGAAGAGTTGTGGTCCTTTACAATTAGTTTTGTAATGGTGTTGATGTTACTGATACTGCAGTGTTTTATCAGATTCAAACCATGAGCTAGGTTGTGTTTACTTTTTCCTAACGTGACACTGTGAATGTGTCACTGTAACATAAATGTACTAACTGTGGACTTGAGGAAAAAGCAGGGGAAAACACCTTTCAGTAAACAAACCTGGTATGAAACGTCTAAAGTTCTCAGAATTTTAAGTTAGAAAACAATACAGAGAAGAGAAGAAGGTAGTCATTAATAAATTAGTCAAGCTTTGTCTCAAAACATGAGAATATTATGTGCTGTTCAAAAATAAAAAGTGCACGTGATGAAAGTTCCAAGGCTACGGAAAGTGTTTAAAATATAATGTAAGCATGTGTAGAAAACAATTTGCTAGTGTGTTTTTAAATCATTGGGGAAATGTGCCAGTGTAATTTCAGGTTGTATAATAGTAATTGTAAGACTTTCTTTTAAGCAGAAGTTTGTATTATGTATGTGGAAAGCTTTTAAGTAAGTATATTGTAAGTGGTGATGGTTAGAGCTTGATATTTTCAAATCTTGCACAATGGTTTATTATACTGAGAGTAAAACAAAGTCAAGACTTTTTCAAACTTAGCAGATACAAATTATGTTTTGAAGACTTAACAGTAAAGAAAAAATTGGCTGTGGTGGTTCTGTCTGGAATGGATTTCAAATGTACAAAGACCCAATACTATATTGAAACCGGTTTCTTGGAAAAAACCAAAGTTCATAAATTATTAAAACAGTTTTCAAAAAGAATATGCATATATACATATAAAGTCAGATTAAAAAGAAACAATTGAAAGTTACATTAGCCAAAAAGTGAGATATCTTGAACTATGAAACAGTGTCTTCTGTTGAGTCATCTGGTTTTATTTAAGTGCCAGTATGTGACACATTTTGGCTGAGAATTTAGCTCTGTTCTTTCAACTTCTGGAGACCTAGGCTTGTGTCCTTCTTAATGTCAAAAGTAAAGAAAAAGAAACTAAATGGTTGAATCTATTCTTAATAGTCTTTGACATTTGTGCATACCATAAAATGCAATGTTCAACATAACTCTGTCAGGTAAATCAGCTTATGTTCAAAGGATCTCTGAGGGTGCAATAGCAGTAATACGAAAGAAGGAAAATTCTGAAGTGCATTTGTAACTTAATGTTCACTGCACTCATCCTCTGGTTTACCTCAAGAAGTGAATACAGATCTGCACTTCTAAAGTCACATTTTCACTTTTAAAGGTGTTACAGCTACCAATTAAAGGGGGTGTGTAAGTGGTGTCACTTGACTGGCAAGTTACAACCCAGAAACATGGAAATCTTTTCTGGATTCAGACTGCTGAAGATGGTCTTCAAAGTGCTTGGTTGGTAACAATTCAAAGAATCCGAAGATAGAACCATAAATCTGAAAATATCCAGTCTTGTCACCCTGAATAATTATCTGAATAGTAGATTTCGAGGGTTTTCCCCTTTGTCTATCTGACTCCTGGAAGTTTGGCCAGATTTTGAGCTTTGACATCTGTCCACCCAGGCAGATATGTGGCATCCTATAGACAAGAGTGAAAGGGATTTGCTTAATGAAGGCAAGTCTTAAAATGCTACAGTGATTATGAGGTTAAGCACATCCAGAGCAGACAGGTGAAAGAATACAGAGATTAATAGTAGTCCATACCCACCTCCTTCTTTTATTATGGTTTTTCCTTATGGGAGTTTCAGACAGCTTGTTGTGCTGCCTGGGGAGAAGCATTGCCTTTAGAGAGAATATAAGCATAGTTTTTCTGTGCTTTATTTGCACAGAGGGAGCAACAGATACTTCCCACACTAAATCTGAACCTACTAAACCTCAATAAGCTTTTTAGCTCTTCTTCCCCATGACTACAAGTTTCTAACAGTAACCAGAACTGAAGGAAGCTCAAAGGAAGACAAATGCACGTCCTTTTTTTGATGCATAACTCAATATGAGGGACTGTATTACCTGAGAGAGTAGATCCAAACTAGTCCCTTCATTTATGAATCATTCTGATTTAATTGAGCAAGCAGAAATGCTTAGCTTCATCTTTCTATCAACAACTTTTAATGCATTTCTGCCAAATTGTAGAAAGCTGTATGCTTGGGAACTGTGAGGGAGGAGGGGAAAGAAAAAAACATTTTGATGAGCAGGTGCAAGAAGAAAAGATGGAGAAAATAAGCACTGTGAGACCAACTGATAGAAAATAGTTCTTTGAAGTAAGTCAGAAAAATACATAAGGATTTTTATGATACAAGAGAATAAATTAACAGTGTTTTGAAGCAGTGAAGTATGAATGGAGATATTGTAAAAGCAAAAGATCCAACAACTGAATAATAGAGATTCTGGAACAAGTAAGGACCTGAAATAGTCAGACATTAAGTGCTCCACACTGCTCAGTTAACCCAGCATGGGGTAAAGCATTATTTTTTGTCATAATCTGTAACTGTGTAGTCAATAACTTTATCTGTGCAGTACCATCATGTGCAGATCTGGCTCTGCCATCACTGCTCCAGGGAGCTGTGCAGTGTGCTTTGTGCTATGGGGCTGTGCAGGCCCCATACAGAGTGGACAGGTTCCTGTCCAGTGAAAAACAATTTCTTAAAGTGTTTTCTGTGTATCAGCATGGGTAGAAAACACCTCTAGTCAGTGTAATGACAATAGAGGGGAGCTTCCTGGTAATCCCTTTGAATCCTTGGCTGGGAAAGCTGTATCAGCTACTTTCTGGGAAGGTTTCTGTAGAGAATAGATTTTTTAGAACATTCTGACATCGGCTCATAAGCTTTTTTTTTTTTTTTTATCTCCTACTGTCACTTTTCAAAAATAACCAAAGTGTTCTCAGTGTACAGATTCAGAGATAACTCCAGATTAGACAAATAATATGCAGAATATGTACTTAGTGGAATGAAAGAGAGCCCTGTCATTTAGGGACACAGATCAGTCACTGAGGTTTGGGTTTTGTTTTCCCTATACCTGATTCTCTGTGTCTGTCAGTTGCCTCTTAATGAGATTATGTTGTAAAAGGTGTTTCTATTTGGCAATAATGATGTGCCTGTAAATTGCACAATTTGCAGATTACATGGTTTGTACATTGGGAGGCTTTTATGGCTAGTAAAAATTATAAGCTAAGTGATTTCAGTGGTCTAGGTTTTCACCATATGTCTCTTAAGTTTCTTCTTTTTGAAGGGAAGGAGAAATTCAGTGAATTTATCCACTTAGTTTAAAATGCAGTAGTGCTATTCGTTTTTACTGAAGAGGTTTACTGTTCTCAGCTGAAATGCTGCTGTTGCAATTAAGGCCCCAGTTTCATTTCTGCCTTAAGCACCCCTTCTCCACAGTTTTCCTTGTGGGGCAAAGTATTGTGGCTGCTTTGTGAATTGAATTAGGGAATTGATGCAAATTAAAACTAATCTGATAAAAAAAAGCTGTTTCTAGCCTGGGGCATCTCCTTGGTGCTGCTTGTGAGGGCAGTGGGTGCCAGCCCCTGTGAGCTGCAGGGCCACGAGGCTCCATCAGTGCCGTGGGTCGTGGTGGCACTGAAAGCCTGGTGCAAATTTCCCTTTGGCTGGTGCACTTTGGGGTTGCACTTGCTTGTGTGTATGTGGATTTTAGCAGCAGTTTTCTGTGGCTTTTTTATGTCTGTTTTTTGCCTGTAACCAATGAAACAGCTCTTTGGTACTCATGAGTTAAAGATCTTTAAGTAGCTGTTTTAAAATGGTGGAATAGGAAGACTCTGGCTCTGAACAGGGTGTCTTTAAGGACAGGTTTTGCTGAGGGTTAAAGTGAACACAGCTGTGAGAACTGGGGTTTAATTACAGCCTCGTGTGTCCTGTATGACTAGACACTGTTGAAGGTTGTGGAAGGTTTGGTTTGTTCTTTTAAGAAATCTGGATTTAGTAATCCCTAGTTTTAAAGAGGCTTAAATTTGTAATTCATGATAATGGATGTGGCAAGGCAAGCAGAGCAGCCCTGGAGGTGAGCCTGACACAGGACTGCACTCACAGCTCAGGAAGGACTCCCTGAAGGTAATGCAGGCAAAAAAAGTGAATGGTAAAGTGGGGCTTCTCAGGTTGGTAGAAAGGACCTGAAGAAAGTAAATTGAAAAGACTCAGCTGGATATATCTGGGACCTAATCTCAGGTGCTGAAGGGTTATTAGTGGGATAACTTTGATTATTTTTAAAGAGTATGGCTGTTACAAGAATTCATCTACTCTTAACTATAGGTTTGTATGATGAAGGATGAACTCAGAAATTTGAATCTCTGGGCAGCTGTGGAACAGATTGCTGTAAATCTGGATTAAAATAATGTATCATAACTGCAGTTTTAAGAATCTAGCTAAAAGGAGAGAATTAAAGCTGGTGAATTGTCCACGTTGTTAGATCCTAAAGATGTGATTATTTGTCATAGCTCTGGGCTGATGGAAATAATTCATGTCAAGAAAATGTTGGGATAGTTTCCTGAAGCAGATTGTACCTGTAGGGATAAAATGCTGGAGAATATTCAAGGGGATACTTTCTCTCAACTCAACCTGTGATTTCTAAGGTCTGTGAAGAGATTTTCAGAAGTGTCCTGTATGGTAGTTGGCTATTTTATGTGAGCTTTAGTAATGCAAATTTAGTTTTAACTTTTACTAAGTTTTCTAATGATAAAAAAAGAATTTATGATCCTTTCCTTTACTGATTGCTGAGGGCAGGGTCCAACCTGCAAAGGAAGGAGGTTAGGGGAGGGTCCCCCATCCACCATTCCTGTGGTGAGTGCAAGCAGGGGGATGATGAATGTTTGTGTCTGAAATGATCCTTTCTTTTCTCTGGTCCTGTGAATTTTCCATACCATTTCCCCTTGGCATGTAAGGGATTGTTATCTGCCAACTGTGTTACACCTGTCAACTTCCTGTCTGCAGTTTGTCTTGTGCAGTGATTAACAAAAAAAAAAAATTACATATTTAGTATTATTTTAATGTGAATATACAAGAGCACAAGGCATGGAATAAATCTTGTATATGTTGAATACTATCTAATGTGAATTTCTGTAATGAAAAATTTGTTTTAATAGTTAACATGTTTTCTAATGTGGAAAAAGTAGTCTCCTACTCCTTCATCTGCTGACCCCAGTAAGAAGTATTTGCCTTCTAATTCTACCCTTACATGCAGGCTTGACAAGCTGAGAAACACAGAAACCTGTCCTGGCAAGTGAGCTAAGGGACTGTTACTAGAAATACATTTTTGCAGTCTTTCTAGAGTTTATCAGGAGCAGAGGACAGAATTTGGGCACAATTTATATGTACTGAAAGCTGTGTTTCTGCTTGTGATATCACCTGGTGGATTGTGTGCAGTTCTGCCTGATGGCAGGGCAGTTTGTCCCAGGTGAAACCCTGGCACTCACTGAGGAGGAGATGTGGATTGCTCTGACTGGTGTAGTGGAACTGGATGTTTGCTGGGCTGAATTCACATGATGGGACTGAGAGTGATCCTCCATTGTTAGCCCAGACCAAGCCTTGATAGGCAAGAGGCAGCAGCCCTGACCCAGAGCTATGGTTGCACTTGGGGATGTTTTAAATGGGGGAAATGGAAGTTATGATTCCTTTACTTGTGTTTTGCAAGGTGGGATGCTGTTGTGGGACACTGTTTGCCACTACCTGCACTCAGTGCTGTTTCAGGGAGCAGCTCTTCATGTTTTCCTCTGGGAATTATGTGATTAGAAATTCTGACTTTCAGAGCTGCTGTTTTGGTATGTGTATGCCACATCTTGCATTTGTTTTAGGGATGTTGATGACTTTACAAGGTGTTATAATATTGATCAATATGTCAAGTTTCTGCAGGGTCATTCCCTTTCTGCAGCACTGAATCTCACTTTGAATTTGTGTCTTCAACAACAGCTTAACTGCCAGATCTTAATTTTTACCCTTTTATTAGACCAGTGGAATTAGCCAGTTTTTTAAAAGTGGAATACTCAGAATTTGCATGCATGCAGTGAATTTGAGGTATCCAAGGTAGTTTGAATGCAAGTGGTGCATGTATGAAATGAGCACAAGCCCACAGAAATGCAGGAATAAAACAGAGGGGCTGGTGGAGCCACAGCAATCACAAAGCTGCTTCAAAATTTTCCTGACTGTGACTGCTCATTAGCCAAGTAGGAGTGCTTGTTGATGGTACCCCAGCTCCTGTTGTGTACCAGGCTTTCTACCCAGTTCCAGCTGGTTGTGGAGGATTTCCTGAACTGGTGATGGACTAGTTACTTGTGAGACTCATCAGCTCCTTACTGTGAAATTTTAAATCCATGTTGCTTCTGATAACTCCGATATAAAACAACTACAATGATAGAAATACTATTGCAACAGATTAGTCTCAGTCATTAATTTTTTTAAAGAGTAATCTAGATTGTTTTCATTACTCTTTAGAAATAGCAATAATAGTATGGAGGGTTTGGGTTTTTTTATGCCGGCTGTGCTACTTGAAGTAGGGATAGACAAAAATAATATTCAAGCCAATTTCTGTTTGCCTAGACTGCAGAAAACATTGTGTCCTAGTTTGCAAATATTATGCTTCTGCACTGAGGATTAAGTTATCACAGTTTGACAGTCAGCAATTGAAGTATTCTTCCATACTGATTTTGAATCACATATTACTAATTTTCTATGTAACATATTAATGACATATTTGGTATTTTTTACTCCTATGAATATGAGCCAAATCTATCTGGCATTGCTCATGAATAGTCCTGTTAATTCAGTTTTATAAGTGGAACCTACAGATCTGTTGTTTTTATTATAATTTTTCTGTTGTTTACATCTTTACATTTTAGGGTTTTGTCCTTGAAATAAAATTGTTGTACCATTAAGCAGATGATAACTTTTTTTTCAGTTTCCAGCTTGTTGTCTGAAAATGAAGCTGTGACTTGTAGGTTTTGAATACTGATAGAAATCACAACAGTAAAGAAAGACAGAATCTAGCAGCTTTTTTTTACTGCTTTGTTAACAAGGAAGATAATTTAGTGCATGTTTCTTCATTTCTTTAAATGTGGTGCTTAGGGGTGTGGTTTGGTGTAGACTTGGCAGTGCTAGGTTAGTGGTTGGACCCAATGGTGTTAGATATCTTTTCAACCTAAAAGATTCTGATTCACTGCTGTCAGTCAAGTAGCTTGTTACACAAAAGACCCAGTAAGAGCAAATTCCTGCAGTAAGGTGATTCCTTGTTACTACTCACCTGACTTCAAGAGATTTGTGATCCTCTGCTTGTCTTCCCACACTGAAAGCATGTATTTGAATGAGGATCATAGCTGTCACAAAGCTGCAGCTCTGCTGTATGCCACTGCTCATTTATTACTTAACAGTAGCAGTTGCTGTAAATCAGTTCTAGTGCTGATATTATCAGGAGTACAGGATGTTCCTGGCAATGCTTATTCTCAGATTCTAGCTGCAGTCCAGCTCTCTACCAGAGTAGCTTGTTTTCCATGTTCTGTTAGTAGTCATATGCACTAATCCTTTGTAAGTTCATATCTCACTGAATTTTGTCCTTCTGGAAATTAGTCTTAAGAAGTCGCACACTTCTTAACTAAAATGTACTTTCTAGTGTCAGATTTAAAAAATAGAAGAATGGTTTTAAAGAAAAAAAGAGGACTGAACAGTGAGAGAGAAGAGAAAGCAAAGAAAGGAATTTCTTACTGTTCTTCAGTGATTCCCCAGAAGTAATCCCTGTAGCTGTAGCCCCTGCACTTCCATCCTCTGGTGCTTTGTAGTACCTGAGCCCATATCTTTCTTCCTTCTCTCCTTGGGTTTAATTTCCTTGCTTTGTGAAGGAGTAAATAGGCTTTACTGTGCTATATCTTTGCATTCTGCTTAAGCAAATAGACCTCATGTGAAAACGGTCATGCATTGTTTGTATTTCATTGCTGTAGCAAGTTTAATACTGCTATCAAAAAGGTACCTCTATTAATGAATTTAATTTTCTGTGTCAGTGGCCCATTTCATTTGTTTGGATCAGAACTGTGTTTTCTCTTTAATTGGCATTCAATAGATGCTGTCATCTCATTTTTTTCCAAATTCAAAGTGCTTGAAGACCCTGTGCAGTGATGCTCTTTGCTGTTAGATGGAATACTGTTGCTTGTCTTACAAATATGTTATAGAGCTGAACTTCATTTAGACAATGCTCAAGGAATCAGCGAGCTGTTCTCCTGGATAATCAGTTTTTTAGTTGACTGGCAGCCTGGCCTCTCAGCTCTCACAAAGGACTATTGGTTCCTTTCAGAAATCTAAAATACATTAGCAGAAAAAACAGCTATGCATTGCTGGAGAGACTGCGTTTCATCAGAGTTTGTTCATTTGAGATTTTCATTTAAGTAAGCAAATAGGATATAGGATTTTTTTTTAATACAGCACTTGAACGATGAACATTGAATATACTTGTACTTTAAGATGCCCTGTGAATTCTGCAAATTTTTTGAGTGAAAAAAATAATAGTATTTCTTCAAAAATATATTTAGCCATCTGTGCTGAAAGGTTATGAAGAAAATTAATCAGTAACAGTATTTAAAGGGAAGACAGAGACAGGAAGAATAAAATGGGGAAACTGGGACAGATTAGGGAGTTGTGTTATCTCAAGCAGCCTAACCAAGCAGAGTTAACAAAGGGACAAGGGTCAAGTCTGCAACTGTATATTCACATTAGCAGGTTTCATTTGATTTCTTTCTCCTACAGTGAAGATTTCACATTCAGTATTCCAGCTTTGTGACCTGAGATAGTTCTGCAGATGTAGACTTGTGAAGTGGCAAAGTAGTTTTTCCTAACACTGGAGTAAAAGACTTTTACCACCTTTATCTGTCCTGCTTTCTGTGTGCTTTTTTTTTTTTTATTTCCAGGCGATACCATTCCAGCTTCTAATAGACCCTGTTTCTATATATCAGGTTACATCTTTGGAGGAGTTTTTTAAAAAGTGGGCTTGGCAACTGCAGTAAATGAAGAGATCTCAATCTGAATGTGTTTGTGTGTAAATGAATGTTCTTACAGCAGAACTGTAATTTTTTTTGTGTGGCAGTAAGTGACATGCATGAAAACATCTGGATAATCTCATAAAATTTGTTTTCTCGCAGCAAAAAAAGTGGTGTTTTGGACTTCATGTTTTTATTTTACTCCAGATACCCCGTCACAAAGGGTGCAGTTTATTCTTGGAACAGAAGATGATGATGAGGAACACATTCCTCATGATCTCTTTACTGAGCTTGATGAGATCTGTTGGCGTGAAGGAGAGGATGCAGAGTGGAGAGAGACAGCAAGGTGAGTGCTCTCATAACTTAAAAATTATCTGGAGATATTGGTTGCTGGTGTATTGAGGAATGATTTCAAAGCTGTAACAAGCTCAGGGACAGATTTTGGATATAAAGCTTAAATAAAACCATAATTTTAATGCTTAGTCTGCTAGTATTACAACAGCATTCATCGTTTCCCAGAGCCAAATGTTTTCGTCTGGATTTATGAATGTAGGTCAGAGTGAATACCAATGGAAAAAAATTGATGTAAATATATGATACATGTGAATTAAAAATAATTGGGTCAATTAATATTTTATCTTCTAATTTAAAGAATCTTTCAGTCTTCATATTTTGCTTGAATTCTCAAGAAACATGTAAGGGTACCATTATAAAAAGATTAAAGCAAGGAATGCGATTGCTTTTGGAGCAATAGAAGTTTTACATATTCTAAGTCTCCATGAACAGTTTATTTTGAGAATGAGTGTTCAGTGTTGGATTATTTTATTTCTGCAAAATTAGTGGCAAAGACTTTTAGATTGCATTTCTGCTGTGAAAAAAAAATAATGCTGGTACAGATTTTTTCTTAGAATTGTGTATTTTTTTTTTCCTTCTAAATCATCTCCCATTTAAATGGGAGATTATTTGCTTAGTTTCGTTAAGAATTTATATTTTACAGGAATCTTTGCTTTATTTTTCATCTTGAAACCTTAGTTCTTAGTTCTTGAAAACTTAGTTCTTAGTTCTTCCTCTCCCTGCCAGTTGTTGGCAGTGTTCCTCAATGGTGCCCAGAAGTCTGTGTAATATATATTTGGTAAAATATAAATTGCGAAATTTCTGGAAGGATTTTGTGGGCAAATGTGTATGTGGGCTGTCTGACATGAACATGGCTGCTAGTTTTCTTTCTAATTTTACTGCAAATTTCCGCTTTCCCAGAGGGCCAAAATTTTTTCTATGACCTTCCCTTCCATTATCTGTTCATAGGCAGCATAGACAGATGCTAAATATAGACTTTTATGTGTAGAAAATTCACATATGGGGATTGTGCTCCAAAAGGAATGCGTTAGTGTTCCTAAATAATCTTATTAATATTCAGTGAGACAAAATCTAATCAAGGTAATCATGTGCAATGTTCTCATGCTGATTAGGAATACATGGAACCTCTCTAGGAGGAGTATCAACTTCTGTTGAAATTAAAAAGTAAAAATCACTCTGTGTTATGTTATTTTTAAGCAGGGAAATAGCAACTTGTTTAGGTCAACTTTAAAAAAAACCCTTTGCAAGTTATCAAAGAATTGTGTTTCTGAAAATTATAACAATTTCTGTTAGCAAGTGGTTCTGATGAAGATAGAATTCAAAAGGAGTAGGTGAAATAAAATACTGTTTTGGTTGATCTGTCTCTATGTACAGCCTTCTCAATTGTTCTTTGTGAAATGAAGAATTAAAAATGTTTAATAGAAACAGGGTGAGATGGTTGAAAAAGGGCAGGAGAAAAACACCCAAGAAAACAAGTGTTTTTGGAGTTCAGAAGATACAAGAGTGACATAATAGCTAATAGTAAAATTTTCTTTAGCTTTAGCAGTAGGATGGAAATGAAGGAAGAGTGGGGCTGCTGTGTGGAAAGAACTGATCAAGATAATTGGTCTTTTTCAATTTGGATCCCAAAATTTTGGACGGCATTTGACGTGGAGTAACTGGTTAGAAAAGGAGGAGATGGCAAGGAAATTGCCAAATTCAAAATGAAGATAAGACTCAAAGTCCTTTTCTGTGCAAGTAAGAGGGTGCTATCATTTCTCTCCCAGAAAGGTGAAAGAACATGTATTTAATGGGTAGGGTAATTCCTGTCTTTCTGTGAGTCTGTCAGGTGTGTTGTACTAATCCAAACACAGCAATGCTGTTAAACAAAGGATAAAAATGGTTGGGGCAAACAGAGCCCAATTTCAGAGCCATACAATGCTTGAAGAAAAGAAAAATTACCAACTTGGAGATAAGTGGAAAATTGGGTAAAATGTAATACAGTGATATAGCATGTCAGACTAAGTTAATAATGCTCTTTAATTAGATAATTGATTTTTGTTCTTCGGACAAAGAAAAAAACGGTGGTTCTGATTTTTTTAAGTAAACCATTAGATATGGTACAGCATTGGGAATGTGTTACTTAAACTGCATTCTAGTGTAAAAATTCTATTAGCAGATCAGGAACTGTTTGAGGAGGTGCAGCAGGTAATGCTGAGAGATTATACTATTAGTGTAAAAGGTAGTGACAGTTAACTTCTGAAGAATTAGGCTTCGTAAATAGATTTATTAATGAATTAAAAAATAGGATTATAATAAGGAAACTTGTTGCTAATAAGAAATTAGGAGGGATTACTCCTCGAGAAATAGATTAAGATATCATACACAAAACCAGGTGGCTTTGAGTAGAGTAATAGAAATGGGATGGTGTTTAATATGCAAGACCATGTGCTTAGAAATGAATACAGTGGATCACTTTAATACCTGTGGTTGATTCAGGACTTCAAAGTTATTGATTTGACTAAAAGCATGGTATGGAGAAGATACAACCTGAATTTGTTGCTATTCGAGGCTTATTATATGTTTTTCATCTGTGTGCAAAATGTCACTTGGAAATATTTGTGAATCTTACTGTTTGGCTTTGGATGTAGTTCCAGGTAGACATTAATTACATTAATGAGAATGATAGCACTAAGTAGTATGTACTCATTTCACCAACCTCTGCAGTTGGTGCACCTGGACTGAATGTTGGGTTGGCTCTGATGAAGCACGTCTGTATCTTGGTATTTTCAGTTTAATTGAAAGTGCACTGGACTTTTCTGTTCCAGGATCTGATTTAGACTGTCCCATCCACGGAATTAGTTAGAGAGCAGAATGGAATGAATAGCTTGGTTATGTTGATATAGGGATAAAATTATTTAATTTTTTCTCCATCAATTGATTTCAAGCCAGAAGAAACACATACCTTTTAAAATCAATAGTCCTCCTTACAATAATTTTTGTATGTGGCCCAGCTGTACAGTTGTGCATTCTCTATGGAGCTGATGTATAGTACAGTTTCTGTTCTGAAAAAAATATTTCTGGTAAATTTGTGGAGTTACATGCTGAAGTGTAACAGTTGGATTTATTTTATACACCAAATAGTGTAGCTGCAAGTTGCAGCTGTTGGGAAAGCAATTCATGTGTCATGGCTGGAAAGTAGTGCCTGATTTGTTGCAAGTTTTACCCAAACTTTTGGGACTCATTTATCTGCTAGTATCAACCAAAAAATATCTGGAGAATATCACTATCTTTATGGAGCAGAAAAAATTATGTAGTAAGGAGAAAAATAGAAAGAACCTTGGAGCCAGGAGAAAAGTGCTTAAACTTAAATTTTAATGCACAGTTAGGAAAATAAGCTCATGTCCATAATTTAGAAAGTAAATTGTTAATAGTGACTAGAAATACATTTTCCCTAGATCAAAGCTTTCTTCCAAAGAAACTAGGTCACAAAAACCATAGGTTTCTCACTCCTGCTTTGTTCCCGATGTGTTTTGTGTTCTTTGGTTGGTTTTCAAATCAGTGTGGGCAGGCACAAGCTTATGTGGAAATTTATACAAATTGAAAGATTACATTAAAACCATTGACTGTCGAGCAGGTTTTGAGTACATAGTCCATCTCTCTGCTGCAGACATGCCACACTACAAAATAGGTGAAGTACAAGTCACCCACTTCATATTGTGCAGAGAGAAGATGATGTAACTGTCTGAGATGAAGCATGTGCACTGTTATGAATGCCTGAGAGAGTGATGAAGATGGCTTTAGAAGCTAGGACATTTACATAACGTGTATGTACACACACTAGCCCGAGTAATATTTTTCTTATAGTAACATACCTTGCTGAAACTCTTGCTGGCATATTTTTTTCTGTGAAGCATTCTATCAGAGGAACTAAACTGTGTGATCAATTGGCCTATGCTAGTCTTTACCAGTAAAAGAAAGCCAAAAGAATGAAAGTGCTCTTCTGTGCAATCAGACGTAACTGAGATAGCTCCAGATATGTTCCAGTCACATGGGATGCATGGGACATGAGCTCAGTAGGGGTCGATGGTGTTTCCCAAGAAATTACAAAAGGCTTTTATCTGTTAGTCATACCAATTTAAGGGGTTAAACTGAAAATAAATATATTTAAATTTGTCCTTGAGAAACTAAAAGGAGTACAAAATTGGCAAACTGAGATCTATGCCTGAATTTGGATTTCAAAGCCATTTCTGTCATGGAGTCTTGCATGAGTTGCATGAATTCAGAGGAGTGATCAAATGGTATTATGATTTTTAAAACCACTGAACACTTAGAATTGAAAGACTGCATAAGATTTGTTTTGTGTTTTCTGCTACTGTTTTTCATTTGATATGTTAAATAAGGATTATCTGACATAACAGGAATATTTCTGAAAAGATAAAAGGTGATAAACAGTAACATGATGTTCCCTTGATGAAATTAGTAAACTTATGATATGCTTATTAAAATCAAAATAGAAATTTATTCCAAACATAGAACACTCTCAGCTGGATATGATTTAATTCCATGTCCTGGCCTGTTGGCTCATTGAGCAACAATTTATGATAATGTGTTTAAACACCTAAGTTTCAACAACAGTAGGAAATGGGGTGCAACCCATACAATTATACTGTTCATGGAAACCCAGATGATTACAATGGCAAGTATAATTATTTGAGCAGTAACAATAGTTTCCTATGGATTCTTGTGCTCCAATTTGTAAGCTTTAATGTCTGACACTATAAACTCTAATTAATCTAATCTGTTTTCATGATTTAGACTTCTCTGTGTCCCTAGTATGTTACAAGCTCTGATAATAAGCCTGCCTCTGTCCAGTAACCTGTCTTAGACTTTCAAGAACATGCTTGTCTTTTATTGCTCTTTAAAATCTGTTTACAACTGGTCAGTAGATTTAAATTAGCTAATATCAAGGACAGACTGCAGCAGCATAATCAGATAAGCAATGTTGAAGACTGACTTACATGAACAAAAGGTAATGACAGGATGAGGTTTCTGATGGTATTTTGTAAGACTCTATTGGATCATTGTTTTTAGAATATATGGAGCATGATTTTTAATCTTTTTTTCTGAATCAGCATAAAAGCTATAACAAGCTAAGCACGGTATAATAACAGAAATAATAAGATATAATAACACTAATAATAATACATAATAACAGAAATAATTGAGAATACTCAAGCCTAAAGATCTTATAAATCTCCTAAAGAGATTAGAAACATGCACGAAAATGGAAGTAGGAGAAGAGAAAAATGTAGGTGTTTTGCAGAGTCTTATGAGAAAATGGTTTAAACAGGACAATAAATGCACCATATTTATGGTACTGTGGATACAAATAGGTATTGCACATTTTTCAGCTTGGCAACAAAGAGTGCCGTGAGTAAGATAGGAGCAGCCTCTTAGGGAGTTCAAGTGTAACTGTAAAGTGAAAAAAAATTTAAGAACTATCTTCCCTTCTCACATGCTTCTTGATAGATTTCCTGAGTTGTTGTAGGGTCCCCTTTAAAAATGTTGCTTTGAATTTGGTGGGGAGGAGTGTGTTAAATTGTGTTTGATGTCTGTTTGGACATGGTTTTGAAAATTTATTTGGAAAATCTCATTTGCATATGCAAATTCAATTTCATGGTTTGTCTCTGCGGAAGCAAATTTTTGTGCTGTGTCCTTCTTGCTGCTTCTCTGGGGAAATGTAAAAGTGAAGGGGATGGGCTGGGAAGAGAAGAGAATGCAACAAAGGGAATGGGGAACAGATCTGATGAAGAGGAAAGAGTTCTCCAGGGCAAAGATGAAGTACAGAAACTGGCCAGTTTCTGGGAAAATGTTTAGATACAAAGAGGAGGAGAGGGCTAGACATAGGAGACTGGAGATTTTGAAGGACCCAAGGAGTTGAGGCAAATTGTCTCTATAATAATGAGAGAATGATTACAAGGCAGCTGGGACAGTTCCAAGAAATTGAATACATCAGGAAGGGAGCAGATACGATGATGAGTGGGTCAGTGAAGTGGTTGCTGCCTGCAGGATGGCAGCAAAAGGGGAAGAACTTGATTACACAAGGACTGAAAGGAGAAAAGTATCTAAAATGTGGGTACACTTGCATATTTTACAAGTAGGAGCAGAGTTAGAGAGGTGGCCCAGGAACAGAGGAGGAACAGCTGTGCTAGCTGCTTTGCTAGGCTGTGAGGCTTGGTAAAACTGAAAATTCCTCAGCTTTAGAGGTCTTAAGGCATTACATTTTGCTGCAGTCTGGAAATGTGTGAAGGTGCTGTCCAGGTGTGAAGCTCTGCTTGACTTCTCTGCTGCCATGTCTGTATAAAACAGCTGAGTGCTGTTGAGTCCAGTCATACAGGTGTCTGCTGTGGCTGCAGCTGTTCAAACCTTGCCAAGCTTGCAAGGCTCCACTCAGCAACACCCCTGTGTGACTACTCAGGTTTTTGTTTATTTGTTTAATATTCTTTTAACATTTAAAGTTACCAGCAGAGAATTCAGTCTCAAGCAAGTTCATCTGACTGGATGGTAACAAAAGACTTGATCCTTTTGTGCCAGTTTTATATATCCTTTCACTCCACTGAAGTTTCTCCGGACTTGTTTTTGTACAACTTGATATTCTATCACAGAAATATCATTATATGCCAAATAATTAGTCAAAATTCTTGTAGGGTACAAAGACAATTGCTTAATATATTTCTCTCTTCATCTCTGTGGTCAGAACCTACCCTCAAAAATGGCATAATACAGCATTACATGGAAAGAACTAGGCAAGGGAAGTTTCTGATATTTCCTAAAAAGGAAGAAAAAAGTGAAATCTAAAGACATGTTTAAAATCTTTGTCTGTACTTTCTGCATTCATAGAAGTAATTAATTTTTCCTTTCTTATGCACAATGGAATTATAAAATTGATTGTTTGTATAGGTGGTTGAAGTTTGAAGAAGATGTAGAGGATGGTGGAGAGAGGTGGAGCAAGCCCTACGTTGCCACACTGTCACTTCATAGCTTGTTTGAGCTGAGGAGCTGCATCCTGAATGGCACAGTTCTTCTGGACATGAGAGCTAACTCCATAGAAGAAATTGCAGGTATGTATTGATGTTTCATTTATTGGTTATGAAAATTACTTAATAAAAACTAAACGAATATCAAGAAAGTTGTTGCATAATAATCAGTTCCATTTAGAAACTTCTAGGAAATGTTTTTCTCAATGTACTAGAAAAGAAACTCATGTCTGGCACAGTTAGTAAATATTCTATTTATATTTTGTATGTGGAATCTGCTGCTTTCAGAATCAGTTTTTGAATAAAGAAGAAAATTAAAATGGAGGAAAGAGGACAGTTTGGTTAGATTTAATTAGAGCTGGCATGTTCTCTGCTCCTGCCATGCTGCCTCATGTGAATGAGGCGTGTGCTAACTTTCACAAACTTAATCTACTGCTATGCTAATTGCAGGCAATCTAGTTTAAAAAAAAAACCCCAAAATATAGGGAAGTATTTATTGCAATTAAGTTACATGAAAACAGATATGTCTCTTGAGTTGAGAATGAAATCAGGAGTAATGATACAGTGTAAGTGTTTAAAAGAAATTTTAGGTACATTAACTTCTTAGGATAAAGTTGAGTGCATTTTTTTTCCAATGAAAGTTTATTTGGCAGTTGCAATTCTACAGCTTACGCCAGCTTCTGAGCAAGACAAAACATAATGGATGAGTCTTCTCTCCCAAAAGTGTAAGTGAGATTGAGACTAAATGCCATTTCCTGCTTTCCTGATGTTTCCCTTAAAGATTGTAACTAGTTTAGGAAAGATACGAAAGACAAAACAACAAAATTTTCTAACACTCAAGATTATCAAGAAAGCTGGTTTATGGATGTTACATAAATCTGTGTAAGTCCCATATAAAATTTATTTTACTTATTTAAATATAGGGGAGATATTGTTTGGTAGACTGTATTTAACAATGAAATTAAAATTGGCTCAGATAGTGGTAGCTGCTTTTTGTATTTACATTTTGTATTTATTGTTTATGTCAAACTGACGCAAGATATTATTAATAAAAATCTGCAGAAACTTGTGTGGGTTTCTACTGTGTGCTGAGATCTGATTCTTCCATGACTCATAGTCTGAATCAGACCTTCAAAATTTGTCTTGATAATGATAAAATATAAACATGAAGAATAAAAAGCAACTGATTTGAAAGATCAAAGGTATCTATCAGTATGTTGTTTTATTTATTTATAAATAATTAAGAAGTACTTAGGTCAGCTGCTTGATGTTCTTGTATAACTTTTTTTGCTTAAATAGTACACTGCATTTTTCAGTCTTGAGCTTTACATTCTTAATGGAGAAATCATTCAACTTTGTCTAGTGTCAGCTAAGAAAGCCCTTCCAGAATTGTTTTCTTTTAAGTAGGTAAAAAAAGTAAGGATTAATGCAAAAAACCCCCAACTTCAATGAACATTGGTTTTTGTTTTCTGTTTTTGGAAGATATTGTTTATTTACCAATATAGTGAGGCCCCAGTTAATTAATGTTTATAATCTCCTAAATCCTTAGTTGTAGTGATTTTGTTTTAGTTAACGTGGCCAAGGATTTGAGCATTTGTAATACTAATGTTGAAACTCACCACAGATGTGAGCTGTTCTTCAGTAGAGAATTTGGGGAGTTACCCTCATGCTATTATAAGTCAGCCCTAGTTGTGGCTTATCCTGGTTTGTGGATTAGGAAAACCTATTTCTTCTGAGGAGAGGCTTTAGGATGACTTTCATTAATTGGATTATACCATTTTCATTTAAAAAGTAAATGAAATTGTGTGGTAGATTTTGGATGCATTTTATTTGTTGTATTATTTGCTTGAAGTGATGGGCATCCTTTTCTGATAAGGTGACCTGACACATGATCAGGTTTGCATGGGTTGCACTTGGTTTTCGAGAGAAGATTATATTTTTCCTCCTCTGCAGATTCAATAAGCAATGAACTATTCTTTTTTTAAAAAGCTTTGCAGCAGGTGCATCAGGCAAGTGAATCATTCTGTAAATTACTCATGTTCTGTCAGGTTTCTTTGAAGAGATTTATTTTTTTCTGTTTTCTCGAGAAATAAAGTTGCTAATCCAGTTGCTTTTCTGTGTAAATATTGTTTGTACTGTAGCAATGCTGTTTCTTCAATCAAGTTCCTTTGTAATTTTTTATTTTACTGCTATGTGTGTAATTCCTGGTCTCCAGTGTTTAGAGAATGGTGCAAAGAGTGTGGCACACGGTAGGCAGCACTGCGAGAAGGAGAGACTGAGTGTGGTGGTAACAAGCACAGCACCAAGGCCCGTGTGCTGGGTATCTTGGAAATGTGATCACTCCAAATAATATGACAGGCAGTTCTTTTTACTTGGGAGTGACTGCGGGACCTGAAGATTAGGCAGAGCTGGTACCTCTCAGGAAATCCTTTATTGTCTGTTCTAGTCAGCCGCTATTCCCTGTTAGTAGTTATAATCCTATTTGTCTTGTGCTATACAATGCAAATGCTGTTTTCACCAGGAACTGTTACATATTCCAGTTGTATCTGACAGTCCTGACACTTTAGAATTTAAGGAAATGCTTGCTCTCACCTGTTGGCTTCAATTTTTTTCAACATTCAGCACTTGTAACCTGGCTTGCTAGCCATCCTCATGCCAGGCTTGTCCAGCAGTCCTGGTGATCACTTTTGGTTTTGTTTCCATTGTACTGCGTATACCACCTTTAGGAGAGTCTGTGAAAACAAGTTATGCCCTACGGTTTTAAGGGGTACTTCTGAATTAAATTTGATTCTTGTGCTTCTGATTAATAGTTTAAAGTTTTGGTTTTTTAATGCCATCTTTTGATAATTTTACTGTATTGCTGTAATGCATCCTCTTTTGAGAACAAATACATTATTTGTGCACATGTACTTTCTTCTTGCCTTAATGCTTTGTTAGCGGGAAATGTGTGCTGTGTATTTATTCGTAATGTCTTGCTATCTGGGCTATATTCCAATATCAAATTACATTTCTATTAATGCAGTGCCTGTCTTCATGTCCTTTAAAGAGGTATACTTAAAACTTTATTGCTAAATTGAGACTAAGAATTCCTATTTGTTTTAGTCAAGGCTTTTAATCTATAAACACTTACTCACTAAGGCATTAAACTCCTAGCACTTAGCCCTTGAGAATTTCTATTACTGAAGTCTGTATTTTAAAAAATTAATGGGCTTGTGGTAAAATCTACCAGATGAAAGCCACCTTTTGTAATGTTTCCAGAACATTTTGTATTTTATCCCTGGAAACACTGACAGTTCTGCATAAAAATATTTTGGTACTGTTTCTGTGGTGAGAATTTTAAAATCTCTCTCTATTCCAGCATGTCCATTCTCTATTAGGTCTTTTTCATTCCAACTGTCATATTAAAAAATTACTTCATCTACAGGATTGTGTATTTAATTGGACAGGCACACAATTTTCCTTGTTGCAAAAGAACTTATTCATACCTATGATACTGAATTCACAGACAGCATCTCATTATAATAGAGACTTCTAAGATGAATTTCCAACACTGTCATCATACAGAACAGCATGTTTCTTCCTGAATTTTCTCACATGATTCTTAATTTTTGTAAGATGGATTTTGCTTCTCTTGAAAAGAGCTCAGTTCCTCTGGTGAACTTTATCCTGCTTAAAAATGCAATTTTTATTACACATATTTTAGGGGAGTTATTACTATTTCTAATACGTGACGTTATTTTTTCATATGTCTTTGCAGTGACTCCTGTATCAGTAAGTTAGCACTCCATGCACAAGGAATTCCTTTGAACATTATGTGGTAATATTTTATCGATCACTTCTGTATAGAACATATGCTAAAAGGAAGTCTGAAAAATCGATGTAATCAAAACAGTTTATTTTGGAACTTGTCTCTTGGGGATGTATTTGCCAGAATCTGGCTGTACCATTAGGGAGCAGCTTCACTGTGTTGTTCAAGTTGGCAGATGAAAATGTTCTCTTTTGATATTTTCATTTAGTTCCTTTGAAACCATGTAGATTCTCAGATTACCATCTGGCTTTTTGATTATAACCACTGAATGAACCCAAAAGGTTCCTCTATTTAACATATGATGCCATTTTCTGTTGTTTGGTTCAAAAACTATTCAGTCCAGCCTTTAATGACAATACTTTCTTTACAGCATGAGCCACAGAACTTGCATATTCTTGTAGTTGGGCAAAGTGTTCTGTGAACAAATGTCAAACCTTGTCAAATACATGCTGTGGCCTCTGTTGCACAGTGAGGCTTTGGTGACTTGCACATATTTGAAATGTTCCCATTTATTTTAAATGGTTTATTTGTAATAATGGTTTCTTTTTAAAATTAAATTATAAGTCTGCCCTTCCTTTCCAATCCCAAGATCTGACTGTTTTTCCCCAAGCAGTCTTTTGTATGTTCCTCACGATTGAATTTTCAATCTGTGTAACAGCTTAATCCCGTGATTGAGGTCACCGGACTCTGTGCTCAGCAACTCAGGGCATTACATCCCAAGTGTGCAATTTTATTGATTTCATTAATATCACGTTAAGCTTTCAATCTGAACAAGTCTTCTTTTACTTTTGTTTGCTTTAAGCTCTATTACTCCATAATAATGACATATTTTAACTGGTTCAAGTTGAGATTTTATTTCACTGGAGCCTTTTGTTTCGTCTGCAACACTCACATTGTGTTATGTTTCTGACAGAGCTTTTATGGTACATTTAACTTTTATTACAAACACTGTAATAAAGCGTGGGATTGCCTGTGAGTAATCTGCTTCTCTGTTTGACCCTACACCTGTCTTTTGTTCAGCTTTCACCTTTTCACTTACCCAGGTTTCTACATTTGCTTGCTTTATTTTCAGCTTAGTATGTGGTAATAACCTCTACAGAGAAACTGTCAGTTTTGTTCCTATATCTGTGGGTAAATTGTGGATCTCGTAACAACTTCTAAGTAGCATTGTCTTTTTTTGTGGTTGTTTTGTGTTTTCCCATGTTAACCGCAACTGTAGAAATCTTTTTAGATTGCGCAAGTCAATCTCAGTTTGCAAAATGTATTTTTTATGAGGCATCCACTGTGCCTGCAGTTCTGAACTGCAAGCTGGGAATTTTGGCCTTGTCTCTACAATATACAGCTTTGTGAAATACCTGCTCTTGTCCCTCAGTAAAATTACATACTGTTATTTTAAAAAGCAGACTGTCTTTCTGTCTTTCTGTCTTTCTGTCTTTCTGTCTTTCTGTCTTTCCTTTTCAAGTATGCTAACTGAATAATTGAACCAAATATTTTCAGGTAAAGCTGGAAATAGAATCTGTGTCTCTGAGCACTGGAATGCTCTGTCCTCTTGGATGAGCTGTTAAATCTGCTGGTTTAGATAGCTTGTTTATAATCACCATTGTAAACAATGTAAATGGACCTTGGTTAACAAGTGCAGCCCAGAAGTCCTAATTGTTGGGTTTGTATTGCTCCTCCTGCCTGACTCACTAGGGAAGGATATATTTGGGTTCCTCTTTAGAGATTTGTAAACATAAAGGACAGTGTTCCAACTGATTGTCTTCCATAAAGCAATGCGTTAGGATTGCTCCGTTTTTTTCTTCCCTGTCTTTAAGGGCAATGACCACAAGCCAGAAAAACTTTGGCTTTTAAATTAGGTTTTAAATGAGGATTTGGGTTAAAGCTTTGGGGTTTAAATTAGCATAGTCAGCTATCGCTGCAATCATGATGCACACAAAAGCCTGTGTGTTTTATATTTTGTCGTTAATCTCTCATTTTGTCCTACAATTGTACAGTTATAAAATTTGGAAGTGTGAATACCAGCACCCTTGCTGGTATATACTGAATTCAATATCTGCTGTAAACTGTTACTGCCAACCTACATCAGGAGAATATGAGCCCAGCAATTTGTTTTTGGACCTCATAGGTATTTTGGTACAAATACAGTATGTTTTCCATAAATTTATTCTGTTTCACCTGAACATTCTGTGTATTATTGCACGAGGTGGTGAGCACACTCTGAACCTGATGAAGTGGGGAGCAAGCTGTTGCCACACTTGAGAGCCTCCTCATTGTCCATTTGCTGGAGCTGTGGGGGCTGCACATAGGTCTGGCCACGTGTCTCTGTACAAAGCTGCAGTGTGTAACAGACACCTCCAGAGTGAGGGGAAGCAGCCAGCCTGCGTTTGCATCCTTGACGACTCTAGAGGTGGGACAGATGGAATTTCCTTTGCTGGGCCACGCATGAGCCATGCTGCATTTGAACTGATACAAATTGTCTGCACCCCAGTGCTGTAATTCACAGCCTGGGTAAATTGTTCACAGGTGGTGATGAGTTATAGCTCGGTTACTGTAATAGCTTGTTAAAGTACTCACATTGCTCACATTTACTCACAAAATTAATTTTATGCAGATGATGTATTGTAATTGAGTCTGAATGGAGAAAACATTCTTGAAATTATATGAAACCCCAAGTTTCTTTGGATTCTTTTAAATGACCAGCTCAGGGAGAATATCTGTCTTTAACAGCTTGAAAAAATGATGTCATGGTTCCAGTATTAACTAAGATTCCTTACTGAAGAAACATCCTACTTTAGTGTACTTGATGTCATCAGAATTTTTACGGTGTGAGCATTTATTAGAATGGGTAACACTGTGCTGCTGGATGTTCCACAGGTTCCACATCCTTCTGAAAGCTTCATATGGTAGTGAAGCATCCTTGAAAAATGGAATGGTAAGCTTTGTTTCTGTCTAGAAGGGGGCTGTGCAGATTTTAAAAGGGCATTCAAGAGGAAAATTCTTTAAAACAAAGATTATTTGCTCCTTTTTTTCATATGGAGTGTGAAGAAATCGCTGCCTGTTCTAGATAAAAAAGTGAAGAAGACCAGGGCTATGAAAATATGTATGGCTTCAACTGATGTGAGCATGTAGGCTCTTCTACTCACAGGATTAAGGAATTACAGTCTATTTTGAAAATTAAATGTTTATAATGCTCCTTTTGGCCATTTACTCTTGGATTTTAACCATGCTGCTCTTGTTTTCAAGACTGTCTTTGCAATTAAGGGTGTTACTGATATTGCAGGGGCCTGAGCTTTTAAAAAGTATTTTGAGAAGCTTGGGAAGAAACTGAAAAGGAATCTCAAAATGATAGGTGTGGATGCACACAGTCTTTCTTATTCCAGCTCACATCTTTGCAGGCCTTGAAAAAAAGGGTCAAAATAAAGCAATCTGTCAGAAATTTGACTGTATTTAAGCTCCTGCAGCTACTACAGCAACTGGGTCTATGTTAAAAGAATGACAACTGGAGGGAAATATCAAGGCAAGAAAGCACATCTGCACTCTTTTCAAAACTGAATGCATCTTCCCTTATTACATGTGGTAGCAGTGCTACAGTAAAGGGAAGTCGAGGTAAAAACCCAAAAAACTCAAGGTAAGCTGCTTTCTTTTTTCTGGCAGGAAATAAAAATTGTTAAGTCACCACACTGGCACCAACTCTGTGGCTTGTGTGGCTGTTAACAAATCTAGCAGAGCATCCTAGGGAAAGGAAGAGGCTAGGGATTTGATTTTCTTTTTCCTGTAATTTTCTCTCCTAAATGTATAATCTTAAATACTGACATCATCCTCAGCCATTAATATATTTTAATATTTAATGTGGAATATACTGTTATTCCAGGAATGACACCATACAAGTAGAGTTCCACTTATCTGTAAGCAAGGGGATGACCCTAAATTTACCTGTCCTAGTGGAATCCTTTTTTTCAGCTCTTCCTTTGGATTCATGTACTAGGGGTGTCTAAAGGCAAGATAGCCAGAGGCATGTCTCAGAAGGCAATAGAGGAGGAAAATAAATATTTTTCTTGGAGTAGGAGACTGGTTTGCATTTTTCATGTGTTGCAAATTCTTGTGTCTTTGAAATATTCTACTGAAGACTTTCCACAAACTTGTGTTACCCTCTCCTTTGGCTTTGTGTCCTGTGTCTTGCTGCTGTGCATCTCTCTCTCTTTCATTAGGGTCTAGAGTGATAAAAAAAGCCTCTATCTAGACTGGGAATGCAGAGATAACTGACCTAATGGTGTTTGAGTTAACCTTGGAGATAAAAATTCCCTTCAGGCTTAGGTGAAACACCCTGAAGACAGAGTTTACTAGTTTGGGCACAATATGGGGCAGCATTACTCCTTGGTATGAGCTGTTTGGTCAGGCCTGTTGTTGATACTGCACAGGATGAAGTTGCTGGGGGTGGGATCCAGTGTTTTACAACATTGAAAACCTCTGCCTGATTCTTCATTGCAAAGCTCTGGTCTCATCTGTTGGCAGCTGCATTTACCTGGAGCCCATCCTTGTCTTTCTGTGGGTGTGTCACTGTAGAGGTGTCGACTCGTTGGTAGCCTCTGCATCACAACTGAAACATGCAGGTTTCTTCTTGTTCAGTTCTCAAGCAGGTGTGTGGTACAATGGCTTGTTATGTTGATACTGAGAACATCAGAAGAACTTGTGTATTTTAAGTGTATATATAATGCATAGGTGACTGTTAGCAGTTAAACTCTGCTTTTAACCATAGTTATTTAGTGCCCTTTATTCTATCTCTTCTGTTGCTCTTGGCCATTATCAAAGACATGACAAATGATGTCTCAACTGATGATGCATCTGCTTTTTATTTTTCCTGCTCTGCTTGCTTTTCCACTGAGTTCACTAACAGATATGAATCCAACTCCAGCACAGAATCATGAGCTGTCTGGATTTTCAGTACAAGAAGTTTTGGACTCAGCTTATTATATCACTGTTTTTGTTCAGTACAATTTCTTCCAATTGATATACAAAGGCAGTATGTACTTAAATGCTGTCATACATGCTTTGATACAGAATATTTTTTGTTCTTTATTTTTCTGTTAAGCATCATTACTGTTGGTAGCAGTATTTCCCCAACTAATAGTAATAAAAAAAACCCTCACAAAATTCTCAGCAATTTTTCCCATTTGAAACACATAATGCATGGCATAGAATCATGGAGTCATAGAGTGGTGTGGGTTGGAAGGGAGCCATAAAGATCATCTAGTTCCCATCCCCCTACTGTAGTCAGGGACACCTTTAAGTAGACCAGGTTAGTCAGACCCCCATCCAACCTGGCCTGGAACCCCTCCAGGGATGTGGTGTCCACAGTTTCCCTGGGCAACCTGTACCAGTGCCTCACCACCCTCACAGTAAAGAATTTTTTCCTAATAATCTAAAACTAATCTCAATTTCAGTCCATTACCCCTTGTCCTGTCAATGCGTGCCCTTGTAAACAGTTTTGCCCTATCTTTTCTCTAAGCTCCCTTTAGGTCCTGGAAGGCTGCAATTAAGTCATCCCGAAGCTTTCTCTTTTCCAGGCTCAATCCAAGTTCTCTCAGCCTGGAGCATGCGTGTGTGATGCTTCCTGTAGCTGGAGCAGGATGGTTTCATCCACAAGCTCCCCTTGGTTGGCTGACCTGAGGTGTAACCCACCACTGTGAATTTCCCTTTGGTGCCTCTGTCTCTGATTTTTACCTCTGCATGTGGCTGTTCTTCAGAGACAGCTCCTCGTGCCTAATCCCTGTCTGGATGTAGAGGGCAACCCCTCAGCCTCTCCTTCCTTTCCTGTCTCTTTTAAACAGCCTGTAGCCACTGATGGCCACACTCCAGTCATGTAATTTGCCCCACAAATGTCAGTAATGGCACCAAGGTCATAACTTTCTAGCAGCACAGTGGCTTCCAGCTTCTGTTTTTTGTCCCTTCTATTTGCTTTGGTGTAAAAGCACCTCACTGGGCTGTGTCACCTTCCTAGAGGAATGGCTGTATATGTAAAAATAGTGTTGAATATGAATACATTAGACTATTTTCTGCTAGTGGACTGCAAAAATGGTTGTAATTTCTTAGCAGGGGGATGGATCAGTTTCACTCCCACCTCCTCAAAATTATCCTCTTGCAGGAATATGTGCATCTGTCAGTAGAAATAGATTCTATGTGGTATCGACAAATAATGAAGCAATTTTTCTGTGTTGTCTTACCTGAACTTTCCTTGTATTGCACTGAAGGTATTGTAATTATAGTTACAAGAAAGAAAGACTGTCATCTCCTCTGGTAAGTACAGAGGGAATAAAAAAATTGTTTCCTCACAGCATGCCAGTCCTTTGTACGAAATAAAATAGGGGTTATTTGGAAAAGAAAGACATCTTATACGCATCATAACCCTGGATTTAAATGTGTTATATGCTAGAGTACGTAAGGACTGACTTCAAAGTCATTGCATAGGTGACCTTAATTTGTGAACTGCATAATTTTTTGAGGATTTTGTAATATTAATGGCATCCTTTTCTCCCCTCCCTTCCCCTGTCTCTCTCCCTCCCCCTGTGAGTGAAACACTTGTAGATAAAAGTTACATTTAATTGTGTTGCCTTTAAGGAACTGGTGCATTTAATTTGTAATCCTACAGGGTACTAATCATTATTATTGCAATTTAGAAGATAAAATGTTTCCTCTTTCCTCTTTTTTATTATGTTTATGTTTATATTTTCAGATATGATTCTGGACCAGCAGGTGGGATCTGGGCAGCTCAGTGAGGATGTTCGTCACAGAGTGCATGAGGCATTACTGAAACAGCATCACCATCAGAACCAGAAGAAGCTGAGCAACAGGATCCCAATTGTAAGATCCTTTGCTGATATTGGAAAGAAGCAATCTGAGCCCCATTCCATGGATAAAAATGGTAATGCTTTATTTTGCATTTTCAGCCTTCAATAGCACCTGCCTGTTAGGTATTGCATGTGCTTTGTACCCACAGCTTAACAGTGTGATTCTACTCTGGAAAGCTACCCTGTAAAAATGGTACTTTTTGCATGAGAGTGGCTCCTCTTATGCATTCAGAAATATACCTGCTCAAATTTGAAATGTGGCTATCTTGCACAACCCAGGGCTGGGCAGGGCTATTCAAGAGAACTGGCTGAGGTGTTGGAAGCTGTGCTGATGTGCCACAACATCCTGGGTAACTGGCATGGCACGTTATTTTCAGTGCAGCTTAGGTATGCTTTAGGTGCTCTGTGCAATTCTCAGACTGAGCTTGAGCATCTCTGCACAGGCTTGTTCTGAACTGTGGACAGGCTCCATCAGGAATGTGGTAGGACCATGTTTAATTTCTACTGACTATCCAGAACCTGTTTAATTAAAATGTAGTGGATTGTTGAAATAGTTTTTAAGTCTACAGCAGTGTATGCATTAGCTAGAGTTCAGCTGCTGCTTCAGATTTTATGGTTGAGTTTGAGGGGTTGAAAAATGAGGCAAACATTTCAAGATGACACTGTTGGAGAGATGACACTAAAGCTGTACCTTATTGTTTCAGAAAATCCCTTTTGGGAAAATCAGGATAATGCAAATGAGAAATGTTTGCAGGATGGTTCTAGAGTAAAACATTGGTATTACCTTTTTGGTTTTTGTGCTTTTACAGAAGATCTTATGAGGTGTATTATTGCTGCAGGTCATCACGATGAAAGATCGTTTCTTATTGCCCCTTCCTTATTTGCATAAACAAAGGTCTGAATTTGCGGCCAAATTTTGCAAATATTTTTCAGTTAACCTTATTCCAGAAATCATCTTAACTGTAGTGAAATCTTGGTCCCTTCTGCTGTCACTCTGTTTCATAGCTCTCCTATCACCTTGGGAAGTGGGGAGTGAGGAAACAGCCATAGCACAGAGAAGGTCAGGATTGCAGAAGGAATCTGTGTGCTCTGAGGCATGGGACAGAAGGGCAGAGTGGTTGTGTGGCTCATCTGGAAGGATGGGGCTGTCAGTATAAAGGTTAACTTAATTTCAAGGAAGAAGCTTTTGTTACAATCATTGCCATTTAAACTTTCAAGACATCTAAATCTAGTTGCTTCCCTGGGGAAGATTCTCAGACCTAAAAGGCAACATATAATTTTATCTGATGAGGATATTAAATAGAAACCTTAATTGTGTCAAAGTATCATATTAAGAGTAAGGAAAAAATAGTATTTACTATGATGTGTGTGATTATGCATGCAGGTGCACAAGGGTGTAAGTAGGATGATTGTCCATCCTTTTTAAGGCAACTTTCTTGTTGATTTATACAGCCTTTGCTGATGACTTTAAACAGATATTCAGGAGACACTAGAGAAAGTTAATGGTATAATGATCCTTAATTTCCACAGGATATAAGATGGCAGCTTGCATTCCATTAAGCTTTTTGCACTAGATCTTATGTAATAAATAGGCATTAGTTGGCCTTAAGAAGAACCTTCAGGGCAAGCTGTGAAAATATCAGTAGCTCAATTTCAGTAACTTTCTGTCTGTTAGTGGAACTGATGCAGTAATCCACTCCAGAAACATCTTGCTTTTACCCAAGTTTCTTCTGGCAAACTTCCTAGCTCTTCCTAAATTCCCCCCAAAAATGAATTCTTTTCAGGATAGCATCTAAGTCCACATTAAACACACTAATTTTATGTACTCAGTAGTTAAGCGATTCTCTTAAGTGAGGAGGCATATTCTTAAGGTTTTTCATTTGTCTGTCCCTATTGTGCAAGATAAAAAATGCCAAATGCATAGTTCATGTGCTTGTGTAGAAATGTCTCAGAGTACTCTGACCTCTGTTAAAAAATCTTAGTTGCTTTTACTGTGTTAATTTAAATTAAATATACCAATAGACATAATAGAAATTATATATGTGTGTAAAAAAATAGAATAACATGTAGAGATTCAGTAATTTTAGGGATGCATATGTGAAAGTATATCGAATTTCTATCTAAATTACAGTGAAAAGTTCTAAGCATGAACTTTTTGGACAGAGATGTTTTTTAATCAATTTGAAGCTTTGTTCTTCTACTTGTGTCCTTTAAGTGCTAATGCATGTTTGGCAGTCTCCTGCATTGACTTCTTCAAAATTTATGGTGGCCCTGTGATTAAACAAGGAGGAGTTGTTTATTAGAGGTTTTCCTTTTATCATCCATTGCCCTGTTACATTAAAAGGTCTGAATCTTATTTTATTGCCTGAATTGCATTGAAATTAGTATGAGCTTTAGAAAAGGAAAATCTAGTCTAATTTTTTTGTTTAAAAAGGAACTAGCATTTTTTCTCTTTTCAAGACTACTACAAACAAGCAGCTTAGGGCACTGAGCTGAGTGGCAACTATTGCCTGAGTACTCCAGGATTTAAAAAGTGGGAGAAGAGAGAATTCTAGAGAGCTGCCTAGTTTCAGGTACACGAACTGTACCTCTTCTGGCATACTCTCTAGTTATTTCCTCATCCTATGTAGCTTGCAAGTGTATGTGGTGTGTGAATTATGCGCTGAAATCCTCTTGCAGGAACATGTACAGCTCATCTTTTGTGATATTTCAGCTGTCAGGAACTCTGCTGTTCTTAGAAGCTTGACCAGGGGTAGCAGTGAGGTTTCTGATCATTTTCTCTGCCAGTGCCTCCCAAAGGCTGGAGTTCAGCTACAATGTTACGTTCGCTCAGCTATGTGTTTAGGTTGCCATGGAGTGTCTGTACAAGCTACTAATAGTAATATAAAAATGAATTGTTAAAATAGAAGTCTGAATCATGTAAAAGCAAAAGCTGAATATGTGTAAAAGAAAGAAAAATTAAGGTATATAAACAACTTATAATATTGTCCAGGAGAGTGCTGTAAGGCACGTCTTGTTTCCTGAGGATAAACTGGTAAAATGCATTCAAGGCATCCTTTTAATCTGCTTCTTCCCATTTGTCCACGAACATTGTGTAGAGTGTATGAAGGTAAGATATTTCTAATATTGCCACCAGTGGCAGTATTTTTCTCTCCTTTTAATAAAAAGAAGGATTCAAAATATTGCAGCTTTTACTTTCTGGATGATAAGCTTAATTCCTAGGGGACTGCAGGGAGAGAAACAGATCATCTCAGGTACTGCTCCTGAATTTACAGCCCAGTTCAGCCCTATCAGAGACAAGAGTTTTGATAAGGAGCACGTGCCAGGAGCTTTAGAAGGGCCACTTGTTCCTGCTGAAATGAGACAGAGGAACTTGGACACTTCTTCTGCACTAAAGGATGTTCTGTCTTTGGGTAGATTTGGGTTTAGTGTTACACAGTAGAGCTGGAAACAATCCTTAGCAATCTGTTGATTGTAAAAAAGGTGATTCAGAGCCCTAAGTCCCTGATCTGTGGGTTATGTGGTACAGCTGAGGATTCAAACTCCCTTCTTTGTCCAAGTTCTTGACAATAGTAGCTTATCAATGTGTCAATTTTCAGATGTTCAGGAGCAAAGTCTAAAAATGAATACTTAAATTAATTCAATATATGGCAGCACCACTGACAGGCCATTATGATATCTTTGCTGGAAGATAGTTGTACATATGTTCTCCCTCCATTTTTCTTTGTTTATGAGTCTGTCAGACCATCTAATTAATTTGCTTTGTATTTAGTAGTATTATCTTTTGTTTACAATGGCTTTTCTTCACATCCTCTGCAGGGCTAAGATGTCAGGGTGCTATGGATTTACCATGCATTTTTAATGCTGCCATGCTGTGTTTAACTTTCACTTTTCATTAGGCATCAAAACTGTGAGAATTAAAAGCCTGCTTTTGATGTTCCAATAAAAAACGACAGTCAAATTTGGCATAAGAGCAGGAAAGATGATTTTTTTAATAGGCTAATTTGACACAAAATACCCAAAATAGAAGGTAGCAAGCGATTTTAGCATGAATACTGTAAAAGCCAGGTAAAAATGTGATTTTTTTAAAATTGGTAAATCATATTTAGAAAGTTTGCTTTATAAAACAATTTAACCTGTTTTTATTGGGATGAGTAGATTTCACACTCTAATAGCTCAGTGCTGTGTTTGTAAATTCCAGTGACATAGTCTAAAAAGCCAAAGACATCTGCAAATATATGACACCTCTCTGTTTTAGAGGAGTGCTAAAATAATTTCATAAGCCTCTCCCCTTTTATAAACGGGGTTCTGAAATTCAGAGTCTAAGCATGTGGCATGAGAAAATAACTGATTCTGTGAAAATGTAGTTAGGAAAAGAATTTTTCATCATGTAAACATTTAAGGGTTTTGACTGACTATTTCACTTTTAGTCTCAGGGGTGTGTATGTTTCATATTTACATATATATATATGTATATATATATAATGTGTATATATAAAATGAAATCTAACAGGCCTCATACTGGTTAAAGTCCAAGAGGAAGGAACTTGGGAGAGGAGTATGGCAGGCTAAGTTACTTGTATTATCATGCACCTTAGTGAAGTGTTCTTTACCCACAATAACATGATCTTCTGCTGGTTTTCTGTTCCATACTTATGCAACTTATGCCATTTATAAGGCCTTCTTCTCCCTTGACATCAGAGCAGGCACATTTTAGTGTAAAGTTGGGTTACGCCACACATCATAACTGATTCTTAGAAATTCTGAAATTCCAAGCAGAGGTTTATTGGTATTCCAAAGAGCTTGAAGAAAGCAATGGCAAATTAGATTTGGGATCTTCAGAGTTAATAGCATGAGGTGCTGAAGCTGTTCATTTTGACATGTTCTTTTTTAAACCTTTCCGCTGTTTTTTCAATTAGTATGATGGGGGTATTGGAGCCTATGCTTGTCCTAATTTAGGACAGTGTCCTTTAGTATTCTGGAAAGTGAAAATTCCCAGTCATGTTATGGTGCTAGGGACCTTCTTCAGTTTCCCAATCTTTTCTAAAGATCAGTTCAAGGATTTATGCCATAACTCAAAGCAACCTTACAGCAGGTGGATCTCCCATGTCAATACTGTCACATGGAGAAAGGTGGGCATGATCTGGAGCCCCATGAAAAGGGTGGGGAGACATTCCTAAGTACATGACCATGCACTTTGATTTTGGGAATAAATCACGACCTGTGCCATTGGTATACTCACAGGTTTTCTGAAGTATTGGATCTGGATCAGGGGAGAAGAGAAGGCAAACTCAAAGATATTTAATTCTGCCTTAGAGTTGCTAATGCTTTATTTCTTGTTTTAGATTATTCTCAAATGTATATATTTTAATCAGGTTGTATTTTCCACAGGTTTTTATACTACTAAAATATAACTTGTATTTTTGAACATTTTCATCTGATATTTATTCTTTCTTTCTCCACGTTTCCTTGTACGCATGATAAAATGTGTAATCCGTATGTATAAAGCTGTATCATTCATCATTATATTTCTTTATTTTGCTCTGTCTTTGTTGTGTCTGTCTCTAACAGGCTCATCTCATCTCTGTATCTCCCTCATCTCCTATCCTTTGGGTTCTGTAAACTCCCTGAAGGTTCAGAGGTAGTATAAATACCTATTCTTGCTTGGGCTTCAGATCATTTCAAATGTACACCCATGTCTTCATCTCAATTTCTTGTCAGCATGCAACTTCTTGCCATAGTGATTTTAAAAAATACCTCAGGCCTTTGTCTGCAGCTGTGGCACACTGAAGAGAAGTTTGTGTGGAATTTTTTGTTTTGGTGGGGGGACAGTGCCATTTCTTTATAAGTTCATTTCCTTACATCAGTTTATAAAACTGCAAATCACAGCATTTTAGTTTATACTGCATGACTTCATGTGAATTGTGCTTGAGATATTCAGGCCTAGCATTAGGAAAAACAGCTAAAGTGACTTCCTCCTCCTCTTAAATTGCATATCATTAGTAAACACCAAATCTCCTTGTAGTTATGGAGGTACAATGGGAATGACATGATTCTCCACTGATTAAAAATATTGTTCATCAAGAGGCCTAAAAGCGCAAACACAGTTCAGCCTGCAGAGATGCTGTCACTGCTCTGTTATATTAGAAATGTATCATATACTTAAGAAAACTTACTGTTTTTCAGTCTTTGAGTTTTGGTCTGGACAGTGTTGTCCATTTAGATTTGGAAAATTGGTGACTAGTTGCAGTGAAAAGTCTGAAGATTGAAGAAGTTTGAAAATCAGGGTTTTTTTTTTTCTGAATGGATAGAAATATGTATGGTTTAGAAAAACAAGCAACTTCTTTCTGGTTTAGTTTCCTTTGATGTGTTGGTTGCATCCAGTTTGTTTCCATTAACTGTGATTTGTGTCTCTGACTACATTGTTCTGCGTAGATGTTCTAGAGACATCTTGGATTTTGAGTAATAACCACAGTGCACATAGTTAAATGTCTTAAGTTCTACATTTTAGGGAGGAAGAATATGTTACATGTGACATTAATTTACTGGGATTATTTTTTTAAAAAAATTTGCAGGACTAACTGTCTCAAAAATGCCAAACTGTATCTGCAAATGCAAACTTCTATTACTGTAACAAATATGGACCTTATTTTGATTTATAAGTGGCTTGACTTTGCATGAAAGAGTGTTTTTGTGTGAATTCTTACTCCAGTCAAAGCTCTGGCAATTTCACCTTATCTGAAAAAGACACTTGTTTTTTATATATGCCAATTTTTAAAAACATAATTTTAAAGCTGTGCTGATATTGGCTTTTTATTACATAGAAAAGCTGTTACACCAATTATAGCATGGTTTTATCAGTTATGTATTAAGTTCCTTTGTATGTACCCTGGCTACTTCAATGGTACTCCATTGTGCATTTGGTACTTAAAACTGTTTGAATGGCTCTGATGAATTCTTGAAGAATGCAGTTCTTCATGTGCTGTGTGTAGGTGGACTACAGGATAAATCAAGGCTTCAGCTTTATAATGCCTGAAAGTATTACATTGCATTCTTGAAGAATAAAATTCTGTATTTACCCCATACAACGTGTAAATAACCATTTTGCTTTAAAATCTGGTTAGAGTTTGGGATTACTTTTGTGGGTTTTTTTTTTTTGTGAAAAGAGATTACCTGCTGTCTCTACCTTGTGTCTTTGATTGTTACTCAATACAGTAAAAAACCCAAACTTGTTGTTCCATGATCCAGAAAGCTGTCTTAAGTTGTAGAGTTCTTTAAACATGTCTTTCTGCCTCAAGGTAAAACTTGTGTTCTTTCAGATTACTCCAGCATATGGGTAAATCAAAGTTTGAGGTCTTCTGTTGGCACAGAAAAAGAACATATGCTATTCTTAAAAACTTCACATACTTACTGGCTTTTTATTCCTTATATGGATATTTTTACATATTTTTCTCCTAAAAGAAAAGTGGACACAATGTTTAAAAGTCCTCTGTACTGTTATGCTGATTGCTTTTGACACCTCCAATTATGATGTTAAAACTTCAGAATTTAAACAGGTGGTCCATGCTTTGACTCCTTTGTTGGTCAGTATTTTTTTTTCCCTGGCAGATACATCCACGCTCATTTTCTTGAATTTTTGGATCCAGAAGAAAATGTGTAAATGCCTAATTAGCAACAGAAAGATAATGAACTACTATTTCTGTTACTTTACTGGAACTTCTTTATAATGTAATATCTATATATATTAGTATGAGTAATTATTACAACTATTTCCCTTCTCATACATCCCAGGTTATAGAGGAATGTGTGAAATGAAAAAATGAAGAGTCAGCAGGTTTTAGGTTTTTTGGGAGTAAGTTAAACCAGAAACTTTCCCTGAGCACTTCATGCCTTCTCTATTTGAATAAGTGGAAGGGGGCTTTTTTTGGTCACAATAATAAGGTCTCCAAAATAGAACAGAAATAAAATTTATATAATTCTTATATTAATTCTTTTTAATAGCTGTAATACTACAGGGTGATTCTTGTAAAAAAAAAATTCAAGGACTGCTAAATAAACAATACTGAAAAAGAATTAGTATGTGAAGTAGTGCACTGGAATACATATTGTAAAGATGATGGTGTAACGATGATGGAACTCTGTTTTTCTTTCAGTTCTAATTAAAACAGACAAATTGAATGTCTGTTCATAAATACCTTGCATAGGTAAAAATTTCTGGCTTCTGTTTTGCAAAAGTTGTCTCCTGTGACATTTAGGAATTAATAGCCTCTTTTCGTATGAATTCCTTTAATTCATAATAATACGTGGATTTCTAAAATCAATCCTTTATTTTTGTCATATGTAAATTCTAATCCTGACTTTATTTTTATTCTACTTGCTTAGATTAATATGCTTGTCATGTCTGTTTGCCATTCTCTGTTTATTTCACTGTAGAGCTGAACAAAAGCCCTGATTTCTGTTCTTATTTTGATCTGTCCTTGTCCTGAATCAGAGAGAAAAATGGAAATACTTGCAATTTAAAGATAGATACATTTAATAATAAGATTTCTAGCAATATCTTTTTAAACATTCTGTTACTGTACTACCTAATCAAAGCGCAGTATCTCTGTCTGTGCTGCCAGGATGCACACATGAGTCTAAAACCTGTTTTGTGTCATGGGAGATTTGCCTAGTCGAAAATGACATGTTGATTTTCATGAGAACCAGCATTTTCCTTGAGCAAGTGTTTCAACTGGGAATTAATGACCAGACAGTCAGAGATCCTGTATTGCTCAGCTGTGACAGAAACTGGATACTTCAGCATTTTGGCAGTGGCTGAGGTGCTCTTGCAAGTCTGTGGTCCTGTTCAGGCTGGATCCTGTGCAGTGCTCAGTGCCCTGAGGACGTGCCCGGGCTGCAGGGTCAGTCCCAGCAGAGTGAGGGGCCACACTGTGGCTTTTGGAATTGCCCAGACAATGTGCCTAGCTTAGGACTTTCTGACTGTCTTCATCTTCAAATATCATGAACATATGGTCTTTGTTACTGTGCAAGTTTAGGTTGATTTTCACCAGAACCAATGTTTTCACATCATCATTTCTCAGTCATATGAGAGACTTTATTCGCTATGGAAACAAATATATGCTGGGCACGAGATGCTGACTCTGGGCCAGTTGGACTCTGCAGTTATTCCTGGGTATGTGTTAGGGCAGTAAGAGATAGTTGGCTCATGTATGTGGTACTTTCTCTTGTACTTTATTGTGGTGTTCAGAGCTGTGTATGGCTTCTGACATGCCAGGGAGGGAGAAGGAGTGAAGGCAAGCAGGGCCTGTGCCCCTGTGGGGTTTGTGTGCTGCCCTAGTGTCAGCCCCACAGCCTCGGTGTGTGCACGGTGGGCCCTGGCCATGTGTAAGGGCAACGCTGGCATTAAGTAAAAATATGCTTTATATGACATAGACTTGTTACTTGACTCTGTTTTTGCTTTTTGAGCTTTTGTTGGCAATATTTTGTTGGTCAAAAGACTTGCTCTTTGTTTCCACAAGATTGAGGTGTATTTGAACATTTCTCATCTTGAGGCATTTTTAAAAAGTCTTTAAAATGTTTTACTAAATCCTCACTGGAATTTTTTTTTTTAAATTTGTTTGCTGAAACATTTGTTTTATATGTGTTCATAGTCACATTTTTCAATACTGAGCTTATAAATCAGTTAATTTTCAAAATTATGTTGTTTTTTGTAGTTGTTATAATCAGGACATTCTTATACACGTGAGTAACTTTGTAAAAATTCATAATCCTATGTAAGTCAGTGAGGATTAGTTTTGTAGAAAGATATTGCCCAAAATTGGCAGCTCCTCAAATGATTTACAAAAGCTATGTGAAGGCAGGACTTTCCCCAAATGTACATCTTTAGAATTGTATGCTTTAATTGGTAGAGAAATTTTGTCTTCTAATATCCAGCAGTATCTTTTTTATTTTCTAAATTACCTTCTCATATTCCTAACTGCACATGATGAATGATCTGTCTTTTGAGAATGTGTGCTAAATAAGTTTTTAATTAAAATCCTATGTGGAGGTGCATCATATATCTATGATATGAAATGTATGAAGAGCTCTAATAATTGTGTCATTAGGTGTTGCTTTATTTATAGAACTGTTAGTATTCTGTAATAATGATACTTTTTTTAGCAGGTCAGGTGGTTTCCCCACAGGCTACTCCAGCCTGTATTGAAAACAAAAATGATGTGAGCAGAGAAAACAGCACTGTTGACTTTAGCAAGGTAAGTATTCACTGATGGTGAAGAGAGTTTCCTGGCTACCAAAAAGATATTTAAAATGAAATAAAATGAATCCATGTGAGTCAGGAAAAGCTATAAAGTGTAGATTTTACTTAAGCATTGAAGTTTTGTGTGCACTGCAGTACAGTTTCTGTATGACAAAAGAGAATCTTACGTTTTCTTTCTAAATTACATGTAACAAGAAATCACAGTTAAGGAACACAGATAAATTTAATATCATAGGTGTATATTTGTCGGGGAAATTTTACAAATTAACAGAAAATTATCTAAGTAGAAAAATAATTCAGAATTCCTATAATTCACATCTACCTCAGATTTTTACTTTCTGTAAAAGTGATGCATGAATACAAACTATGCTTTTTTTAACCTGAAGTCGTGGATTCCAGATGTCTCAAACAGAATGTGTTTCTGTAAACCTCTAACTTAATTCTTCTGGCAAGCCAAGATATTTCAGTACACTTTACAAAAGATGTTAACTGTTCAGTAGTGGAGATTGCGATGGCAGTTCAATGTTAGATAGCAAAGAAAAGCAAACAGCTTCTCAGCTTTAATGTGAAGGAGAATCCTAATTTGTGTAAGAAGTCTGCATGTACCTAAGACAGTCACAATGGCTGCAGATGACAGGCCTGACAGGGATGGATGGCTTCAGCTGACACATTAATGCAACAAAGGTTGAGTGAGTGAAGAAAGGTGATTTAAACCAAAATTCTGAAGAACAGCACTTTGAGTCTGTTGAATTTTAATGTTAGTGCAGCTGAGCTAAAAGTAGACTTATGTGATTGCTCCATCTGGTGCCAGACTTATTTCCTAGCAGCAGTAGCTATTTGCATCATTTGAATTTTTGACTGAACATTCCAGACCATGAATCGTATATGGCTGAAATAAGAGGGGAAACAGATCTTTCTGTCAATGACAGTGAGAAAAAAGGAGGCTGGCTGGGAATGTATTATGAACCACAATCCTATAGAGGCTGCAGGAACGTCTATAAACAGTGGCATGTTGTTAAAAATTGAATGTTAATCCTTTAAACATGTTTCAAACTAAAATTATAATGCTTTAGAGTCGAGTACAATATTGGTTTCATGATATTTATATTAAAGCCTTAAGTAAAACTGTTTTTGCAAGTATTCTAATATCAAGATGTAAAATTTGTAAAGGATATAAAATATAAATAAATTGTCTATGCAAAATTAAGCTATGCAGAAGTGAAGGGAATGGCATAAGTTTCACTAGTGCTTTTTTTGAACATTTCTCCACTTGCTTTGACTGTTTTAGGATCCAAATCCCAGTCAGTTGTCTAACTGCAATTCTGTTTGTATTAAACAAGAATGAGAGCTGCATCATTTGATCCTTCACTCATTATTTTTGTAGTGCTGCCTCTTTGCTGATCAAAAGAGCTCTTCCCATTTAAACTAGCTGGAAGAAATCAACATTTCATCTTTTTCTAACCTCAGCAGTGATGCATACCAACAAGGATGTCAGGAATATGAAAGGAACAACTTTTGTTAGGAGGAATGAAATAACAGTAAAGGATTGTTATCTAATACCTTTCTTTTAGATTGACTTTAAATAGATCCATTTATCCTTTTGAAGATGCATAAGTGCAGTTTCCCCTTGAAATGTGCTATTGCAATAACTCCCAATGGTTATAATTGGAATTATATGCACAGATTGAGAGGAAAGTAGAGCAGTACACTGATTTTCTCTTGAGTATTGTGATTTCTTGCTCTAATTTTGTTCCAGATATTAATTTCATTTATCTTCTACAAAAAAAAGCACCTTTGACTACCTCACATATTCTCTCCTTGCTAATCTGTCTCCCCTGGGCTACATCTAATATTCCAAATTTGGAGTTGATTCAAAAAGCTGACTTAGTCTGGATACAGCATTGAGACTGTGTTGATTGTATTGGTATCTATCTATGAAAAATGTGAGACAGGCACTGAAAGCTGTCTTGAGTGTTACTTCAGTAGCATAGAGAGAGAGAGGGATTGTTTGTGCTGTTTGTAAATGTGTCACTCCTCTTCCTCTGCTACCACCACCAGGACTTTGTGTTCTTAGGGTGATGTGGAGGTGATTTGTCATAACACCATTTTACCCCCTGTCTGAGCAGAATGGGAGTGATGGTTTCAGGACTTCATCTGGCTCATTTCTACTTCTTATGTCAAAGACTGATGGGAACATTAATTGTTCTGAAACACAAAATGCATAAAGAGACTGTACCCACATCCCTTCTCATGGCAACATTTCTGTGCTCTATGTGCAAACACTATTTCTGAGACGAGCCCCTGTCCCATTCTGACAGAATTTGGTCTTTCAAATGCCATATGAAGCAACCGACTTGTTTTGAGTGCCGGTTGACTCTGCTTATAAATAATTTTGATCAATATGTTTTACTAAGAAGGGACGGTGGATATTTCGTTTGTCTTCTTGTCTTACGCTTGCTTTCAGGGTAGATGTCCACCACTCTTCAGTCTTTGCATTGTCCTGGAGGAACATGGCCTCTGCATTAGTTATTTAGTTTTATGTTTAATTGGAGCTTGCCGGGACTATTTAGGGTCAGGTCAGGAATGTGACTCAGGTTAGGGTGCAGATTAAGATGCACATCTGGTCTCTCCAGCTAAAGACCTGGGATAAGAGATGTATTATAGATAGGTTAGATGAAGCATTCAAAATATGTAGTTTCTGCCACTGCCATAAATTCATGCCAGGACCACCTCCATTCTCACTATGGAGTGAAAGCAACACCTTTGGGGTTTGGCTTTGTTTCCTCATTTTGCTCCTCTGCCAGCTACTTCCCTTTTAATGAGGCTCTCTTCACTACTTAAACGATATTAAACAGTATTAAAATCTCAAGCTGATAAATAGTACAGGAAATATCTGGGAATACTTTCTGGTAGACAGGTGACAGAATGTTTATTTCAAATTTGCATCTTGTGATCTGTATGTTAGAGGACCTCAATGCCACAACTGTAGCATATTGTATATGTGACATTAATTATTAAATGTTAAATCCATCCATTCACAAAGTAAACTCAGCACAGAATGCATGTTTCTACGTGCCTGAAAGACTGCTTTCTTCTTCTCAATTGCATGTAACCTGTGACACCAAAATTACCTGCAGAGTGAACCTTAGTTATGTATTTAATCCTGAAGAGTTTTTTTGTGATTAGAGTGGAGAACAGAATTTTCAATTTACCTTGAAAAAGTACTTGGTCTCTAACCTTCCAGGTTGATGTGGTTCTTGTTTAACTTTGTGAGGTGTTTAGTCATCTTTGTAGCTTAGGGAAGCATTAGATATCTCTTTGTGATCTCAGCAAACCAAGATTTCATTACACAGGCAACTGTGTTATATCTGAATTCTGATTTAGTGCCAGAGCCATTTGCAAGAAAACAATTTTCTAAATATTACCAAAAACTATGCAAACTAGTACTGACAGATGGCTGTAAGATAGACATTAAAATGGTCCACTTTAACAGTTTATATTGGATTTGGTTGCTGTTGTTGTGTTTAGATTAATAAAAGGAAAGCAAATTACAAAATTCACGCATTTTGAAATGTAGACAATGCTGGTGCATAATTAAATCAGACGTACATTATATACTTTATTACTCCATATCCATCTTTATTACAGAGTAAAGTCTGGAGTCATACATTCCTACACAAATACCTTGAGCTTATTATAGCAATGATGAGGCTGTGTCTCTGTTTTTCTATCATCCTAAAAAAGTCAACATTGCTGCTTAAAATTCCAAAGTTTTTCTTCTGCTTTGTTCTTTCAGTTTGCTCTTGAGACAGTCAGTGCTCATGATAGCTTATTTTCTGTTACTTTCAGCAGAGGGGCAACTATCTTCTTTTAAATCTGAAATCAAAAATACGTCTCAGAGTAGGAAAAGGAAGATTGCGTGTAGTGTAATCTAATGTTCTTCTTCTCAGTGTTATAATAACACAACAACTATGAGCTATGAATTAATGACTTCCAGAATTATTAATTATGGAAAAATATGGTGTCTTAATTTCTTCTACAGTTATGATAGTTATCAAGTATTTGTGCTTGTATGAGTATAGATAAAAAGCATTACTAGGAGATTAATCCTGTATTTTAAAAAATATTACGAATTTGATTTGCTGTGTTTATAAATTAATTCTGCAGTGCTTTGTTTCCAAGAAAAATGAGTCAAATAATTGTCTAATTTGGTTTAGAGAAACATTTTTATTAAAAAATAATTATTCAATCGACAAGAACAGTGGAACTGCATAACTGAAATAGCTAAGATTATAGTGCAGTGATCAGGAAGTCTCTGTCAACAAAGCAGTGGAGGAAAAAACCCCTCGAGTAACTTTTAGGTTGTAATTTGCTATACTTTCCCCAGGTTGATCTACACTTCATGAAAAAGATACCACCTGGAGCTGAAGCATCAAACATCTTAGTTGGTGAACTCGAGTTCCTGGACCGTGCCGTTGTGGCTTTTGTTAGGTTGTCTCCTGCAGTGCTGCTTACAGGACTGGCTGAAGTTCCAATTCCAACCAGGTACAGTTGGGCTGATTTTATTTTGTGTTTTCCTGAGTACCTTGTGGAGACAGGGTGATGTGACCCTTAGCTTTGCCATTTACTGAGTGAGGAATTTGGTTTGCTCTTTAACAACGGCATCTCTCAGCCTTCCACTCATCCTGTAAATGATGTGTGGGTATATTCAGACAGGCTGGTTTGTGAGTACTTCACAGATGTAGAAATGTAGGCTATAACACACAGTTTATCCCATACAAACTGGTATTACTCCAGATGAAATACTAATATTCAGCTTCATAGAATATTTCATCTGGAACTGAAACTACTTGTGTGATACTGCATAATTATGTACAGAACTAAAAAAAATGAAGAAGGAATTGAGAAAAGGCAAAAATCAAACTGTGTGATATGGTTGACTAGGGATAGTGAGTGAATGGATGGAGAACATACTGTAAATCTGTTCTTCAAAAATTTGTACTACTTCAAAAATTTACTTTGCATGGTAGAGAACGTGACTTTTAACCATAAATTTTTATTAGAATTTTTTTCCAAGTTGAAACTTTTTCTGATGGAGTGCTTTGATTCTGAAAACAAATTATAAGGAATTTTAAAAAGAAGTCTAAAATAGACCTTGTATTCAAGTAGAGGGCATTAGCATAGATCTGTGTTACATTGTGTCCTGCTGGGGGTTAATTCAGATCAAAACTCCAAAGTGATTCTCCCATATCTGTGTTCACTGACTTAACTATTATTGCAGTATCCCCACCCCCTCCTTTTTTGTTTTAATTTGTGGATATGTTTGTAAACACATTCTGTCTCTCCTTTCCCTTCCCTCTTTTAGTTTCTATAAAAGTAGAATTCCAACAGTAGGCAGTAGTGCATTCCAGTTGTTTGTGACACTCAGGACACTCACATATGACGCTCATGTTACCTATGAAATGCAATGCTGAGACTCAGATCCTTGCTTCTAACCAGATAAACAGTAATATTTTCTTTGAATTGTACTTTGTAGTTACTTTGGCTGTTACTTTTTTGATGTTTTCTAGTTTTTCTGTGTGTATAAGAAACATCGAGCGACTGAATTGGCTTTGGAAAAAGCTTTTCCTTGTTACCTCTCCCAAATTCCCACAAGAAAAAAAAAAAAACACAAGGAAAAGAACAGATTTCTTGATTTTTGGTCAAAGTAAAAAGAAATAGTTACAATTTAGGACAATTAAGTGTTTTGTTTTTAAGCAAAAATGTGTATATAAAAAATATTCAGTAATATACATCAAAATGTTGTCTTTTGCATTTTAGCAAAACTGAGAATTTTAGTGATTTCATTTGAATGAATCTTCTGCCTTTTATAGAACGTTACTTGCCTACAGCCTCATGTAGAGACTGTCCAGAGCCTTAATGGGAATAAAAATTATTTTAAAATTATTTTTATTTGTGTTAATTTAACTTCTCCAATATTGCAATAATTTATGTAACTATAACCCTTCCGTTGAATTAACAGAATTAAATAAATTAATGTGTGCTGTACATAGGTTGCAATTGCATACATTTATTATGTAAGTTAAAGTTTGTTATGTAAGGAAGTTTTGGTAGTCTCAATCAAGGCTGACTGTTAAGCTTATGATATATTTTTGGAAGCTATTTTCACTTTTTTTTCTAAGCAGAGCTTCATGTTTAAATGCATGTGTGAGGATCTTGAAGGAAATTATATGTAGTGTTTATCTGAGAAATGCTTCTAGTTCACATTTTTGATTAATATTTCTGTTATATTTATATTAATTTCAACCATCTATCCTTTACAGTTTTTCAAATTTTTCTTTAATTTGCAGATTTTTGTTTATTCTTCTTGGACCACTGGGTAAAGGCCAACAATACCATGAGATTGGAAGATCTATTGCAACACTAATGACAGATGAGGTATTTATTCATGGTTCAGTTTTGTACTAACTGAAGAGGTGTAATAGGGAATCTCCAATCCTTCAGATGAAATGTGGCTAATCATTCTGGTGATGACAGTGAGCATTCTAGTTCATTTCATGGTCCTGTGACAGTCCAGATTATGCTGCTGTAAGGGGATAACAAAATGAGAAGCAATATTCACAAGTGAAGATATCTTCACCAATAAGGTTCCATTTTACACAGTTGCTTTGCAGTGGGTTTAATTTTGTTTAAGCTGCAAAATCTCTGGAATATTTAGCAGCCATAAGAATGTTTTTCTGTAGCAGCTGGAATTTCTATGAGAACTATGTACCAGAAGCTATTTTCAGTTGAAGCTGAGATTGTGTGTTCAGTGGGAACTTTACAAAGTGTGTTCTGTTTCAGAGAAGAGGGGCTATTATTTTAAAGAGAGTTCCTTTTTCCATCTCTTTTTCCTCCCACACATACTTCTCAATTTTTTACAGGTATTCCATGATGTTGCTTACAAAGCAAAAGACCGCAATGACTTGGTGTCTGGAATTGATGAGTTTCTTGATCAGGTTACTGTTCTCCCTCCTGGAGAGTGGGACCCAACAATTCGAATAGAACCACCTAAAAATGTTCCTTCTCAGGTTTGTACAGTGTAAAATTCAGACACTTTAAAAAGTTGTGATGAATTTTTATTATGTAGATTTAAGTCTCATTAATTTAGTATTTAGCAGAGTCACTATGTTTTGCATCCTCTTTTTATTTTAGGTTATTTTTCTTTAGAAGAACCCTTGAATTGCAAGTATATAATATAGTGATGACATTTGGTTTAGTTCAGTATCAGTTCTCTCCTGAGTAAATACCAGTTGTACTTAAGATACTAAATTCGGGGATAAGTGGTCTTAAACATCCTTGATTATTCCAAATAGCCATGGTGTGCTTTTAAGTTTATTGCAAGCATTGATCAAAGCTTGTTACTCTTTAAAATGTTTTCTGATACAAGACTTTTTGTGATCAATTCTTTAAATTTCACAGTATCACAATTATTTTTACTATTAACTGTCTGGTAATAGAACTCCTCTACAGCTTATATGAGGAAGTTATGTTGGCGAATCTTAAAATAAAATTTTTATGTTTAAGCTTTTAACTTCCAGAGCCTGTTTCAGTGCTAAAACCCATGAGAAATACCTTTTCCTTCTGGTAGGAAAAGCGTAAGATCCCAGGAGTGCCAAATGGAACTGCAGCCCATGGGGAAGCAGAACATCCTGGGGGACACTCTGGACCAGAACTGCAACGCACTGGAAAGTTAGTGAAAACATATTCAAAATCTTCAATGTTCAAAGTGATGTTCAAAAGGAATCACAAGGGTCTGGTTCTCTCTCAGAAGTGTCTTGGCACATGATTTCTTTCAGGCATTTGTTCTGATTTGCATGTGCCATATAGCTGAAGAGGACAGTACCTGCTCATTTGCAGAGAGCAGGAGAGGGCAAGAGGGTTTGAGTTTTCTCATTGTATTTATGGCAAGCTCCTTTCTCTAATATTTACAGAGGCCAGACCTCTCTTAAACTTGATTAATGTTTCTTAGTTTTGTACAGGATGAAGGAAAACTTGGTATAGTATTGTGCCATATATTATGAATACTTAGAGCTCTTCTGTAGTTGAAGTTTCTGGGTTGTGCAGCTCTAGCATTTTGTTTTTATCTCAGTAAGCCATGACATGTCCTGGTATATAAGGCTGTGGTTACCCTGATGGCTGCAGTAGACATCAGAATGAAGAATTTGCCCTAAGGAATACTTATTTTCTCTCATCTGATATGGTCTAAGTCAGCTGTCAGTGGCTGCCCTAGTGCAGTGTAGTTGGGCAATAGATGTTTCTTCTACTTTGCTGCTTCCTGGTCTTTAAACATTGTTCCTACCTTTAGCATGGAGCTAAAGATTCAGCTGCAGTGCTGGTGCACACTGGGGCAGGGGAAATGATGACCAGTCTGGCTGGAAGTTGTTTTCTCATCAGAGAACCTGCTAATTGACAGCTTGAAGGATTCTTTTAATATTTAGGAGGTAGTAACGCTATACCTTTACCACCTTCTTTACTTCAGCAGCATCTGATACATTGTGTGTCTGTGAAGAAAAGAGCATTGTGGGGTTATGTACTTTAGCTGTAAGGTATTTTGTAAGGGAGAGTCTGTTCCTAAATATTTGATTATACTTGACACAGTGTAAAAGACAAAAGATGACAGTTCTTGTCCTTGAGAAATGGTAGCGTATATTCATTTCTATCATCAAGTGTATTTAGGAACAGGTTCTCAAATAATGAATGTGAAGCTCTATCTATAAATGTGTGGGCAAATAGGCACTGTGATTCCCCTCTAATTAAACAAATGTAAATAATTATTTCTTGTAATAAACAGTTTGATTTAGTGCATGGGAGCAAGCAACTGTACAGAACTTCGGGATCTGGATGATTAGTTGAAGAATTTATAAAAGAGACATGGAAATTAGTTTGTTTTAAACCCACAATAATTTTCTGGTTGAAGTTACCTAGGCAGGTGTCCTATAAACTTATTTTTTTATGAAGGTTGAAAAGTAAGAGTATGTATCATTTGATCAAGGAACAGTAGCTTCTCTGCAGTGTGGTTGAAGCAATACTGTAGAAGAATGTTTTGTTTCCCACCTTAATTAATTTGAGCTCTTCTATGTTTTCTTTAGATTTTTTGGAGGATTAATTTTAGATATCAAAAGAAAAGCTCCCTTCTTCTGGAGTGACTTCAGGGATGCTCTCAGTCTGCAGTGTCTGGCATCATTTTTGTTTCTCTACTGTGCTTGCATGTCTCCTGTCATCACATTTGGTGGTCTGCTGGGAGAAGCAACTGAAGGTCGTATAGTATGTGTTAAATCTGAACTTTTAAAACAAACTTACATTCCTAGTTTTGTGGTTAGTATTTCCTTACTGTTGCATGAATCACCTTTATATATTGGTGTTTCAATGTTTAGAAGGCTATGGACCATGACATTGCAAAAAGAACCTGTTTGAAAATTTATGGACACCTCTCTCTGTATCATATTCAGAGTGCAATAGAATCGCTGTTTGGAGCATCCATGACTGGAATTGCCTACTCTCTTTTTGGTGGACAGCCACTCACTATACTTGGCAGCACAGGACCAGTTTTAGTGTTTGAGAAGATCTTATTCAAATTTTGCAAGTAAGTGAAGATCATGATATTCATCGTCCTTCATTTGTTGTTAGGTAAAAGTAGAGATACCACCTATCCCAAAGTTGAAATCCTAAGCAGTGCACTGTGAGATAAATTATTGCCTTTATCATGTTGCAGAGTCCAAAAACTATGCAGTGAATTGGTAATACAGAAAGATGAATTTTCTTAAATTTTAGGCTTTTGTTGCTTTTAAACTCTCCTTCCTCCCTTCCCCCTTCCCTCAGCTGTTTTGAAGGGAATTACAGCTTCAGGATGTTTGTGGGGTTTTTCGGTTTGCTTTTTTTTAATTTTATCATTCTCTACTCTGAGACAGTATGATTAAATCAGTGGTTTGTCTCATCCCTGACTCGAAAGGTGTTGCTTCTCACCAAGAAGGTCAGTGCAGTATTAGTGGTGCCCTCTTTCAATAGTCACTGTACAGACCATGCCATTCCCTCACCTGGACAGAGAGGGGGTGAAGTGTCATGCCAGCAGAGCCACATTTAGGCTAATGTGCTGTACTTGACATATCTCTGCCACAGTGTCAGTAAAAAATATGTCTCCATTTGGAAGCCATCATGCTTCTCTGCCATCCAGTCTGCTTTTCTGCCTCATTGCTGTGACAGGGACTTCTGTACCAGGATCTCCTGCACGACACAGAGTAGGAAACCCTGCTTAGCACTCAAATTTTCTCGCACCTTCAGACAGACCTTTCAGTTTGCAGTGATAATGTCACACGGTGTGTTTGGAGCTCTATTATCATATGCAATAAGCTTACAGAATTTTGATGAAAGTTGTTATAGCTACTCTTTCACGGCTTAAAAAGAAATTGGCAGGTGTTGGCTGTTCACAAAGCAGGGTATGGGATAAAGAGTGAGTGGACCTTACACACTTCATGTGTGTGACTACTCTCAGAGCTGCTCATGTAGAAATAGAGTTCTTTGTGTCCTGCTGTTTGGGGGAAGAGCTCTGGCTAGGAGGTGACTTGATAGGATCTTCTGTTCACAGTAAGTACATAATTTCTGATTCAGACTGTCCCAGAAAGGAAGTTTCGGAGCTGCCTTGTCTCAATTCACTGTGGCTGGACAAAAGGTTCAGTGTGTTAATTTTTTTTTTATTTTTAGAGAGTACGGGTTGTCATACCTTTCTCTGAGAGCCAGCATTGGGCTGTGGACTGCAATCCTGTGCATCATCCTTGTTGCAACTGATGCAAGCTCCCTAGTCTGCTACATTACCCGGTTTACTGAAGAAGCCTTTGCTTCTCTTATCTGCATCATTTTCATTTATGAGGCCTTAGAGAAGCTGTTTCATCTCAGTGAGACGTATCCAATCAACATGCATAATAATTTGGAGCTGCTGACAAAGTACTCGTAAGTAAGATTTCTTCTGTTAAACTGTTAGGGGTTTTTTTCCATAGGTTGTTTTTTCTGCAAGGAGCACAGCAGGAAAAGTTTGCAGTAGTTGCAGCATGGGGAAGCTGTTCAGTCATTATGCTGTCTTATGGAAGTAGTAGTTACTGGGGGGATGTGTTTTAAACCTCAGTTTTAGGTCTCTATTCATTTTTATTTAATGAGACTAAACTCATGGTCTCTTCCTGTAACCTTGTACTTAGGATTTATAATCTTTCAATGGCAACAGGATATTCAGATAATGTTTGTGTATCATTTATCTTGTTTTGTTTTGGGTTTTTTTCCCACAAATTGCAATATTCACCTTTCTAAAAGGTTATAAGTTGATGTACCTCCTTTATTTTAACCTCCCTGGCATTTAATCCCACAAGAGCTGAAGTGAATTTGGAATTGTTAGATGCATCTTAGTAGCTCATAATCAATTTGTTCCTAACACAAAGATTTTTAGTGTAACTCAATTTAAACATCTTTACTTTATTGTGAACTTTAGACAGGTAATAATCTACTTGGGGAATAAAAAAGTGAATTGCTTTTATCAATATTGCCTCATTGAGAAGCCTCATAGACCTGTTTCTGTGATATGAGAACAAAAATGTTCTAGTAAAGGACAAGATCCTAGTCTCTCCTGAGGCCAGTTAAGCTTGCTCACATCAGTAAATAAAATGTATTTAAAAGCATTTTCTATTAAAATCTCTCTCCAGAAATGTCTTTATTATTTCACTGAACCCATTTGAACCCTCTGCATGAGCTGGGTGGGGCCGTAAAGCAACAGTGCTTGAACAGTGCCACATCTTCTGTTCACTGGAAAAACAGGAGTGTCTCAACCAAATGTCTCATTTGCATTTTAAGCTGGGAAAAACAGAACACAGCAACAGAGAAAACATTTGAGCTTTGTGTATATTATCACTAGAAAAATAGTTAGCATATCCTGAATCTGAATGTACATTATATACCTTAATACACAGAACAAGTTAAATTAGAGAAACTATAGTTCTGCCGTGACATACTCTCATCATGCTGGAAATATTATTATTCCTCTCTAATAGTTTAATCAGTAGAAAAAGGAATATTAATTTGAAGAGAAAGGAACAAACATCAAGAATAGACCCTGCATGCAGTTGAGGTTATGTCCTCTTAACTTTACTCACCTTCTAAGAAGTAGGTCTTTTACTCTGAGGACCTTCATATAGCATAGTCTTTGTGGATTTTTGTCTTTTTCTTTATCCTCTTTTGTGTACTTGAAGTTGGGAAATACTGATTTCACAAGGAATTAGAAGCTTTTCCCGCAGCATCTGATTCCAGTTCTTCTTGTAGTTTAAATGGGTAATAAACTTGGGCTGAAACTGGTCCTGTCCTTAAAGGACCAGCATACTCTGTTACAGAAGCTAATTAGTATCTGCTGTTTTGCTAATTAAAACAGCTGTTTGCATTTTCCTCTTTGGGGATTTTAAAGACAAGTTTTTAATTGTTAGTAAAGCCTTGGCAGGTCTTTAATTAGCCATGGGTAATCTTCAAAAGGTTGAGCAACTCATTTCTCTTTGAATGCTCAACCAAAGCTTATGTAAAACTCTTTATCTTGGATCTGCAATTCTATGCTATAAAACTTGGCTTATACTGTAAAATTTCTGTGTTTTCTGTGGTCCACTGAAAAAGTTGATGATAAATTTGTCAGAGCACTGAATATATTTGAAATTTTCAGTGTATGCTGTGGCCCAGCTATCCTCTTTTCTCCCTTAAGCTTTCTGAGGATGCTCTGATGTCCACAGGTACTCTGTCTACATGCCAGTACTGTTCCTTTGCCCTGGTGAGGACATGAGTTTGACCCAGGAAAAGTCATTGGCATTCTGTTAATGCTCTCTTTGGAGTACTAGAAAGACAAAGAAAATAGTAATTTTAAGTGGTTGGTATTTCAACCAGATTAAAACTGTATTTCAAGTAAGAAAGAAAACCCTTTCTGTATTTTTGGTGGGCTTGAATTCTATTACAAACAGCCTCTGTTGCATGAATTTGATATAAAGACTGCAGTGCATGCATCTCTTACATTTGAGAGTACAGGAGTCATTACTACTGTCTGCCATAATACACCTTAGAACACTAGAGGAAGAATGTTCATAACAGTTGGAGTTTTCTTTTTTTTTAGTTTTTAATCAAGCACACCCAAAAATTGACTGAATGTCCTCCTAGAAGATTTCTTTAAAAATTGCATTTAGCATTTTAGTAGAAGGTTTTGAGTTTTACAGAATTGTACCTCAAAAGAACAAAAATATCTTGTTGTATGATCTAATTAATGTAAAACCAGACATGATGCACTTTTTACTCATTTTTAAATTTTATTTTTACTCTGTATTTAAATATTACCCCTGATCTTTACATGATCTACTTGCAGAAAAATCCATTCAGCATTTATATGTAACTTTTTCCCAAAATACCATATTTTTGATATGGATGATGAAGAATAAGGCATTTAAGTGGTAAATTGAAGGAAGGACAAAGACAATCTGATTTTCAGTGTGGTACTATGCTGTTTTTGTTTCTTTTTTAAATTTTTAAACTGCATTATTTTGGAGGAATTTGTATAGAGTAACTACATTGTTTATTAAATTAAATACAAATACTTCTTGATCAGAGCTTTTCTTTCTATTTTTTTTATGTGACCTTTTTGTATTTGTCATGCCATTAGCATTTGTAGGTTGGCATAGCAACTCTCTTATTTCTGCACTCTCCTCCTCCTGTTTTTTTCCTACCCTGGTAACAAATATATCTCCAGTTAGTGAAACCTGTCTGGAACAGTGATGCCCATCAGTTTTAATGTGTATATGAAATATTAGAATGTTATTTTTGCTAGGAAAAGAGAACCCCTCATTGGAGCAGATAAAACCCACTTTTTTTTTTTCCAAAAGGAAAACAGAATAAGCATTGTGGATGAAAGGAAAATGTTTTAGAAAGCAATCCAGTATTCTTTAAAATACAAGCATTTTAAGATAGTTATCTTAGAATACAGAAGTTCAGTTATTTTTCAGGGTGAGGTTGCTTAGATCTTTATATACCTTTTTGGTGTAAAAAGGTATTTTATATACCTTTTTGGTTTTTATTAATTCTTTTTTCAAAGTGATGAATTCATGTTGTTTTAATAATTCTTTACCAGAAGTTACTCAATTATTAACAGATTACATTGAATAATTTTAAAGTGATTTCTTGGCATAGTAATATGCATATTGCAATCTGTCTTGGTATTGACATGCACTTAAGCATTAGGAGTAGAAAATCCCACTCTGATGTAATTAGAGAGCCAAGATCATGTCAATCTCAGTATCATTTCAGGCTATAGTAACCATTGCTTCTAGAAGGCATTGTGAAGATTAGTTTTTTTTCATACAACTGTTTGCACAAGCAGGTTTTAAATCTTCCATTATCTATATAAATTAAGCTAAATACATCATTATTGGATGCAAATTAGCATCCCTGATTTGTATCCTGTATCCCTTAAGCTGCAGGTGGAGTGGGAAGAGTCAGTGATGATGAGCACAGTGTTGCTCATTATGGTCCTAGGCATGTAATTGAATTCCAATTCCTGTAATAGTTTCTTTGAAGTTAGATATGAATATGGTTTTTCTGTTCCCCTTAGTTATAGGTTTTTTCCTACAGTTAAGTAATTGTGCCATACCCTGTGTGTCCTTCCCTAAGAATATCCCTCTTCTTCCCAGAACCATACAAGTTCCATCACTGAGTTTAACTGCTGGTTCCATTTTGTTTCTTGACAAACCTTGGAATCCCGACTTTCTTTTTCTTTATTCTGTTTTTTGCAAGACTTCGCTGTGCCTGCCTAACCCAACTGACTTGTTTGTCTCTTTCTGTCTCATTTGAACCCATAGAGTGCCCACCTTGTTTTATTCTTTCCTACTACTCATCCCCTCCACTTTGGAAATAGATCCTCTTATTAAGCAATTCTCCACAGCATTCTGTTTGTAGTTGAGAGCTGGTCTACACAACGCCTTCCAAATCTGGGGAGGCTTACGTAAAATCCATGGGTGGTTTTGTTACAGTACCTTTATGTGTATTGATGCATTGCACCTGAACAATTGAAACTCAAGCTGACCATATAGCACTGTAATGTATTGCAGTAATTATTTCTGTACCAGTGTTATACTGAACCTCTCCCCCTCACGTGTATGTGCTCTTAACTTTGGAAGCAGGGTCAAGTGACATCCTAGAAATGCTCACAGTGAAAGCTTTCAGATGAATTGTCAATATCCCCCAGAGCTGCACTGCTTTTCTGCACAGGAACTTGTGTGTATGGCAGTTACCTACCATAGTGCTGCTGTGAATGCAGGGGCTGCATACTGCACCAGACAGCTAATAGAACCCAACGTTCAAGGTTAACAAAGCTACAATATGATTATAAATCTCTTTTCTGGACTTTCCCCTTGACAAAACACCATTCTCCTCCTGATGTGCTATCCAAAGGAACGTGATTCTTTGAGATTTCTTCAGTCTAACATCAGTTCCCCTTCTTAAATTTATCTTTTTTTCTCTGTAGAACTACTGTGCTGCTGAGTGCAATGCTTAGGTTCTTTAATAGGCTTTTCTATTTTCCTCCTGAACTTAACCAACTAAACTGTACAGACTTGTAACCTTAGAGAATATATGTGGATGCCTACTGATGTTCGTGACTGTCAGAGATGGGCCGCATAACTTAATTGTCGTAATTCAGGATGGCAGATCTCATAAATAAATGAAGAAAAAAATCTTGCCTTGCCATGACAGCTGTGCTGTGAAAGGGTTTCATGATACTGAGAATAGAACTTAACTGACAAGTCCATTTTCCATCACTATTAATTATTTTGTTCCGAGTCTTTTCTCCACTGAGACTTTGATTTAGTTGGTATGAGGGTTGGCACGAGAAGGAATATGGTAAATATAGTGTTAGGGATATACAGGTATTGCAGGTATGAAACAGCAGAGAAGACATCATTTTATGATATTGTTGTTGTCCTCTTCCCATGAAAGTTCTTAGAGAAACAGAAGGATTCTGTTAATGCCCATAATTCACATGAAAATGGTGCATTTGGAGAAAACCTAAACATGCATAGCATTCTGCTATTAATATACTTCAGCCTTGTAAATGCAACATAAAGAATACCTATACATATACCTTACTTTAAAAACAAACCTAGTGGTGTTATCTTCCATTTCATACTGTCATCCTCCTGTGTCTCTGTTATGTGATCAGTGCACAGCACGCTCAGGGCGTCCTCTGTGCTGGGGGAAAACTCATACTACCAAATATGTGCTCTGATATTCAGTGAGACATATTGTTTAAACAAGCACATTTTGCAAAGTATTTGTCATGCTTGCCTGTAGTTTTTTAAGTATTATAAATATTCATATTGAGCAAATCTCATTCTTAGGCTATCTTAAGTGAGCCAGAAAGGCATTTTTCCCTTCTAGGAAGGGGAAATGGTATATCGACTAATCAGGAAGAAGCTGCAGTTGCATCTTTTATAGATCATATCTTTATCTAGTATAATAGGTGTGGCTTGCCATATGTAAATGCTGGAAAAAAAAAGAGATCCAAACCAGGGCCTTTTGGATTGTATAAAATTGTCAAGAGTAAGTGCCTCCTAGTCTTGAAAACTGCCTACTGAAAAATGGCAGCTGCCGAGGTGTGAATGGTCATGGGGCTTTCAAAGGGAGCTGCACTGTTTAAGTGTGTTTTATTTACTCACAAAAACACTATCTGAGGCTCTTCTTTGAAGCTGGACAAGCACTGTGTTGCATTAAAGTCTGTGTGGGCAGCAGAGCATGCATGACAGTAAAGAGAAGAAAACGGTGCAGAAGCAACCTGAAGAATCAGGGATAAGAAGTGGATATTGTAAGGATTGGAAGGACTACACTGAGGTTAATTTAGTAGGTAATAATAGGTAGTAGTAGTAGTAACAAATAGTAGGTAATAAGTTTCTTGTTTTGCAGTTAACAGAAAATTACAGTCAGGATGAAAGTGGTTTTAGTACAGAACCTTTCACCTGACTAGTTGTTGAGCAGAGAAGACATTTATGTTTTATTATGTTTTATTGCTAATCTAAAAAGGAGGGGGAAAATATTCCTCAACTTGACATACAAAGTGAAAGGGTTTTAATTTGCTAACTTAATATTCCCTTTCCCATAGTCCAAAGAAAGAGGGATCATACAGACAGTCTTTTTGGTGCTACTGAGGATAGTCATAACTGTTCCTTTTGTGGAACAAAGAACCCTGCTAGTTGTCTGAGATTTCCTGAAGTTGCTGTTGTCAGATCCTAGCTCTGCTCTCTGAAAACAGGACAAGTTGTAGATGTTGCATGCAGTGAAGTTAGGATGGCTGCCTCCAATTAATGAAGTGAATGAATTGAGACTTATGAACCAAAACCTAAAACAGTGAAGAAATTGTGGGGAGTTTGGGAGGACAAAGAAGAGAAGTGGGGAGTGACCTTATACTGCCTATACTGTTACAGTTGAATTGGTGCTGAAGATTTAGCTGAAATGTTGATCCTCCTATAAAAGGGAGAGAGGTGCAAGCTCCAGGGATACTCATTTTTCATGCAGTTCTAAAATTTATTATTTCTAATCTACCTTTGTTCTCCATTCTGATTTGCCAGAGATTTCTTGAGCAATATTTGGAATATTGGCTCTGGTTATTGTTTCTAGCTAGCAGGTTCAGGTTGTTATTCTTTGTTAAGTTCTCATTTTGTCAGTTCTAATCTTACAATAGTTTTGAGTTGTCTGAAGACCATCTTGTCTGAAATGGTTTATTTATCAACCTCAGATGTATAATACACTTTTTATTAGGCTGTATTAGATTTTTAAATACCCTAAAAGAAAGCAAATTCCACTGATATCTGTCTAGCTGCAAAATATGGACATTTTAAATACAGGTAGGGACCTGTGACGGGGTATCTAGTGCCATTTTAAATCTCTCAGCCTCCAGCTGCTTTGAAAACAAAGGCATGAGTCAGCAAAGATCCTCTCATATGTGCCAACTCATCACGGATGTCACAGATACCATGGAGTGTACAGTCACCCATACTTGAACATCTGAATTGCTACCAGGAGATCAGAATGTCTTGCAGTATCCAAAAGTGTAAAGACGAAAAGTGAATTATTTCTGTCATCAGTGGGATGAAATGGATGTGTTGAAATTGACAGCAAAGATTGCCCTCCCATAGTGACACCTATGCTTTTGCTACTACTACCATTGTCAGATTCTTCCCTTCCTGTGTTCTAGCCATGATGAAAGAGAATCGAAAGAATCCTTCTGAATGCCTTGGCATCAGGAAGATGATTGCTGACTTATCGCTCAGAGATGCAAGAGTACATTGCTAAGTTGGTACTGTACTTAAAGCTGAATATGTTGCTTAGAAAATACAGGTGTTTGTAGAGTCTGTTAGTCATTTGGTAATAGCATAAACTCCACACAGATCCCTTGTCATGGGCAAGTGCTCAGCACTTTAAACAACTTTACAAGAATGTAAGAGCATTTGGGTCCCCAAGAGAAAATAATTTTTTGCTTATTCCAGCCTTCTGAGTAATGTTTTATCAGGAAATAGAAGGATGTGTTGATGTTAACTATTCAGCATATTTTACTTTTTCTGGCAAAACTACTCAAAGTAAAAATGGCAATGAAAGATGAAAATATTACAAAGAATAAAGTAGGAAACATTATTTAATTAATGTGAGATTCTCCTTGCAGGTCAGTTATGCTGGGAAATAGTTATCATTGAAGCAATTATATCTGCTATGAAATGACACGTTTTGGTAGATAAAGTTTTTATATTTTGGCACTGAATGGTACTTTAATTTGTGTTTTCTGGGATGGACAGGGAGTGTTGTACTTTCTCACAGTTCTATAATGTTAAGCAATTAGTGGGATGCTGGAAGACAGTAATACCATGATACAATCTCACATCAAAATGTCAGTGTTGCCAAAACACATACAATATTGAAAGCAATGTAATGTTGTACATATCAAAACACTGAGATCATTGTTTGAATGGTCTTCTGAGTAGAAACAGGATCTGATCTCTACAGTTAGAGCCTGATTCTGCTCCCATTCAGTGACAAAAGCACTGTGCAGGGTGATTTTGGTCTGCGTGGGTGTAGTTTGTATAAGTCACTTATCTGCTGCTGATCAGTCTGCCATTGCTAAATGCCTGTGAAACTTGGCAAAGACCAGACTGGAATGCTGTGCAGGAGGAATGTGATATTGCTATGGAAATAAACAGATGATCTCATTGAAGGTGATTTACCTGAGCTGTAACTATAGCTTCAACTGTCATGTTTCTGAGGAAACAGAAATTTTGGCTCCTCTAACCTTTAAATGTAATTTTGCAGTTTGCAGCAAGTGTAGCTCTACCATGTAGTGCTGGCGACAGGCACAGTCTTCCCTTCTAGTGAGGAGGTGACTGAGTGGGCAGCCCGTGCCACCCTGGCCTGCTGTAATCACGTCTGGCCAGTCTGCGACCGGCGGGGGACACCAGGGGCCAGGGAGCTCCTGTGCTCACAGAGAACAGCAGTAACCTGACACGGACACCTCTGCATTGCTGCATGAACATCCAGTTCTCCCTTGCAATACATGATGTAGCCATCCTGTTTGTTGGCTTTATTCTGCCACTGTAGCTCACTAGTAGTGATGTGCTTTGTTTAACCCATTTTGTGATACTTTGAACTATGCATTGAACGCGCATTCATCCTGCACTTAGGGCCTGATCCAAAGCATATTAAATATCTTTGAAAGATCCAGTCAAGGACTTTTGGCTCAGGCCCTCTACTTCTTTAAATGCAGCTGCTTATCTTTGTTTTTTTGGGTTTTTTTTTGTTTGTTTTTTGCTTTTTGTTCACGGGCTGTAAGGGTTTTCTGTTTCTTTTGTGAATAGCAGTATTTAAAATAAAAACAAGCAATTGCATAAGGACAACCTGCATCTTTCCCTATCTGTGTTTTAAATGCAGCTGTTGTCACATGTATAGTATTGTAATTGAAATAGAATGTCAGTGTTGTGTCCTCATGATGTAGAAGGTAGAATTTCATATATAGAAAATCATACAAATCTAGATGAGTATTGTAATTTTGTGAAAAGATAAACAACCACATAGAAAATAGATGGCATAGGTAAGTGAATAAACTGATACTCTGCTACAGCTGTAATGCAATTTATGCTCAGTGGCTCTGCACACGATAGTCAGATGTTATCCTGTCCCCAGATTCTCCTGAAAACTTTATCAGAGAGTACACAATTTATTTAAAGTAATCATAAGCACATTAAAATTCTCGCAGGCTAAATAGTGCTATAGACTATTAAAGTAGGATTAACTTAAAGGGTATTACAAAGCGCACTTGACGTCTTGGATCCTACAGAGTATCCTGGATGTTTTGAAGGCTTTGTCAAAGAAAAAGCCTCCCACAGTTGCTTCAGAGGCTTTAAAGATTTAATTTTGATTTTAAATTACCTATTTGCAGTATTGTCCTCCTACACTGCCTCGTCACATTTTGCGTGTTAAAATACACAATTTAAAATGAAAAGTGTGCTTTTACAGCAGCTGTGGGAAAAGGAAAAACAAGGGACACAGAGTTCAGAGAGTCTCTAGTGCTGGTGATCCTGATGCTCAGAGCCCTGACAGTTGACTGGGTAGTTGGGCAGTTTTACATGCAAAGGCACTTCATCTGGGAAAAAAAGAGGATGCAGAGTTTGTTATTTGAGAAATGGATCAGTCTGGATGGGTTTTTTGCATCTAATGTCCATGTGAGAAGTGTTAGGTGTAAGAGGGTGCAACAGGAATGGCATATTCTCAGTATTACAAACTGTGCTCAGATGTATCAATAGACAAGGAAGAAAACAGGTGGTAAAACTTAATGTGATCAGTGGTTTGATCAGTGGTTGTCACATTACGTACTATATATGCATATGCACCCCACAGCAAATGATACTCTAGTAATAGCACTAGCTACTGAACTACAAACTGCTTCAAAGCATGCATTTACTGAACCCATTTGAACTAAAATTATGTATCAATGTAGAGCATAATTTCAATGTAAAATTGAAATTTAACTGTAAAATTATAAAATTGATAATTTGGATTAATATCTGATATATCTTTTATTATTAAGGAAAAATAAATTTCTTTTCAGATGCAATTGTGTGGAACCAGAACATCCTAGCAATAAAACCTTACAATACTGGCAGGACTACAATATATCTGCATCTGATGTGCCATGGGGGAACCTAACTGTGTCAGTAAGTAGGTTTTGGAACTTAATAAATAAAGGCATAGGCATAAATCATTTTGTCTGTCTTGCTGCAACAAATACATTAAAAAATACTTTTTTTTCCCAGCTCATATTTGTTCAAATAAATAATAAAATACACTTAACAAAAATTAACATGGACCATATAGCATTATCTCCTTTTATAAGCTTTTTTGCAGCCTCTGATAGTACACATTAAAGCAAGTGTGTGCATTTTATGTCCTGCTTTGGAACCTTCTTGACACACTAGCACAAGAGCTTGGCTGAGATTAAGTCAAACATGTCAAATGACAATGAATTTGTCCTAAATTCTGCCAGATGGCAAAACCAAAGTTCCCTTGTGTAAAAAGAATCAGAAGCATTTATTTCCCCTAAAACACCCTTGCAATAGTTCAGGCTATAAAAAAGAGGATGGGGAGAAATTTTGTAACATTTTCTCTTCAGTGACCACTTTTTTCTTACATAAATTCTGTAATTTTTTTTCCAGGGGAGGAAGGGAATAAAGCTACAGTTTCAGTGAGGCTTGCATGAATGTGTAACAAGTTCCTTAACAGTACACTTTCCTATGTTTAAAGGATTTATATAATTCAAGTTTGCCTTCTTCAAAGTGACATTTACAACTTGATTAAAGTCTTGTGGTGAGATTGGGCCACCACTTTTTTTTTGCCAATGGATCATTTCATTGTCAAAGAGAATTGAGTGCAAAAGACACCAGACTGAAGAGAGAACTGAATGAACCAAATCGTAGGCACAATCAAATGGAACACTTAAAAGCCAATCCAGTGGACTGTCTCCAGAAGTTGTTTTTTTTTTTCAAAGGCAGGAATGCAGCAGAGCTCATGTTAAGTAAGAGCTGTCTTCCATGGCTGCTCTGTCTTTCTTCCACGCCTTGCTCTGAGCAGGGACTGCTCCTCAACTCTGTTGGTGTGGCAACAGCAGAAAGAAAGTTGAGAACTGCTGGCCTGAGGGATTCCAGCAGTCCAGAATGAATATTCTCAAAATTGCAGCACACTCTAAGAGCATCTGTGCAGGGGCAGACTCCTCCTCTCACTTTCTCAGATCTCTGACAGTGTTTTTCAGAGTACATTTGCAGCTGAGGAGATTTAAAATAACAGATTTTGTTTTAACTATAAATGTAAAAGACTGGCTGCATTATATAAAACCCTTAAAAACTTCAGTGAAAGCTTATCACCAAAACTTTAGTTTACACAGGTAGCAGTATAACTGACCAACTTTTCCCATTAGTCCCTACTGTTGTCAAAGAAATAACTGAATTTTTTTGTACTTTTGTGTCTTTTGCAAGTGTCATCAAGAAACTTCTCTGTTCTAGAGAGCTGCAGTAAGAGCTTAGACATTGCTGTCTGTAAATATTTGGTCAGACTCACCCCATTATGTCTCTTTTACTGCTCATATCTTCATATATTTCTTGTGTCTAGTTGAAATGTTTCAAGTTTCTGAAGATCTGGATTGTCATTCTCTCTTGAAACCTAATGATTATTTTTTGCTATCAAAAGAAACCAAGTGTGAGCAAAGAATTTTAGACCAAGTATGAAGAGGATTTTGGACAAGTGTGAAGAGGATTTTGATGGTGATAAAATCCTCTTCAGGAGGCATATGATGAACTTCATCCCAAGTTTACTGCTATACCAGTATAAAAAGCTTTGTGCTCCTTTGTCTCACAGCCGTGAAGTAGCAATTGTGTTTTTTTCCAAGACAATCTTTGTTCAAAGCCAAAGTTTCCCATAACATGATATGGTGCAGTGAGTCTGATAAGCCAACGACACACTTGATTCTAATCTAGCAGAATATTTCTGCCTGGAATCCCTGATTCTGGGTACTGCATTTCATTTTTCTTAGTAAGTGTGGAAGGATTGGGAAGGAGAAGGAAAAGATAGTGACTCCAGAGCTGGTAGTTCACATTTCTAGAGCTACTCTTTATGATTTTAGACAACTAAGGATAGTAGTGGAGAAGTACTGGAAATGCTTTCCACTGTATCTGGATATTGATAATAAATTGTAATAAATATAATTGATGTTAAAGATTTTGTGGTTTCGGCATTTTATCAGATCTTTTTTAAGAGAAAGACAATTTGCAGGATGTGCTGCCCCCGTGTGGTATTAAATGTATTGGGCTTCTTTTAGGCCAATGCCACACATCCTAAATAGCTTTTTCTTCAGTTGCTGGGCCTGTGAAGTGAAAACAAAAAAAGCACTTCTTGAGAATGCACCAGGAGCAGCCTTTCTCTTTGTGCCTTTTGAATTTTGCTTTCCACACTTGGAGAGTGTTAGTAGGTGTAAATCTGTATTTGTACACAGAAAATAAATCAGTGTACTTGCTGAGTTTGAAAAAATCCTGGTTTTATATTAATGACTTTATTTATGGTATGTCTTAGTGACTTCATAATTTAATATGGCTAAAAAAGAGATTCATTTGAGAATTTTCCATGCAGAATAGATACACACATAGGGAGTTTTAAGTTTTGAAAGAATAAATATGTAGATGTTTTTTCACTATTTCTAGCAGTACAATTTGCTTGAAATTTAGGAAAGAAATTAAAAAGAAAAAGTTAGTGCAAGCATGGCTAATTTTGAGAGCAATACTGTTTTTCTCTCCCTGATAGGAATGTAAAAAGTTTCATGGTGAGTTTGTTGGGCGAGCCTGTGGTCATCATGGCCCTTACGTTCCAGATGTCCTCTTCTGGTCTGTCATCCTGTTCTTCTCCACAGTGACCCTGTCGTCCACACTGAAGCAGTTCAAAACTAGCCGGTACTTCCCAACAAAGGTGTGTGCCATTATTGCAATTCAAAGGTTGTCATTAGGCATGTCTAAGCGAGAATTCCATCTGCATTGCAAATTCAGTTAACTGCTGGTGAAGTAGACAGTGAATTTTTCCTCTGTAAGAAACTTGTATCAGAATAAGCACGGTTTTAGCTCTAAGGTAAAGCTGTAAGCTGTATCCTACAACAGTGAAGAAAAATCTTAAATCATACCTAAAGGTTTTAGTTAAAGTTGTTATTTCTCTCAATAATTGTAGGTACGCTCTGTTGTCAGCGACTTTGCTGTCTTTCTCACTATTTTGTCCATGGTTTTAATTGACTATGCCATTGGAATTCCATCACCAAAACTTCAGGTTCCAAATGCTTTTAAGGTAAGTTGTTGATAAATTGCACTACTTTATAATTTTGCCAAGTAATCCACTGTGATTGGTTTATAATTTTTTATTATCATCAGCAGGGAGTAGTGATACTATTTTAAAATTTTTGTGTTTACAAGGTATTATGCAACCTCTCTGATTTATGAATCATGTAAGTGAACCTCTCCCTTCAGGCCCTGTCGTGCTTCCTAATGTTATCTCTGCAGAGATTAACAAGGCTCAAATTACCCACATCCTAGACTATTGTAATGTTCTGGTGCTTCTTCCAGATTTTGGATTTACTGTATGAAGTGCAACCAAGTCTGTAACAATCCAGATGATTTTATTATATGTAATTTTAGGTTTTGGCATCAGAGGAAGTTTAGCATGTTTTTTAGTGCTCTATATAGGTTGGTTTTGAAGGAAGTCATATCCTAATAATGTTTTGTGTGTATTCTTGTGAAATTGAAATGTAAATAATCCTTACTGTTCTGACTGGCCATGCATGACTGTTTCTATAGCCCACCAGAGATGATCGTGGCTGGTTTATTACTCCTTTGGGGCCTAATCCTTGGTGGACAGTGATAGCTGCTGTAATTCCAGCCCTGCTTTGTACTATCCTTATCTTTATGGACCAGCAGATCACAGCTGTCATTATCAATAGAAAAGAACACAAACTAAAGGTATTCAGTCAAAATTTATACTTTCACTGTTGTTTTCTGATTCAGATTATGTAATGTGCATCCATCTACTTGTGTATGCTAGTTTGTTATATATGATATAGAACCCCTTTAAATTTTTATGCATTTTTCTTTGTTGGTCTGTGTAGTACCTGTGCCCTGTGTCAGTAATCCACTGCCTTACAGAAGACATTATGAATGTTATTTGGAACACAGATTCTGAATTAAGAAAGTGCTACTTTCTGTGCTTTAGTAGAAGTAGAATTCATTCACTTAAAGAGAAAAAACACCTTCATGGTAATAATCTCCCTAAACACTACAATATTAATTGCCTCTTTAGGTATTGGCAGTGTTGTTCTACTGGATTGGACTTTTAAAAACTACTCAGGGGTTATTTTGCAATAGAAGATATTTTTTCCTCTTTTCATCCTTCTCTGTCATTCTACCCATCATGTTTTTTTAATGCCCTTCCTATGTTAAAGAAGGAGAAGAATAAAGCTGAGCTTTAGAGGCACAATGGGTTCTTAAAGCAACATAGGACAACTTCGTGCTCTGTTCTCCAACACTTTAGTTGCCTACAGATGGAGAGAGAAAAAGGGACATCACCCCTCTGAAAAACTGTTGGGCAAAATCTAGCAGCAGGTTTCTGTACATGTATATGCAGCAAGCTTAGGCTTTTTTTTGACATACTTTTAATAAGCAGCAATCCAATCCCAAGTTGCTTTAGCAAATGCATTTGCAACCTTCACTTTGCATTGCCTCTTCTTGGATGATTGTGACATTTGATATGTTCTTTTTTTGCCCTCTTTGTCAGCCTGGCTCTTCATGTCAATCCATAGCATTGCATGTGGTTAACTTGACAGATGCAGGAATTTGCTGCCAAGCTTTGGAATGTGTTTTTTCAGCACTGGCATCTGGGAGTCAGATGGTCCTCCTGGCTGCCCCCTTGTCTTGCTGCGTTTTAGTTTTGCTGGGGTCTGGTGTAGCATCACCTGTTGCTATGCTTCCTTTTCTTCCCATATGTCAGGTTCCTCAGATCATGTATGAATGTGAGGAAATGCTCTCGGATTCTGTATGCATTAGCAGATACATTCCTCATAAATGTGTCAGAAGGTAAAAAAAGGTGTCTCTGTTAGGATTTAGAATTAAACTCTTTCTTTGAGTGCATTGTGCCTGTAACTAATATCTGTGTTTGACACATCTCTTGAGTTTGTCAAGATGTGTCTTGGAGATAAGACTCATAAGCACTTTTGGGGAGTGAGGGAAGGTTGCTAGAGTTGATTCTCTTCATTTTCTTTACTTTTCCCCCTTTTTAAATAATGTAAGCAAATAAGATGGCATTTTCATTTTGATATGTGGCTTACATTTTCATAAACCCAGACGCTTCCCGTTTTAGAAGTAAAAGTTGTCTTCATAAAGAAATGATTTGTTTGCTTCCAACTCATTTTCCCCTCTTTTTTTATACTTCCCATAGCAAATTCTGGATAGTGCACATTTCAGCTTTTGGCAGTCTCTGCAGCAAACCCTTCCAAGTTTAGTTTAGTTACTTTTTTTATGTCAAAAGGCATTTGCATGGGTTTACAGGCAAAATTATGGTTCAACATATTCACATTGTTTGCATGAACATCACTGTTTCATCAGACCATGACACTGGATTTGTTGCCATATTGCAAAGTTTTGTGGAGATGGCTAACTACCTGACTTTTTAAAGGAAAATAGCTTGAGCTGCTGCTTGCAGCTGTGAGGAGGTCCTGGGGACTTGCTAAAATTGAAGTGAAATATCCCACTCAGCTATGGGAGCAGATATCTATAGAACCAAGCTTGATGCATTTTCTTTTTCAGTGAAGTCATAATTGCAGGTTTTTAAATTTATCTAAGATTCGACCAAAGGGTTTTATGCACAAAAACAAACCATTATCCACCTGTTGGTAAATTTATGTAGCATTTGACCACTACAGAAGTGATCCAAACCCAAAGGTTCTGTACAGACTTTGCATATGGATATTATGATATATCTTTGAATAAGTTAACCCATAAACCAGTACCTGATTTTATATTTTAATTTTATGTATCTTATTTTATAGCTATCTGATCTTATCTAAGATTGAAAGTACATTAGTGAAAATGTACATCACATGCTTTCCATCTTAAAAAACTTTAGAAGGATCAGTGTGGTTTTATGGCCCTTTCTAGCTTAAACTGACTTTGCAAATATTATGGATGTTTATGTAGGGACTAATAAAAACACATACTTTTCCACCTCTTTGTAAGAATGGATGGAGGCTCTACTCAGATTGGTGCAGTGGGAAGTTGGCAGCGCAGCTGGGTGTTCTGCTTACTGTTATCCACAGAAGAGACTTAGTTAAAACAGAAAATGTATGGATTTTCCAGTGGCTTACCAGTATCCATTTTATAAGCAGGAAGGCTGTTTGGTGCCCACTGTAGAGTGGATTTGTGGTACACTTAACTCATAACTGGAAGGAGTCCAGTGACATTGGGCACTGAGTGTGAACTAATATGAATTCCCTTTAGATAACCAGTCTGCCATCTCTACTGACCCAACCTGGATAACACATAGAAGGAAGCTATATTTTTCCTACAAGTCTCAAATTTTTAATTGTCTCTAGCTGTTCATTAGGAATGCCTGCCAGGAGCGTTCCCCTTAATTCAGATGTCATTTTACATCTTCTTTCCATCCTTGCTTTTTTAACAGAAAGGATGTGGATACCACCTGGACCTACTCATGGTGGCAGTGATGCTTGGTGTGTGCTCTATTATGGGATTACCATGGTTTGTTGCAGCCACTGTCCTCTCCATTTCCCATGTGAACAGCTTAAAACTGGAATCAGAGTGCTCCGCTCCAGGGGAGCAGCCAAAATTTCTTGGAATCCGGGAGCAAAGAGTCACAGGGCTCATGATTTTTATCCTTATGGGCTCCTCTGTCTTTTTGACAAGTATTCTAAAGGTAATTTGGGGAATTAAGGGGAAGTTAAAAATACTGCATTGAACATTTCACTGCTGTTACTGTATTATTTAATGAATGCTCTTTTCAGGCACATTACTAACTAGCATAAAGTTACACAATGAGAATCTAAAGTGGAATTCTAATCTTGCTTAATAAAGTGCCTAGGGACTTCTAGCATTTTTTAAATAAAAGCCTTGTAATGAAAACCTGCCCTGATTGAAGTCCAAGGGAATTCTGCTATTGAGCTGTAGTAGATGAACATTAACACTTTGTCAATACTTTGGGCCCGTGGCAAATTATCATGAAACAGTCTCATTATACCAATTTAAAATTTATTTAGATAATTTAAAAACATTTTGTGGTTTCCGAGTCATTTAAAAATATTTTCATAGTTGCAAGAGAAGTTCTATGGTTCATTTCTTGGAAATAAACATGAACATTTTGTCATGCTTCCTGCATACTCAACACAGCTCACCAGTGTCCTGAAAAAGGGTGTCTAGTTACAGTCATATATAATACCATGTATACACTTAATACTTTTTAAAGAATTATCTGGCCTCTGTGAAATCAGTGAGAGTTTTGGCTTTAGTAAAACCAGAACTTAGTCTTGCATATTGTTGCAGTGAGGACAATAAGTCCTTGTACTTCCCAGCAGTATTTTATTAAGTTATCATAAAGCCTTCACTTCGAAAATACACAGAACATGCATTTTGTGTATTTAGTATTTCTAACAGATTCTTACCTATGGATATACTCATTTACCTACACAGTGTATTCTGAGAACCTGAACATTTAAAATAGTCTCTTAAAAAAATCATTCCATAGAATCATTCACCCATTTTTAAATGCTTACAGCACAAAATACTACTTTTAGCAGTAAAAAGTATTTTATGTCTCTTGAAAATTTTTGTGAGCAGTCTTTAAAGTAAAGAATTTAAGTATAAATTAAGACTTTCATGTTTTTATGTCGTTCTGTTAATTTTATTAATAGGGAATTAAGTATATTGTAATAACTGGCCATGAGAGGAAAATAAAACTACAGACCCAGATTCTTTTGCTTTACACTCTGAGAAACATTATTAATTTATAATTGAGTGACTCTGAATTTGCAACTTGTCTGATTAATGCAGGCATATGGCACTTTGTATTTGAACTGTTTTGAATGTCTTTCTAGAAGCATTTAAAATTGTTAAGTAGTATTTAATATGCTCTTCCCTTTTTCTGCTTGTTTGTGCAGTTTATTCCTATGCCAGTACTTTATGGAGTATTTCTTTACATGGGTGCTTCATCTCTAAAGGGAATTCAGGTAAAATGGATTTATGATGAGTGTGTTATTGATGATGCTTTCTATTAAAAATATAGCTGTTCTTATTATGTTATTGTATTAGCTTTTGTGTATAATCTTAAAGGAATGTTGCCAACCTTAAATTTTTGAAAGTGACTCATTTAAAAAGGAAAATGGATTCCCTCTAAATAGAGTATTCCCTTTAGGCAATGTGCTCCATTTTTTTTCCTATTTTTTGGGTGCTGATTTTTCTGCTCTCGCTTGTTATCAGAGAATTTTGCTGAGCCTAAAAACAGAGTAATAACTGTTAGGGGCTTTTCCCTCTCTGCTGCCTCTCCATTCACTTGTTTCAGCCTTTGTAGGGCTACACTTACCTTGAACTTTGCCTTTAGGGTTGACTTGCCCTAAAACTAACATAAGTGAAATTTTGAAGGTCTTCCCTGTTCAAATGAACACTCCAGGCAGGGAGGGGAAACTGTTGCAAGCCACAGTACTTCGGGGTGAAGGGTCAGATCTAATGGAAGGGCAGCATTCCTGCAGTGGCCATAAGCAGGAGTAGCTGGCAGAAGCCAGGCATTCCAGCATTCAGGCTGGGGTTGTGCTGTTCTGTTTCTCCTGGCTGACTGCAGCATTAAATGCCGGTGTCAAATCTTTTAGCCCACAAGGCATTGACACACCTTCCAAGGCACTTGAGAAAGAACCATCACATGGTGAAAACACAAGTTATACTGTGCAAAAGGTCAAATACAAAAAGCAAAGAAAATGTCTGATTGTTTTTTCATTATATTTGATTGCAAGTTACCTACATTTATAGGCAAAGCTGGGAACTTTTTTTTTTTTTTTTGACTGGTGGTCTCTATTCAGAGGCTCTTCTTTTATAACTTTGCCTGTCTCTTATCCTTTGGGTTGATATTCTCAGAAATGTAGTTTGGCTTTTACCGAGGTTTAAATAATTTCGATTTAATATAGTTCAACTGTTTCTCAGAAAAGGGATATGAGAAAGTACACTACACTATTGAGGAGTGTTTTTAAGACATGCTGAAATCTGGCTATCTTTACTTGGAAAAGTGATAGCATCCCCCTTCTTATCTCCCTCCCCCATGCTGGGACAAGGAATGGAGATTTGATAAGATGGCTTTTGTGGGAGGATGTGCTTTTTGCTGTTTCTGTGAAAAAGAAATCTGCTCAAATCTGGCCCAATTATAAGCCTTAAAAAAATGCAGTTTGCACATGCTCAATAAAAATTTCCAAAACTTGACATTGCTGAAGGCTGTGTGAATATACCATGGCTCATCCATGCAGGGAGAATTGGTGTATCACCATCATCACTGTGCCATGACATGAATGTCTCAGGTCAGTATGGAGCCAAATAGGACTGAAAAATAGGAACCTCTCACATACATTCCTAGCAGTGTGGCAGTCAGCTTTCTGGCATTCATTCCTTTTTTTTTTTCTTTTTTTTTTTTTTTTTTTTTTTTTTTTTTTGTTTTTTTGATTAAATGGAAATA
>VXBB01017652.1:498275-520208 GCA_013399915.1 Illadopsis cleaveri | reverse complement strand
TTTTTTTTTTTCTGTTTCTGGTTTTGTGAATAAAGTGAAATATGGAGAAGAAAACAGCCTGGGATAAAGTGTCTGGTGAAGTAAAAGAAAAGTTGTTCATTCACAGGAAATAAGACTGCAGAGGTCCCTCCATGAGCAGCTTTTTATGTGCTAAAGGAGGTAGAGCTCAGTTGTTGAGAAATGAGTGTGGGATGTATTAGGAAAGCAGTGTGATAGTGCATATGCCCAACAGGATCAACCAGCTTCCATGCAGCTGGATTCACAATTGATTCACGACAACTCTGAAGTCTGGCTTTGCCTCATGTTAATAGTTCACGATTAGCAGTATTATTTCAAAGTAACCACCTTCTTTGTGTGTGTGTAACATCCAATGAATAGGGTATTTCCTACAGTATGGCTATATAGAATGTAATTCAGCAGAATTCGATGTCTTAGCACATCTGCAATACAAACTAGGGAGACAAGAGTATTAAAATGGAAAGGGACTGAAGTATGACTAACCAAGTAATAAAACTTTGCTTAAATAACGCGTTTCTCATTCATACTCTGGTGGCTCAGTGGGCAACAGGACAAGTCCTTTGCCACTGCTGGACTAATGTAGATTAAAGGCTCATGGTTTAAATGAGGGAGTCTCGTCTGTGCTGCTGAAATGATGTAGTTTTTGCCTTTAGAATAACAAGCCAGATTCTTTGGATATTCAGGATCTCTTAGGCAGTGTGTGAATGCCAGCATAGATGATCCTACATCTCATTTTGATCCAAACTTAAAAAATTTTTTCTTTCAGCTTTTTGACAGGATAAAGTTATTCTGGATGCCTGCAAAGCACCAGCCAGATTTTATTTATCTAAGACATGTTCCTCTTAGAAAGGTCCATCTTTTCACTATAATTCAGCTGAGTTGTCTTGTGCTTCTCTGGATTATAAAGGTTTCAAGAGCTGCCATCGTCTTTCCTATGATGGTATGAGATTTTTTTATTTTCCTTTTCACTTGGGGATTATTACTGAAGAAAAATAATTTTGGGCAGTTAAATATAATATTGCTTTGATTCTGTGTTCAAGGACAATTTATAATGTATTAAGTAATGAAAAATTTGACATTTAACCTTTGAGTCCTGAATGTGGATGTGCCAACTTATATTCTCTTAGGGAAAATTATTCTCTTAAAGAAAAAATACTAAAATTTATTTGCTATTTTTTATTTAAGGAATATCACTAAATCCTGTAACAGAAAGAACATTCACATATTAAGGAAGACTCCTTATTGAACTGAGAAGTCTTACAGTTTTGTGTCTTGGGAGAAATAAAGATGGCCTGCTGCTTAAGTGATTTCTCTGATGACTTCACTAATAGAAAATAAAAGATATTTACTGACCTCAGTGATTGTTAAATGCTTCTAGCCATAGTTCATTTGAACAAAGGAAGAGCAGCTGTTAAATTACACAAATTAAAGGATAAAATTCTAGCTACAAACTGGTCACTTTTGAAAGTATTCCTCTACAAGTGTATTTGTCTCTTTTACTTGCTTCATTTCCTAATTCTTTGAATTAATATCTTTGCAGGTCCTAGCTTTGGTATTTGTCCGAAAACTCATGGATTTCTTTTTTACCAAGCGAGAGCTCAGCTGGTTAGATGATTTGATGCCTGAGAGCAAGAAAAAGAAACTGGAAGATGCTGAGAAAGAGGTGGGTCATGGTTTCTTTGTGTGTAGCAATTTATCATTTTCTCCTCTGGACATTTAGAGAAAATTCTGTAAGGCATATTCCATGCACCAGGCAGACTTGGTAACAGTGTCTGAGTGTAGTTTTGTCATATTTTGCATAAGTGCTTTTAAAGTTACAAATCTGATAGGCTTAGATGGGGATGTCGATTCTTAGGCTGCCGTCCTGTCATGTAAAATATTATCCACAGTACTCCTGGGGATTGCTTCTAAGACCCACTCAGATGGTGTGCAGAGATGAACTTGTAGGAAAGCCCTCCTGGGGCACTTGGATGCTGCACTGGGCTGGGTCTCATCCCTGCAGGAGATGCTGAGAAGTGCAGGATTTAAGGCCTGTGGGTGTGCCAGCTGCCTCTGAGCCTTACACAGGCCCTCAGTATCACTGAGTGCCCTTTCTGCTCAGCAATGTCATCACCCTGTGCAGTGTCCCAGTTACACTCTGGGCCAGAGCTATCCTTCTGCTTCTGCAGAAACTATTTACTTTGACCCTGTAATGAAAATGTCAGTAACACTGTTAACCCTGTTAACCAAATGCTCAGACTCTGATTTGCATCCTGTGGCATTGCCACCCAGTCGGCTGTTTCAGATCTGGACTCCTCATCTTCTTTGAAAGAATATGCTTTTCAGATAATTCCCTATCAACTTGAAAATTATCCTTAGGGATGCCCTGAGATGTGATCCAAGACCAGTGAAATGTGTGTGTTAAGGATTCCCATTAGTAGCTTTATTTGCAGAAATAGGACATGAGCTAATCATTCCAATGTGGAGCTACAGCAACTAGATTACTCTGCCTTCAAGTTTAGATTGACTCTTCTGTGACCTTTGAAAACTCCCTGCCTCATCTGTAACCTGAAGAACCCTTACCTTTGATTTCCTTGACACATTCAACATACTGTCATGGAATATATTTTGGGGAAAAGATTTTACCTATAAGAAACACCAAGACGATTATTTACTATTTAGTATGTGCCTGTAAAACTACCAGGCTGAAATTAAAATATGTGAGTCATTGTTTCCTCCCTTGAATCAAAGCAGACCAGAGTGTTGTTTGATCATGGTGTCTGTTGTCATCACAATTCAGAGTAACCAGAAGTAACCAAGGTAGCTCTCTTCTTGTGGGTCTGGTTATTGGAAAGAATTCCTTGTTATCCTTATGTTTTGGTTTTATGTCACTTTCCTTTCCTTGCTTGATAGGATAGCATCAGAAAACAAAACTGGGAAAATCTACTGGTGTTACTTTATTTCATTCACTGTCTATTTTGAGAGGTTATTTTTACATATTTTGGCATTTCTAAATATTTAGGGCTATTATTAAAACTGTTCAACTGTCAAAAACTTATGAAGCTGTGAAGCCTGGAAATGACAAAATTAACTAGTAATAAAAAACTTCTGACATGTAGCCTAAGGAATTAATTGGAGAGTTGCTATCACACAGCTTTTAAAAATAGAAGTATTCTACCCACAAGAATATTCAGAAATATAGCTGACAGGATCTGAAACTTACTTGATTGGATCCTAATTTCATCACTTAAGTTGCTTTTATATTTTTAGGCCATGTTTTTTCCAGGGCTTTGTACATTTATAGTGGATATTATACGTGCCTTCTCCTCACAGACCTCCTTTGGAAGCCACTTTGTTAATCAATGAAGTTTTTCTGAGACAAGAATGAACAAAGCACTTTCACATTTGAAGAAAAAAAATATTGTGACTTTTGAAATAGTTGTAATAATAAAGTATTGAAGAAACAAATTTCTGAGCAGAGATAACTTAAATTCTACTATTTTGGAAAACTGTACTGGCTCTTGCAGCTAATACCAACAATCAGTGTTTGTGATGCATGTGGGGCTTTGGTGATCTGCCAGAAAATGATAAACTCTCTTCTAAGCCAACACATGCTTTCAGACAGGCTCTGGTGAAAACTGTTACAAAGCCATCTAATAAAGGGAAGAAAGATGTGGAGGTCTCTGGGCATCTGTTGGACTCACACATACACTGCAACAATTCAGTGCAGGATTTAATGGTTACCTTCTGCCAAGACTTGTTAACCTCCTAGGTGTGGGTATCCTGACCTAAGGGGTGTGGACATTGAGGATCCTCTTCTGGAGGACTTGTTTTCTTTTGTTCTTGCAGGCAGGGCATGGTGCTTGGGAGGTGTTCTATTCTTCTCCCCTCCTGCTACGACAGATTTGCTAAACTTGTAATTACATAAGATTTTGGTAGATTTCTTTCCTAATTCTCTTCAAGTGAAAACTAATTTTGGGTCTCTTGTTTCTACCTTTCTCTACCTTTCATTGAAAAATTGGTATTAAAATCAGTATTATCAGTATTAAAACTGTGTGTGCAAACTTAAATCATCTTCCCTAATTTTTGCATGTAAACATCAATGCACATATCCTGTTATCAATGTTATTTAAAATTTATCAGACAGTTGTTCACTCTCTGTTACTAATTTTCCTCTTTACTGTTACAAAACAATGCTCTATTTGGCATTGGAAAATACCATTAAGGGAAGATACAGCTTTTAAAATAGAAGGGTTTAAATGTCAACTATTTATAGTAAAAGTTGAAAAGCATCTTAGTTTAAGAACTTCAAACAGATAATTAATATTAAAGAAAATGAAGAGATGATTACAGGACACAAATTTCACTTTTCACAGTTTCTTATCCTGTCTCATGCCTAAATCCCTTTGTTCTAGGAAGAGCAAAGCATGTTAGCAATGGAAGAGGAAGGGACTGTTCAGTTACCACTAGAAGGACATTACAGGTAAAATATACCTTTCCTCTTTTAGGTGAGTTGCAATTAAATAAGCATGCCACAATATTTATTTTTAATGCTTACTGAGTATCAGGAGGATGTTTGTCTGGTACAGACAGATGAACTGAACATACACTACAGCATTTAACAAGGTCAGCCCTTTTCTAGTCTTTCCACATGATCTCACATTCCCTAGGAAAAAGACACTAGTTGGAAGTTTTCCATTGGGCAGGACTGCAGGATCAGACTGTTCACAATGATCTTTGGCTTCTGACATGCACAGTGCAAAAGGAAGATGTGGAGCAGATCAAACTTTCCACCCTGATGCAAGCAGGGAGAAAGGAAAGGTTTTGAACATGCTTCAGGAAAACTAGCTTCTTACAGTATTACATTCTAAAACATTCTGGTTAAATCCTATGATGTAAGATCATGAGTGAATCAAGAGCTATCCTTGGTAGATAAGGCATAGTGCAGGGTTGACACAACTAAAAAAGCATGAACATCTCTGTTACAGATATTAATAACACTTGTTGCCAGCCCGTAAGGGATGAATATAATTTAAAGTTTTCAGAAAGACATTCTTAATAAAAGATCAGAAATATCTGGTGACAGTAACCTCTGCATTAATGTGAGTTCATAGGAACACCATCTTAGAGTGGCCTTCTCTCTAACATTTTAACACAAAGTTACCCTAATGTCTCCTAATGCAAATCAGGAGATTTGTTACTGTGTCTATGAAAAATCCCAGTCTATTCCTTTTGACTCATCACACTGCTAATGGTCTGGGTTTTTTTTCTTGTTTTGTCTATACCTTTTTGTTGTAATTTATATTAGCAATATGTAGCCTAATTTATCCTGCAGTGTGATCTCTGTTGATCTCCACTGTGTTGACTTCGGTAGAGTTGCCTGAATAGAACCTGGCTCTCTATATTGTAAAGGCTGCAGTCCTGTAGCCAGAAACAAGAGTCAAGATATTGGTGGTTAAAGTGGTTCCCCAAAACACACAACAGCAAATTGACTGAGGGCTTACTGAATGCCAAGTATATGTGATCATGAAGTCAGGAGTAATGTACAACCCGTTAAAACATTTAAGACTTTATTATTCTTAAGTGTATAAATACAGGTTTGGAGCAGTCCAGGTAAAGCAAAGAGCATAATGGCTACCAAGTGCTACTTAAGGCTACTGATTAGTTTGTTTAATTGGGGCATTTTTATTAACTCTCTTAAATATTTTGTAAAGACTTGCTTTTAAAATTCTTTTAAAAGTAGGTGGAGTTTCAGAGTATAAGTAGGACCTTTTGGGATTTGTGTTCAATCCAGCAATACCACTATCATGCTGTGAGATCTTGGGCAATATTTAATTTCACACTTCTTAATTTTTCTCTTGTTTATTAGTTGGGAGTGACACAATGACTTTTATGATGTTGCTGTGATTAATTGCTGTTGGAGGAAGAAAATACTAAAAAAGTGCTAAGATGTTCTGAGAGACTATTTAAGTAGTTGTTCAGGACTTACGAAGTTTAACTTAATTGTAATGTATACACTGCACTTAATTATTGTAATAACTATCAGTTTTCAAGGATTTTATTGAGTTAATAAGTAACAAGACTGCTGATTGTTTTATTGTGTATTTACTTTCACTCTTGTCTAGAGATGACCCATCTGTGATAAACATTTCTGATGAAATGGCAAAAACTGCTGTGTGGAAGACGTTGTTGATATCCTCAGAGAATGCAAAAGATAAGGAGTCAAGCTTTCCTTCTAAAAGGTCTTAATTTTTTTTTACTTCATTATACTTTATATATTGGTGTCAAACCAATATTAGAATATTTTGCTAGGGATTAGAAAGATTTCTAGCATTTTGCAGTTTTATTTCTTATGTCCAGTTGTAATATTCTGAGCTCAAAACACAAATTCACTATTTATTTAAAAACAAAAATCACAAATATTTGCATGGTACTCAGTTATGCTCCAGTGGAAAATGAAGTTGAGCATGCCTGATGCTTGTGTAATGAACCACCAGCCTCCACCTGGGTATTGCACAACAGCTGTTGTGTTTGTTCTGCTTGCTTTTGTTCTTTCCTCTTGAAAAAGAAGTGATCATCACTGCCCTGGAAATAGCTGTATGAAGAACCCAGTACTCTGAATGCAATCTAATAATATTTGGAGTGAAAATAATTTTATGATTGCATCATTTCTTTACATTTTTCTGCCTACTTCACTTGTACTCAAAACAGTTAAATAATTTAAAATTTTAGTCCAGTAAAATGAAGCCAAAATATTTTATTTGTGCTACAGAGTTACTACAGGAATAAGAAAATATTAAATTCAAGCACAGTGTGATTTTCTAATTTTTTCTTCTGCTTCCATAAATTTAAAATGTAACTATTTTATATTTAATTGTTTTGTATCACACTTCTGTCATAAGCTCCCCTTCCTAATCACTCTAGAAGCTGATTCCCCTAAGGTAAGACCCTGTCCCCAACCTTTTCCTTGACTGTGTCTTCCAATTCAAAATGGTGTCACCTTGGAACCCAAATGAGTTGACTCTGTAGTTTTTGGGGAGACAGAATGAGAAGAAATTTCAAATAAGAATGTAAAATGTCCTTCTTAAAGTCCTAAAGTATTTATGCATTTAAATAGTGTAGTGTATTTAAATGTCAAAATGAATTTATTCCTAGTCATCTTTTTTAAAATACAGAATTATATTCTGCTCATTTTTAAACCTACTTTTCAAAAGCCCATGTTTGAAACAGCTGGCCATTGTTTCAAGGTGAACAGATGCAGGAAGAGAACACTTGTTTTTTTAATTTTGTCACCCCAAAATGGCATGCTGCCTTTCAGTGTTGTTCTGTTCCCTGTACTGCATAAACAAAGCAGTAACTGAGCAGCTGATGAGCAGAGAACCCTCATTTCAGACACCCATGGAGCAGCCCACTAATGTGGTCACTTTGATGATATTTCACTGACAGTCAAAGCAGTGTAGTTCTTGTTCGCCTTCCACCCTTCACATGGGCTGAAAAGGATCCTGTCACAAAATCAGTGTGGTGCACTGGGGGACGATGTACTAGAGGGTTTTCTTATGTCAAGTGCCTCTGCTGTCCAGGCTGAGAAAGCCTGGAGAAAAAGAACCTGATGTGGTACATTCACAGCCCCTGGGTACAGAGGACTTGTAATTTCTCTGGTGGATGTTGCGTGTTTTGGTGGTATGATAGATGATGTAAACATGACCCGCTGAACAAAGAGCATCCACATAGATTGTGGCTCAGATAAGAGATTTGGCCTTTAAACTGCAGTGAAAGAGAAAGTAATTTTCTAAAGGCCTCATTTTCAATCTGTTCTTGTATCTTTGCTCTTGAATACAAAGACTTGGGAGAAAAGATTTTTCTGGTTTTAGATATGAGTGTCCTGTTGTAAAGGAACAGCTTTGAAGACTCTGAAATCCTGCATTTTCAGGCACTCTAGCTTATCTCAGATTCTGAGAGAGGAATAGATTCCAAGAGCTTTAACCCTCAAAGACTCTCTTTCTGATAAGCAAAGCCATAAGCAACTTTAATCTTAAGTCATATTAGGGATAGAACTACAAAAGTATTATAAGCCATAATGCATGTATGAGGATATAATTGAATCCTAGCTAATTAATGAGGAAAAAAAGAAGCTTGGAATGGTAGCAGTTGTAAGGATAATTTTTGCAAATGATCAAGATGAGCAGCATTAGATTACACAACTTCCACAGTGAAGGGTACCTTATCATAGAAGGGGGGGAAAAAACCCTCAATTTTGAAATAAATTTTACTGAAGCCTTGTGAAGTTCAACTACATAACATTTAGTACTCCCTTTCTGCTGTCAGGTCTGCTTCCTTATATCTCAAAATATTATTAAATGGAGATAATTAAATTATGATAGTGAACTATGATTTTATGTAATGCCTCTTATGTAAGGCATTGACCAATTAACGTGAAGTTACTCATAGTAATTAAATGCTGAGTTGACTTGGCCAATTATAAACTAAGATCATCTACAAAAAGAGATTTTAGGCAGGAAGGGTTTATACAAATGACTTCCCAGCCTGATGCATGGGTAATTTCTATCAAGATGTGCCCTGGCCCTGATTCTGTGAAGTAGCATAGTGTCAGAGAGTTCTTACATCCCAGGCTCCTGAATGTTTTTACCTGTATAAAGAGTGGACTTACATGGGATTCAGTCAAGGTGCCTACCCATAGAGGCACCTGAGCTTTACAATTTTCCAACCTTCATTTTTTTTATTATTAAAATTCCCAGGGATCTAAAGGTCTGCCTTTGAGCCTTTTTTGGTAGAACTGAACACCAAGGCACCTACCTGAAACACAACCCTCTTTGGTACATGTAAATAAACATTCCTCTGTCTTTGTTTATAATATTAAGCCCTTCAGAGAGCAATTTCCAAGCATATGCAGATTTGACCATGGACAGGACATAGACTAAGTTGGTCTTTTAAAGTATTGGAGAAAGAGGCATCTGTCACTTTGTTGATGGTATGAGTGAGTTGCCTTTTCTACCTGGAGATATGAAAATCCCACATCCCAGACCTTCCTGCTCAGGCTTGTTAGACTACTCCCTTGGTAGGGAAGAAGAGAGCTCCAACTCCTTTACAGATCCACCAGTGGCATGTTTTACTGGAAAAAGACTGGACTTGTCCTTTTTTTTTCAAATTTCTCAAGGCATTAAAGCCCACATCTGCAGGAGCTGCTCAGAGATGTGAATCCTAAATAGAAGGAAGACTTTCCTGGTATCACAGAGGCACCTAAAACGTGGAAATATTATAGACTGTAAGGCACACAACACCTCAGTGTTTGCTTTTACTAAGCACAGGTAACTCCCTGCCTGCTGTACTGCTGCACTTTCAATTCATCCCCCTCCGGAATTTGTTTGCATACCCTTTGTGTGCAGAAAGTGTAACATACCCAATTCTATCACTGTTCTACAGAAGGTGACAGATTTGGCAGTTGAAGTGGCAGAAGTTGGTATTCTTTAGCTATTTCCATTAACACCTCTGGAAGCTGCCATTGGCATAGAAGTAAGCTTTGGCTGAACTGAATTGTATCCTTAAAGCAATTTTTATGTGAAGAAAAATGTCAAATGATTGTAGAATTGTGCATGAATCGCCTTAAGAATTTGAGAATTAATCTTGCTTTCTTTAAGCCTTGTGTAACTCAGCCTATTTCTCATTCATTCTAGTTAAGGAATTATTCCCATGAAACCTGGTAGGTTATGTGCTTGCTACAGGTTTGTTCTCAGAACTGTATGGGGTTTTTTTAGATCCCCTGCCACTCTTTGTTGATGGCTTGATTTGCCTGTGTTGTGGAAGCCTCTTTACATTTTCATACTGTGATTGAGACTCATTGGAAGAACACGACTTTTTATTTATTTACACTGCTGTAAATTAGGACACACACACACACAAAATCATCTGCTTTGCACGTATATTGCTTTCTGTAGGCAAATCAACATTGTTTTAACTGGGGGAAAAAAAAAAGCTGAATCCAAATTTGAACTCTGGTTTAGAGTTCTGAATGATATGGCTTTTGTCTGATCTTTCAGGCTTTTTTTTTTTTTTTTTTTAAATTTAAGTTACTTCCTTATAATGTATACATGAGGAAGTACGTATTACATTCCATATGGGGAATATTGTCTCTACTCATCCTCCTCAGACTTCTGCTCTCCCCAATCAAGACTGAAAGCCAAAAATTTGTTAGATATTGACTTGCATTACTCTAGTTCAGAAACTTTCCTTCTAAATGTACAGCTGAACAAGAGAATACATTTTAAAGATAAGAAATACTTTCTGTGACCTCTTGTTTGTTCCATTTAAGAATGTCCTGGTATTGTCTGAGAACTGTACCATTACCATTATTTAGTAACTTAAGTTGTATTTGCCAAAAAAGAAAAAAAGAAGTGGCTATTCTTGCTTGCATGCTGGCTGTCTCTGTACATCTTAAGTTGTTTACCTACCTTGTCACTAAAATGCTGGCTGATGTCATCTACACCATTCAGCACAGAAATTTTCACTTGCTTTCCCAGTTTGTGCCATGAAGCATGAAAAATAAAGTATCTGTGCAATGTTGGTTTTCAGGTAGATAATTTATATGTGTGTGTGTGTGTGTGTGTGATGGTGCTACTATAACTTCTTTTTTTTTTAATTTCCCCTTTCATTTCTTAGTGCTGAAACCAGAAAAGAGAAGAAAGCTGACTCAGGGAAAGGTGTTGACCGGGAGACTTGTCTATGACTTGCCCTTCAAGTAATTTTTTACAAATGAATTAAAGGAGTGCCACAACCACTAAATATAAATGATTTACCTTGTAACTTTTGTCTTTCATCTCAAACTAGCACAGGTAATGTAGTGCAATACTTGTCTCATTCCACCTTGTCTACCTTGTCTAGTATCAATGTAAATGTCTGCAGTAGCCAATGCAAAAAATCCTTGTGTTCGTTGCTGATCTTGGCCATTTATCAGTACTTGTATCAGAAACGTAAGAAGCAAGTTTTCTTTCAAATTCAACTTTCCTGTTAATAGGTTTGTACTGTATTTTGCTACTTTTTCTGTGTGAGAATACTTAATAATCTTGATTCAAGATGAACTTGAAAACCCTTGTTCCATTTTTTTTTAAAATCACGTAACTAGTAAATGATTTCAGAGGACCCAAACTGACAAGCAAACATTAAGAAGTTTATAAAATAACAACTGACCTGACCCTGTGAATAAACTAACAAGGATAATCCTTTCCTCCTTAATCCGTCCTTTTGAAGTCATGGATTACTTTTGCAATGTGAATTGCAGGGTCACATCCTGTATTTGTGAAGTTTTCCTTGATTTAATACAGTGTATTTAGTATTAAAATTTGTATGTAACTGGAACAAAGTCCTATATATATATAAATATATATATATATATATATAAAACTATATATTAAAACATTTTCTCACCTTAGCTAAAGAACACCACCACATCCTTTGATGTGAAACATGGGTACAGTATTTCTTAAAATGCGATTTGTGATTACGGTATCTTGTATGAATGTTGCTATGGTAGGCCAAACAGATGCATTTTGTCATTAATCAATCCATTATTTTATAATAGGGAAAATTTTCTAGATACAAACTATACCCCACATGCAGTTTTATCACCTGCCCAATGACCTTCCTCTTCACTGCCTAAAATTCAGCCACATAAAGGGTGTATTTATATTGTCTTCTCTCCACTAACAACTGTAAACCTCTTAGTTTCAGAGATTGTGTATAATACTTAAATGGGTATCCTGCTGTTGTTTTGTTACAGCTCTTTATAATTCCATCAAGCACATATTGATTGAAAGATGAAAAACAACATTGCAAAGTAAAATGTGGCTTTAAGGCTATTACATTTTTCGTAATGGATTTTGTTACTGCCCGATCCTTCAAGTTGTTCTTTTGTGTAAAAGCCTGCAAGATTAGGTACTGAATGAATAGGGACGTGGAGCTAAAGTTTTATTGTGTTATTTGAAATTCACTGATTTTTAAATTTTTTAAGATAAATTTTTAAATTATTAAAATGAAAGCTAACTCTCAGTATTATGCTGTAACTTTGAATCCTAAAAGTAAGAATTGTAGTCTTGCAATCTTCGTAAGAACTCATCCACAGGGCTCTAACATTCCCCAGCTTTCCCAACTACTATAGCGAATTTTCTATACACCTCGTGAACAAGTTTTCCCATTCAGCACATTTAAAGTATTCCAATGTTTTTGTGTATGTGAGTGTGTATGTTTTAATACTTTAGCCATAAATAATTGCATTTTGCTGCAAACTTAATAGGGTCGCTGTTCTAAATTTACCTTAGCATTATCAAAGCCCATTAAAAGCCATTTTTATGGAGAAAAAAAATCTAATGGATACGAAGAAGGATTCACATCTAATTCAATGTTTGTATATGTAAATCTAGGAAAAAAATGCTGATGCATTAAGGTTAAATGCTTTGTTTTGTGTACTTGATGATAAATTGTAAGATTCCAATTGTTTTAAAGTTAGTATAGAAGCTCAATACTGGTTTGTCCTGAAAGCAGCCTGATGGTGTTTTAACATGTTGCTGACTTTGTTACAGATAATGTATACAATCAAAATGTATTAGCTTCACTTGACCAACTCTTAGAATATTAAGAAATCAGTGTATTCAATGGAATTCTGTATTTCTGTTCGGTATTTCAGAGTGGTTTTATTTTAAAACACTCTGGTTTTGCGTGAATTTAAGTGCTTTTCCAATGTTAATCTTAACATTCTGAAATCACACAATATAAAGCAGATGTAGTGCTATATTTACTTCTAATTTCATATTCCTGGTCAAAATTACTCAATTTCTTGGATGTAATTTATTACAAAAGTTTATGTGTACATGTGAATAGACTATTGTGTTTTTCACAATTAAGATATGTTATGTGAAAATAAATATTTATCCTAACTAATTTTCAATTTTATTTTTATACTGCAAAAACCCAGAAGAGGTTTGCAATATCATGTGGTATTTGAAATGTCTACCTGACCTGATTGTGCTTCACAAATTAATGAGTGGTAGAGCTCAGCACAGTTTCCTTTTCAAGTGAAATGTCACTGAAGCATGCAAGGCTGTGTGTGTTGGCTACCTGGGTGGAGTTGGTGGTGATGTACTTGGTCTGACTGTAACAGTAAGTGTGGCACCAGGGGCAGCTCAGAGCTTGCTGTTCCAGGAAGAGAATGGGAATGAAGCTCCATTTACTACTCATGAGTTGGTCCTCCTTCCTCCTGAGAGAGGTGATGTGGCCCAAGCAGGAGTAGCTGGATCTTTTTAGAGATCAGTAGGTAAGGTCGTACAATTTAAAATGCTTCTGCTCTTCTCAGAACCCTTAATTTCTGCTACTGAAAAACTTCAAGGCCATAAATTGCAGTACTAAGTATTGACTCCATCTTAGTAAATCCCCTTTGAACTTCTTTGCCAATTATTAAACCAAAGACTAGAAGTCTCCCAGCCTGAGCATGGTAACAGTGACACCTCAAGGTTCAGCTGCTTCTGTTAGGATTTTACACAAAGTGTATTGTACAATAAACTTAAACATCCATTTCACATAGGAAAAAAAAATACAGAGAAAGAAGTTAATTAGTAGGTATGTAACTAACTAGCACATTGCAGTAATTCAGGCACAACTGTTTTCTAGCTTTGGACATTAATGAAATGAGCTAGATATGTTCTGTGGCCTGAGTTTTGCTTATTTACCTGTCCTTATGCAGTTCAAGTAAGTTGTCAGTTCCCTGAGGCAGCTCAATCATCCTATTGCCTGCATTATTTTTGGAGCCAAAAGAGTTCTACCAGAGTGAAAAATTAGACACTGAATTTATGTTAACTAGGACACTTACTATAGCAATAAAACTTTCTTTTGTTTTAGAAGTTGTATCATTGTCTATTAGCAGGATATCTTAGAAGTTGCTTTCCAGAGAAGGAAAGATAATTAGCATTGCATTGTGTTATGCCTCGCAGATAAGACAGTTAAAAGGGGATGATGTATTGAGAGTACAGAAGAGTTTTCCAGTGAGATGCTAGAGTCATTAAGGTAGGTCAGATGCAAAGAATTGCATCTTAAAAAGACTTAGACCATATAATTTCTAGTTTCACTTAATTTTTTCGTAATGCTTCTTTGATTATAATAATTCTTGCACTTATCTAATGAGAACCTGGTGAAAGCAGTTTTCTGGATTATATAAACACTTTTTTTTTTTGTCTTTATGACAAGTGTGAGTGATAACATTAAAACAAATCCTAGCTCTTTGCCGTTACATACGCATGCCATATCATAATGATAATCTTTTTTATAACCTGTCTATATTGCTGGGATTTACCTTATACTGATTGAGGTTTCTTTGCTTTGAGTCAAAAGAATGAGAGATGTGATGATATAACCTCTTGGAGATAACTGAGAGCCTGTAATCCTGTAGAACTTTAACAATGGTGCCAGTCTACAATAGAGACTACTGCCTTGAACCCAAGATGGTATTTGCAAAACCCAGCTCCAGAATGTTTCAAGAAAATGCCAACAAACAACAAAACCACTCATCTTATTTTGTGAGTCAAGGAATTGTTAGTTTGTGAAAACAAAATCTGATTTTCTGTTTGAGACTTTCTCATTTAAGGACAAGCTGCACAAAGTGTCTTAACATTCTTCCCCATGCTTTATCTGTCTGCATGAGTACTTTTACATTCACACCTAATGTCACTAATAACCCACAATACAGACATAATCAGATGCTGGCATGTAATATCAAGAAGCTAAGTGTTAGATAATCATGTCACACTCCATTACATGATACCCTTACACAAAATCAGAAGCTTTACTGTACATCATCCTCAAAATTAGTGGGAATTTAAAAAAAAAATCTAGTGTTCTTTTTCTGAAGAAACATTTTCAGTGATATGGACTACACCTCCTTTCATAAATTAATGTCTTTATTATTTTAATGCAGCACAATTTTTAATACAAGTGGATTGCATTTTTTCTGTGTGAAATTGAGAGAACTAATCCTCAGATTAGATGGAGAAGCCTACTTGGAGTGCTGTAAAGAAAGCAGGCATTTATTGGTAGGCTGCAAGGAAAAGCAGTTTTATCAAAGAGCATATACACAAGAGAGTGACAGTCCAGTCCTTGCTTTAAGTGACTGCTACTTTGCATTGTAAAGTTATATGTTTGAGTGTAAGAACCAGTTCTTATTCATCAGTACATGAGCAACTTCTACATTTAAAAAATGGGGGTCTTGGTGAGTTCCCAGAGGAGATTTTGCAGTGCAGATTCTCAGAGTAGCAGCCAGTTTTACTATAAAATAAGCAAAAATCACAGTACTGTACGATAGCACACAAAGAAGTTCAGTGCCATTGGTTTGATTAGGTATCATTCAAAATCTTTGGTGCAAGCTGGTTATGTGCTTGCCTTGCAAGAGTTCTGCAACTAATACAAAAGATTGCAGAGAAAACACACTCACTTCAGGAACTGCAGTATAAAGTGTTTCATTCTGCACATATCAACATTGCAGTATTCCTGATACCAATTCTAAAAAAATACTTATCAAGCCTTATGAATTTCTGCAAAAACCTTTCTTCATTATTTTTACAGAAATTACCCCAGGGTTCATTTCATTTTTGATGGAAACATTATTTTATTTTTATTCTGCAACTGATTGCCACGTGACATTCCTTGCCCTGATATAAAAACTGGATTGTTTCTCTTTTAGATTGAAATATCAAAAGGTAATTACTCAAGCAAATACCATGGTTCCTCTAGAAGTCTGTAACATCATTCTGGTGATGTAAAGACCTGATTAAACACAATCAATAAAAATTAAATAGTTACTTGGCGCAAGGAATCATTATAAAGATTAATTAGCATTTTATTGTGTATACCACTATCCCAAGAGCTGACTCTTATCTCATCGTGATTTATACTGGCTCAGAGTACATTATCTGGAGAGTTTTCTGGAGAAGTACCATCACTAAGAAGTGAAATGCTGGTGCTAGTGCAGTGAGAAACACTGCTTTATGAAGTGGCTCATATGGGTATAAATATGCTTATGTGCTTGACCGGAGATGGAATGGTCTTTGTCAGTGTACCACTGTGTGAAAGAGAAATACAGAGAATGTTAGTTGTAGCTACATCTGAATGATATAAATCAAACATGACAGACATAAAAATCTGTGCAGCCATTTAAAATGATCCTAGCATGAGGCTTTCAGCATGGAGGCAATGACATAATGGGGTAGGAAGCTGCTATGACACTTTAGCCCCTTCTTTGCATGTGGGACCTGCTCTGTTTTTATGCTGAAGGCGTAAAAACAACACGTGGCTTGTCCACATGGAGGGCAGATGCAGCTGTTTAGTTACAGGGGGTGCCTGACCTCTCCCTCTGTATGGCCTCGAGTTTGGCTGAAGGAAAACCATGCACTTGACCCCCTTCTATACATTATCCTTTTTAGCACTGCTCCACAAGGGCTGAGAGAATGTAGGAAAGGAAGAGCTTGCACCTTAGTCTGAGAACTTCTATGCACAACATAAGAAAGGGCAAATAACTCCTTGTCTTACAAGTTCAGTAAACACCAGATGTGATGGAGAGGGTGTCTGGGATTTTGCTGAAGCAAAACCCCTATCCTTTGCTGAACCTATCCTTTTATCCCATCTGTAAGACAGGATAAAATTCATCGCATTTGGGTATATGCAAAGGTTGGGACTGGCTGTTTGTCTGAGAATACAAAAAATTTAAGAAAATGAAAGATTAGGTAAAAAGGGTCGAACATGAGCTGGCATTGCTTTACAGTTTTTCTTGTGCAGAAATAAAATACGTACTTTATGTTCACATTTCAGTTACTGAACATGAAATGCAACTATATGAACTTTCATTTAAGAAGGCAATGAATTACCTTACCACAGGGAACTTAATATTATTATTCTCATTTGATATATATTATCATTTAGAATGATAAACAAAACAGAACCATACCATTGCCTGAAAATCCACTTCAGCATCAACAAGAGCTTTGGAAATCTGTGCTGCTTGCTGAAAGTGAACATTATCTGAAACGTGGAAGAGGAAAAAGGTAAACAAAAACTGCTTCTGTAATACTCTGGGGGAAAATCAAAGCAATGAACACACTAGATTCCCCAGCACTGCTGACTGAAACACAGATTAGTTGCAAAAAGCAGTATTATTTTATTGACGCAAATGTAACAGCCTTGCCCCTTCATGCTTTTGTTTTGTCAGTAGTAGAATTGCAAACCTGTCTGTAATACTAAAATGTCTAATTAACTGCAACTCACCATCTGCTGTTCCATGAATAAGGAGATATTCAACTTCCTTGAATTTTTCAGCTCTGGCCATTACTGTTGAACTCTGAAATTAAAGGAAAAAAAAAGAAAAAAGGTGCTACTTATTAGGATATGACTTGCTACCAACTGACTTTGATTCGTGTTGACACCGTCTGGGGTCCTTCAGCTAAAGCCAAGCACAGCCCAGCTCACCCCCCTCTGAATTGACACAGGACATGGTCACACATTCAGGGGCTGGGTGCTCACACTCCACACCTGCAGTTGTTACCAAGGTTATGGCTGCAAAGGAAAGGGCAGCTGCACAGGGGAAGAGCTCTGGAGTGAGGTACACACTCAGTGCATGGCCAACACATTGGGAGCCTGCAGCACACCGAGTGCCATAGGTTTCCTGTGTGACTCCAGACAAGTTAAAAAACAAAAAAATGTTGCCATGGCAACAGTGCACCCTGTGAGAGCAAGGAGTAGATCTTGCAGAGGCTACACACATTATCTTCTCCACTGCAAGGTTCACCAGCAGGTAAGGCACCCGAGCTAACACTGCCTCAGTCTCCAGTAAAATTGGGTAAGAAGAAGTTTAGAAAAATGTGCTCTCCAAATACAAAAGAGAAATGCCTGAACGAAAATCACTAGACCAAATCTCTAAATAGAAGTCAAGCTACATTTTGGGAATGGAAACACGATACAGTGATGAAAAGATGAAATAATCAGCAACTACAATTAATCAAAAAATTTAAAACATAGTAACAATATATTCCCTAGAACATTCTAGCCCACTTGACTTGCTACTGTGACTAAAGAATGAAGACAGTAAGGATTACAGATAAGATTTTTAATTTGGGCAAGGAAAGGGAATGGTGCTCTGCCATGAGCAGAGAAAGAAGAGGAACAACAGGGACAAGACATTTTAGGCTTGAAAGGACAAGAAAGGCAAGAAAAAAAATACTAAAAAATTAGATTAAGAAGAATTCAGTGATTTGCTTTTTTTTCTTCCCCATTTTGTACTAAGGCTGTATCCTTGCATAAGGATTTGTATTTAGTACCCCCAAAAAGTCAAATACATTATACTGCCAAGACACAGAAGTGTTCTAATTTCCTTATGTCTCTTGTACACTCATGAATCTTTAAAGCAAGTACAAATATTAAATTCCTTTTGTCATGACAGAATAGTGCACCAGAACCTTCCATACATGAAACGAGTTCTTTGTATGTATTCAATGAAACCTAAAAACCTAGTTCAGCAGAGAGGGCAAAAAACCCCCACCTTCCAGTCTGTAACAATGCAGTTGTCCTCTTTTGACAGTCAAAGGCTAGAGAGTAGCAGAAATCCAGTATATGGAAATCCACCAACAACGGAAGCGTGACACTTTCCTTTGGTATCATGGAGTAAGAACATTTAGCTGTGAGTGCCAAAATATGGAGAGAGCACTTTGATGCACTTTACCAGTGAGGAACACTGGTAAACCAAGAACAAATGAGAAGGAAATGGCCCAGTGAGATTAAAGACAAACCTCTCCCCCCCAACAAAAAAACCCCTCAAACCAACGAGTATTCTTTAAGTAATTCTCTACATGTGCAGAAGGAAACTTGATAGATCACCTTGCTATGCTTTCTTCCAGAAAACCAATGCTGTTTTAAGTAAACTTTCTGTGAGTGGAAGATGATTTAAGCTACACTTGTGAGAACTTGACTTGGCAAAAGCAGTTTTAGAAAGAGGATGTCACTATTTTTCCTCTCCAGGCATAAAATGAAATAATTTGTAAAAATACTTCAGAAAGAAGAAGCATCTGAGATAGTTTCTCTGCTTTTTTATCACTGGTGATACTTCACTTGCTGTACTCACACTCACCATGAAGAGTCCCTTCCCCAAAACATGCTTTAAGGACCCAGTACCGTGGTGTCCTTAAAGAAGGTTGCAAGACAGGGAGCACTCTCAAGTTAGGCACAGTTAGATGACAAAGCAACAGCAGCTGAACAAACCTTAAGTGGACAGCAAAAAAATACAACTTTATTTACCACTTCCATTTTATAGTTCTACTGCTGGGACAAAGGCTCTGAAAAGGTAACGTGCACAAGTACTGAGAATTAGGCCCTGCTGAGTGTAACTGGCTTTTCTAAAGATCACACAGCAGTCAACATTTTATCAGCACTCCACAAACAAGTTAAGGTTTGGCTGAAACTGAAGGTCTCTCTCCCTTTAGCATATTCTCAGATAATAGAACAAATGTCAAATCAGTACAAGATGGCATATTTACAAAATTGTACCCTGTTTTGCATAACCTAATGATGCAGCAGTTCTTAAGGACTGAACATTTCAAATCTGCTAGAAAAAGATTGCCAAATCTATGACTGTTTCAAACACTTGCCAAAAGCATATCAAATTCAGAGTGAACTGCAAAATAATGTTCTCACAAGTTGAACAGTCTCTTCGGTATGCTTTACATGGCTACTGCGTCTGACCTCCAGAGGTCTGCCCTGATTCAGTCTCAATCTTTTGCATCAGAGATGTTTCCTTCAGGCCACCAGGTTCTCTGCCACTCAGCCTAGGATTATAGTAGAGCACCACCCATGCTTGCTCCTCTCTTTTACAAAGCTCTAATTTTTAATAGTTTACAAATACCTTAAAAGACACTGAACATACCTAATTACCCCACTTAGGAGTGTGAGTCCTCCCTCAGTCTTGACTCCTGACAAACAATATTTAACATCTCAGACTCTCTGCTTCCAATAAATGTAATGTCACAGTAATACAAAGGTAGGTTGTACCTCTCTTATCACAACTAATTTCTTGAGTCTATATATCCAGTCATTAATAGCACTTGACATGTTAGGAATGTGCCTAGCAGTGCTCATCTTCTCTAAGCAGGTGTGTACACCATCTCATTTCTTTTAAATCAGGGTGCATACTACAGTTTATGCAACTTTTCACTTCATGCCAGCTTTACAGCAGTGCAGTAGGATAGAGAATATATGATGCAGCACAGAAGCCTGACAGCACAGAGTTAGCAGTGCAAGCTTTAACAGCTTCAGCTGTATATACTAGCTTTCAGTACAGATTTTGCATTCACCTCAAAAAACATTCATTTCAGCAAACAGCTCTCGTCAATGTCAAGGGGCCAGGAGGCTGGCTATTGGGACTGGGACATGGAACAAAGGGGCTGTAAGCCAGGAACATTCTGGGCTGAACTCAGTAACGGTCTTCAGCAACAACAAAATCCCACAATGCTTTTCACTGAGGCTACATGAAAAACAACAAACTTGCTTCTCAAGCTACCCCACCTTCCAGGTTAAAAGTAAAGTCCAAGCATTGTATTATTTAGAGCTTTTAACAACAAATGAGGATTTAAGTTGCATTTTCCTTTCTCTAGGAGCAGCAGCGAAGTGTGACAATCTGATCTAGGCAATTACTCCTCCTCCATCTAGCCACCATTCTCCCCAATTAGTCCTCTGAGTAACACATTTGAAACCTTTAGCTCTTTGGTACTGGCAGTTTCAACGTGGCCATTGCCAGCAATGGATACCATGCCAAGAAAATCCGACTCCTGGCTTGAAAGGATTAAACAGTCCTCTATTGCCATCTGTGCCGTGAAGCTGGTGAGTGACTTTGTGCACCCAGAGCGTTAACGTTCGTTCTGCACAGCGACAGTAACTTGTATTTACACTGTTACCTCGCAGACCTCCTACTCTTCCCACTGCCTTAAAGAAACACATTTGGAAAAAGGCAGGCATGTGGCTGCAGGCTGCTGGTCAGTGCCTGCTGGGCACAGTAGCTCAGTGGTTAGAAGAGGGAGACAGACACAGTACCAAGTTGTCCAGCAGCCACTACCATTGTCCCTAGTCTTGACCAGAATGTTTCATACAGCAGTTGACAACACTAGAGTACTGTAAATATGTCAAACCACATGTTTCAGTACATATATGTACGTATCTGTATGTTTTATCATACTTTTAAATCAATGCAACAACCCCCACCCTTGCTTCTATCCATGATATTTTTAATGCACACAACCAGTGCTAAACTGTCTTCTACCCTGCTTACTGACCCAAACACAGAGAACACTCTATCTCCTCTAACATCAGTGTTTGGCTCCAGAATCACCATGGCTGGACTCTTCTGTGAAACATTCCAACAACCAGACCACAAAGTACCCCTCAGATTCCTCACAGTTCTCCCATAGTCCTGTATTTTCACTGAGGCCTGAAGTTTAACAAAACCTAACAGAAAGTTTGGCTCCTCTGCCCTATGCCCAGCTACCTGTGACTTCGAAAAGCCCTTAAGGCAATAAAAATCATCTGGGACATGGAAGAGCAAGTCAAACAATTGATTAATCACGCTGTAACAAGGACGAACAATCTACATGCAGTTGGCTTTCAACAGGACACATGGGAATTCCCTCACTGCTGTGCAAACACTGGTCACATTAGAACAAACTTTGGACACCCTGTGTTTGTGGAGATCAGGCCAACATTTCAGTCCTAACACTGCTGGCTCTCAGCTGGTCTGCAATTTGATATGAGCACAGTACAGAGAGATTTGCCTACCTATCAAAGTGTTCTACTATTGAGGAGATTTTGCTTTCCCTGGAAAAAACTTCCAGATTCCTAAAGCAGGGAAGT
>VXBB01017652.1:465849-498258 GCA_013399915.1 Illadopsis cleaveri | reverse complement strand
CAAAAAAAAAAAAAAAAAAAAAAAAAAAAAAAAAAAAAAAAAAAAAAAATTACATTTCAGAAAGAATGAGAGTACATTTGTTTTGGTGAAAAATGTTTAAGATAACCACAGGGAAAGAACTAAACTGTTTAAAGAACAATACAGCAGTTTAGAAATGAAACAACACACAAAAAAAATGAAATAAAGTGACTTCTTTCTTACGTTATAGTTCTTCAGATTATCATTTGCTGTAGGAAGGCCCATGTATCGCTCTGTGTATATTGAATCTGAAATTTAAAAAATCCCAAAATCAGAATCTGCTACTTAATTTTCAGTCTGTCTACCATCGATTTTACCCATCAATACAAGCAGTAACAATGCATAGTGGAAATCAGGTTTTCCACAATGAGGGGTGTAGGTAACCATACTTATTCAGAATATTTAATCTTCTTGTTGCCATGGACACCTGAATGTTGAATATTAATACAGTACTTTGTGTCAGTGTTTCCTTATTGTTATTCCTTCAGTAATCCTAAAAACATTACTGAAAATGTTGCAGTAAATAACTAGCATCTGAAAAAAAATCTTATTTTATCTAAATATTTACTATGAAAAATCCATACTATGAAAATATAGTAGTATATAAGGATTCATCTTGGCTGATAAAAAACAATTGATTTTCAACATTTTTTGCCATTTTGCCACTTGCAGGTTTTCTGCTTTGTTTTAAGCCATACAAATTAATGCTCTGCTGCCATATTCTTGACTTCTCATCAGAGCTGTTGCACTAGAGCTTTTTTAATCCTGAATATGTATACCTCCATAATCCTTCATTTAACTAGCTAAAAGTGGAATTCTAGAGATCTTGATAATTAAAAAAATATTTCCTGTCATACTGTAATATTCATGTCCAAAATATTATGAATATGTTGCTATGTCCCCAACAGACTACTGCTACTGCCTGGCAGTATGATCTGGTCTGCTGAATTAGCTATTATACAGCCTCTCTGCTAGTTGCAGAATGATAAATTGTGCCTTATTTAGCAGAATTTTGCCAGGGAAAGCTTTCCCTTGAATGTTTTTGGACAAATAAAAATGAGAAAAATGTTAAAATATGTTCATATTGTCCCAGCACCTATTTATAATTTACATTATTTTTTAATCCGGGAGGAGGGCCCCTATAACTGTATTTTGGCTTCATGCAACTACTCAAAACTTTATATTCTAAAGGCTTGAAGCATGTAGAGACCTGTCCACTTGATCATATTTTTCTCACATCAAGCTATTCTCAAGATGAATTAGATTTATAAAATCCAAATTTTACATGCTAAAAAAATCCCTGACCAACCAACCTAGGGCAATTCAAATCCTATTCTGTTACTCTGAGAGAGTAAATTACAGTGCAAGGTCAAAGTTAATCGTCACAGTTCATTCTTGTAAGTGAAGTTTCATTTTGAAGACACAAAAGTTTAATTGCGGTGGATTTCTGACACACAATACTGGTTTCAAAGCAAACACAGACACATTACAGGAGTATCACCAATAATGCAATGGCCTTCATTAATGGTTAAATAGATTACCTGAAGTTACCTATCTGAAGCGGTCATGAGTTCATAAAAACAGACCAAGTGGCATTTACATGGCATCCAGTAGGTAATCAAAAGTTCTGCGCTGCGAATCCCCACTTTGCAGCGTGTGCGCTAGAAGACATATGGGAATCCTTGTAACAAGGAAGCCCTCACATACCATAATATTGCCAGCGTGACACGGGGGCAACCGCTATTCCACACTTGAACACGCCGCTTCCAGAGCCAAGCACCATGGAGGTCACATATCCCCCATAAGACTGAGAAGAAAACATTGCTGTTATTTTAGTCGGAAGGGAAAGGATGGGGCCCATCTGCTACACAGCTCATCAGGCATTTATAGGCTCAGCGTTTTTCATATTAATGAACTCCATTCTGAATTTGGGTCAGATCTCAGCCAGCCTGCTCAGTCGGGGAAACAGGCACCAAACAGCGCATGGCAGCTGTGGCGCTGATGAATGAGAACTCGATGGGGACAAAGGGCGCAAACGCTGCTGAACTGTGACTCAGCTGGGTATGACTGTGTTTGGGAGCACTGTAGGCAGCAGCAAAAGACAGGAAACAAGACACTGCTGAACCACTGTGTCCCTTCCTGTGCTGGGGGAGTGGGTGGAAGCAGAGCTCTGGCCCACAGTGCATCTGATGAGTAGTTGCAACAGGGCATCCAAAAATTTACAGCTCTCTTGCTCGCTCTCTAACTCTCCCCCCAAGTGTCAGGAGCAAGACTGTGACTGGGGAGTGAAGGATCTGCTGAGTCTGTGGGAGGAACTGTGCAACAACACACTCCTTGCTACGCACAGAAAATTTACTCACAGTCTAGCCTGATACACAGATGAGTAAATATCTGACACACTTGAGCATCCAGGCAGCAAGATACCTAAACACTGTCATCGACCGCCCAAATGACTGCCCTCACAAGAGTTTGAGCGGGTTATTTGGGAAAATGTGCCCACCCACATTCAAAAACAAGAGCTATTTTTGGATCTCACTCCTGTCTTAAAAACAGATTACAGGCAAAGGGAATTGCATCTTATTTCAAAGTGCTTAAATGTTTGGTCCAAATTCAATTCCCAGGTCATTCCAATGAGATTAGCACAGTAACACATGCACTTTGTAATTAAACACTGTATAAATGTCTGCCTAACCTGGCCACAGTAAAGATATTACTGCTGAATCTATGGCAAACAAACCCCTGTACATAGTGACAGGCTGACAATGAGAGGCTGACAATCTAAAAACTCAAGAGATAAAGAAAATCTGTTTGCCCATAGGTTCAGTGTCCAGGATGCGTAATTCCAGTGTAGCTCCAAAGAGGAATGTTCTTGTACTATTCATCCTGAGGGTCATAAGGACTTAAGATGGGATTGCATCAAATCACCAATTTCTGCAGAAAGAATTCTCCTTTCACTACAGTTAATACCATTACATGTGACTTTGTGTAACAGAGATGTTTACCCCCAGAAGAAAAGCTATTAAAGACACCATATTGCCATCAAGCAAGTTATTCATTGGTGCCTGTCACCTGCAGTGCCCAAATTCCAGTTAACAATTTAATTCAGCACTGGAATCACTAACACTATGTACACACTTAGCTTTGCAGCTGAGGGGGTATGTATATGCTATTAAACATTTCCATCTACTGTGCCAGATTTTAAAGATGCATCAAGTTAGAGAAATCTGGCCTCTGGTTGCAAATGCCACGATAACCATCCCACACAGCTGGCTCAAGTGTAATTTCACATCTTTTTTAAAATCAGTCATCCAACTGAAAAAATACTGTTGAATACCTGCTTGGACTTTTTTCTTTTGAGTATAGGTTCATACTGTACACAGAAACTTAGCAGCATCCATTTAATTTGGTTTTAATCACTCTAGTCCTAATTTCTCTTACAAAGGCTCCTGAATGATTGCAAAAGGTGATGATGAACTTCATCAATTCAAGTACTGGATTGTGCTGTGGCCCCAGAAGAGCCTCACATGAAGCACTACAGGACCTCACACACATGACAGCACAATAAATAGTTGTTAAAATTAAATAGTGTTCCTGCCAAAATTATTTCAGTACTTACCCAACCCCAAATAGCTATTCTGTCCTCATCAACATAGCTCATTTCAGAAAATTTTCTGAAAGCAAAAGAATAATTAAACAGACTTAAATTAATTAATAACTAAACTTAACAGACTGTAAGTATCTGCCATTCTACAGATGTGCCCATTTCCTATTAAGTCTGCCTCTTTCTATTGTACAAGTAAGTATTTCCCACTTCATCATAGCAACTGCATATGAAAACATACAATAATTCAGGCACATATGTCTTTAGGAAATTTAGAAAAACATCTGTGCATATGATACTTAGAAATCCTTCAACCCACATTCACTGACATTTGTATTGTATTAGGTCAGATTTCACTACCTGCCTTGTCTTTTTTTTAAAGATGCACAGAAATCAAATTGCAGCAGTAAGGTATAGACCAACACATGTAAATACAGTCATCATTAAAAAAAAACAAAACAAGAAGACAGTGAAGTTCTAATTGTTTAAACTTCCTTAACATTTTAAAATCCCATATAGAAAACCCTGTAAGACCACTTCATTGCAATTCTGAGATATCCATACTGGGATTGTTTGTTTTAGTGAGGTTCTACAAGCATAAACAAAGTGACAAACATGAACTATCATTTAAAAGCTGATTGTTTATCATAATTCTGTGACAACAGAATTAAACTCGCAAAAAGCTTGAAGTAGAACTTCCATCTCCAAGTTCCTTGGTAGCATCTTCTTCTAACAATATGACACATACCATCTCTATAAAATCATCTCCACAAAATCAGAGATATGGTTAATTAGCATTACGGCATTAACTCTCCTCTCTTTTTAAGCATAAAATGATGGTTGGCCTATAAATGACACATGTCAGTGTACAAAATGAAGCAGAACATAGCTATTTTTTCCCAGCATTTTCAAGATGACAATTTGAAACCTTCACCTTTTTTCCCCCTACGCAATAAGCATGTATAAGAAGGAGCAGGTGTTGACCTTTCCCTGCAGCTCACCTGGCTGCTGCTATCTGATCTTCCACTTCATATGTCCCCAGCCTTCTGTTTATGGCGTGCATGATTTCATCCCCCTGGTAGCCGCTGCCCCTGCCGTCGAAGCTGGCCACGATGACCCGCTCTGTGCTGGCCAGGTAAGTGGCCCAGCTGATCTGGAAAGTCTGGTCCACTTTCTGACTGCAGGGTCCTGCATACCTAGGGGAAAAATGTCACAAAATTCAGGCATTTACTCTCCACGTATTCTCACATCCAGCATTTGAAACGTAATTATTGCTGACAATTTTGGCCTCTAAAACAGGATAAACTTTCAAATGAAACTGAGGAAACAAGAAAAGCATCACTGACTGACTCCAAGGTGCCACTAAAACAATATGCTTTTTTAAAACTTCACTTGTTAATCAAAAAAGTAGACTGTATTTTTTTTTTTTTCATTTTACTCCTTTCTGCTCTAATAAGAAGCCTTCATTATTTTGACTTTAAGCAGCTTATCAGAAATCCAAGCCAAGTTTTCTTTTGTTTCGGCATATCTAGTCACCTGAGTTTCAAAGTGATGTTGTCTAACTATTTCTGTTCCATTCACCCATGATTTATTTGGTGTAAGTCTTAAATCAATAAATAGCCTTCAACTGGAAAAATGAAAAATACCATTTTCTGCATTTTCAGTGTCTCATCAGTCTGAGCTATTTCTTATGCAGGCTGAGGAAAAGGAAGCAAAACTATAATTTTAACTTTTTACTTTAAAGTATTTCAGAAGCACTTGATCACGATGAAATCATACTCTGAGTGCCTTGATGGTAAAATTCTGTGCAGTGCACTTCTCTAGCCACTACTCAACAGAGTAAGAAATAGAAGAATGGCTCCTATGACTCCTTAGCACACTTTTATCAGTTTTAAAAGCACAGAAAAAACTACTGGGGATTTAATTCAAGCTATGGATCCCTACACTTCCAAAGTAATTTCTGATATTATGATTGCTGTGAACCAGAGGTGATCCTGACAAAGGTCCAGGTAAGTCAATAAAAATAGTATCATAACCAAAACAAGTCTTAAGAAGCCAAGAGCACTGGCTGCTCATTAAAAAGTTCAACAGGCACATCAAAAAAATGCTACCAAACTGCATTACATAAAGATGTATCTAACAACCAACACCCAGTTTCCTTATAGAGTCATCTTTTTGTAAAAAATGAATAACTTCACATTTTTATATTAATGCATAGCTAAAATTCAGTAATTCAAATTTAGAAGAAAACATACCAGGATGAACAGAAGTGCCTGAGGAAGACCAGACCAATCAGCACATGCTCATGGGCTTGTATTTAGGAAAAAAACCCACAGCAAATACAACCTTGACCACAGGATGATGTTTGTCAACATTGACTGACAGTCAAATATCACAGAAAAAATACAATGTCACACACACTATTTCAGATACAAGGCTTATTCAATGTTTCATACTGGAATGTGATTTCATCAAAGATTATTCCTAAGGAATGTCATGAGCAGAGGAGGAGACAAGCTAACACGAACATCCTGGCTGTTAAGTCCCATAGGATGTATCTGCCTCAGTGCCACCACCAGAGTATGTGCTCATTAAGCATTACATCATCTCAGGGCACAGGAATCCACCATGAACTGGGTTAAAGCTCTGTTTTCCATTCCATCTTAAAACTACTTCAAGAAGTAATTAGAAAACATGCCAGTTTTGAGTTTCCTTATTAAGAACATTTGAAGTAGATGAAAGTGATTATTAACACAACACTGCCATGTGATTGAAAACTTACACATCAAGGAGCAGAGGGTACTTCTTTGATGAATCAAAATGGGGAGGCAGAATCATTTGATACCACAGCTCTAAAAGTGAAAAGAGTTTGACTTCGGTCACCTCTCCAGTGAAATTATTTGACATGCATTACAATTCATATAAGTGCACATTTGAGTCACCCCCTAAAAATTAAAGAGCAGTTTCATCTGAACTGTCCCAATATATACATGTAGAAGATCCTAGCTAATCTAGTCATTTTTTAAAAATGTTTTACATTTAAATTAGCAGAAAGTAATAATAACTGGGGACTCAACATGCCATCTCATGACATTATTCTAAGCTTATATGTGGAACTTATTATGTCTCTACAGTGGTAAATCTAACACAGGCTCAAAAATAAATTTTCTCTCCCAGCAGAGGAAAGAAATTCTGTATTATTTTGAACCTGCCAGATAGACTTTGCTTGACAGTTTGTAAAGCGTCCCAGAAACATATCCAAGTATCTATTATTTTTGAAGCAATATTGATTCCAGTTCCATTCATGGTATTCGTCCTACCCAAGCTGGCTGTGAGATGAACATTTTAAAGGCACACCCTGTAAGTTTTGCAAACTGAATGGCTCAGTTGTTCACTCATGAATTTTAAGAGAGCTGATGCTGCAACACTGATGGACTGCACTGCAATAATAGTCAGAGTGCAAGTCTTAGAGAAATTTGCCCAGATATAAATATGCAAGGTATCAGAACACTGAAACATAATCTAAATTGTACACATTAAAATACTAATTTTAACTTTTGCAAACTCTATAGTCACAGGGGTGGATATCTTCTCTAATAACCTACATGGATTTGTGAGCAGACTTGAAACCTTAAGTAGGACTACATAAATGGATTTGCTTCTCCTATTTTTGATATTAAAAATAGATTCCCCTTACCCAAAAGCTTTTACCCTGAAGACATGAAGTAGTAAGAACAAAGAGGAATAAAAACAATATGAATATACAACTGATAGCATGAAGAACATCTTTAAATCTCCATCTTGCGTGGAAGATTTCATCTTTAGCCCTAGTAAAAATGTGACAGAAATAAAAGACAGAAAACACAAAGATAAAGAGAATTATTATATAAATAAGGTAACAGTGAAAGAAGGGAGGCATCAAAAAGAACAGTTAGCAATGACTGACCTAACTCAATACAGTTTGTAAAATGGAATTCGATTAAGAATATCTGCTCATTTTATCAGGAGGAGGTTTGTCATGAAGAGAAAAGCTAGTAGCAAAGGCTGGAGCAGGAACAGTTTAGACAGGTACCAGGCCTCCCACTGCTGGGCTCTCTGACTTTGCTCAGCCTAAGAGCACACCAAGAACAAAGCACACCAAATTCTGAGGGGCACCACTCACAAAGCATTAACAGTTCATTTTCTAGCATTTTGTTCTGGTCTGTATCAAAGTTTATGCAGCCTTGGAGTGTGATTCTGCTTTCAAGAATGACTATTCAATCCAAATCTATTCAATCTATTAATCCTCCACACCAAGTCAAAGGGGATAGTGTTGAAATGTTGCTTAAATGTTTTTTTAAGATTTTTCATTTAGACTGTGTCTGCTTTTTCATAGTAACTGAACCTCTCCACTCTCCCAACCTGCTTACACAAACCAAGGGGACTTGCACCTGTAAATCAGAAAGACCTACTTGAATTTATAATGTAATTTAAATTCAACAATGTTAAAGAGCTTTGAGTTTTTGCCCCAACCTCATTTTTCTTATTTATTTAATGCATTGTTAGAGACTTCTGGTTTCCAGTTTATTATAAAGGAAAAAGGAGTTAAGCCACTGCATCATGAAAATGAGAAGTTATCACACTATGGAAAAAGTACATTTTAGATAAGAACATTTTGGGATTTCAAAAAATAACCGAGAATATTTGGAAACGACCAAATAAAAAATCATCTTGCCTGTAAGTTCTGAATAACTGCAAGAATTCCCATTAGACCCATCTATCCTGTCATGCTCCTTAGCAGAAGACCTTGAATTACTTGGTGAAAAGGAGGGGGTAGGAGGGGAAAGGTAAAAGACGTTTTTGAACTTACTGTATCCACCTATATTAAGGACGCCAAATTTTTTTGAAGGCATCTGAACATCTTTCAATGAATTTTCCAGTTCAGTATTATTTTCCAAGTTTCTGAGGACTAAATAACAAAGTAAGATTCAAAAACTAAACACATTTTTTCAAATACACTGCTCTTTAATTATGAACCACTTTAAATATTAAACCTGAGATGATGGCAACTTACACTGCAGTTTTAGTTTACTGCAGTTTTTGTTTTTCCTCTCAGATTCAATGTTTACAATATAGTTTTCCTTCAGTTCTTTTTTCCCTGTTTTTCATCTAAATACTATTTCAGAAAAACTGAACAACTATTCAGTAAATAAGTCATACACTACTTACTGTTTTCTAGCCCAGTGTAAGATAATGTTGAATAAACGCTGAATAAACATATGTCAAGCTATATAATTTATTCTTCTGGTAATTATTTGAAATTAAATTTACCCTTTATAACTGACATTTTTATTATTACACTATGCAATGAGAACAAAATTAGAATAAATTTACAGTGCAAATTTTCTGGCTCAACGTAAATTAAGGACAATCCCATACCTTCATCATCAGTGCTTCTGTGCAGAGTAGATGTGGGCAGGCCAGGACCTGTTAACAGGGCACAAAACCTTGATTGCATGCTGGCTTGCAATACAACCCTCATAAAGTAATTGGAAACAGGTGAATCGTAAAAGCTGAGAACTTGCTCCCCTCCAGTCTGGTCAAGCTAAATTTTAGGTTAGCGGGGCCCAAATTCAAGCCACAGGATCCCACAAAATGCTCAGACTGTCTCAGAGAAGAAGCACATGACTGTGAGGTACTGAAGAATGGAATTTCCACTCTTTAGCCAAGTCCATGCCTTGGCTGTGGGCAATGGTTTGGCCATCAGAAAGCCTTGTCACAAGGACCACAGCAGCTGTCTTCAACCATTTTTACAATCTGACAGAAAATTCCCTGTCTGCTGTCTGTCCTTTTAGCCCATGGATTAAGGAAGATCTTGGCATACTAAAAACAGCATACATTTATATTTAAAGTAATTTTGGAGATGATTTTATTTTTCCCATCCTTTGATTAATTTAACCCTTGCACTATCTAGCAGGAGCAATTACTGGTCAGAGAAAGACTGCAGTCCCACTACTTACCTTATGGTTACATTACTTGGATTTTTTTCTTGACCAGCACTATCTTAATTTTATTCTCATATATAAAGCACTGCTCTTTACCCAGTCTGTTGCTTGTCACACTTTCAGAGCCTCCAAATTCCTTCTGCAGGCAGAGTTTCCCATGCATCTCTCGAGGAGATGCACAGTGGACAGGAGTGTTTTGCAGCTCTTTCAGGTCCACTGACAGATAGAACTAACAAGTTTTATCCTAGTAATTTTTGTCAAGGTACTTTGGAGCCTAGGAGGCAGTATGTTTTTCCACTGCCAATACATTTATCCAATGTTATCAACACATATCATTGTTACACAGTACATATCAAGATCCTGAAGAAGTGAACTTCACCACCCAACTAATCAGTGAGTCATGTTTATGTCAATTAATTTGGGATATACTCACCGCGACAATTTAGCTGATAATACTGAGCGTCTTTGCTGAAGGACACAGAATAATACTGGCATCTTTCTTGATCCAGATTACAGCTAACACATTTAGTAAATTTTGGACTGCTTTCCAAGAGCACTCTGCAAAGTAAATGAGCTTCATCTCAGAGATAATTTTTTTCTAAGCTATGCTAAACCAGTATATGCATTTTAAAAAAGATGGCCGAATGAAAAATGTTAAAATTTGGAAGTGACAGAAACTGATTCAAAAACTAAAGAAAACAGACTTTGAACTTTTGAGTTCAATTGATACTGAAATTATAGTAATAGGAAAAAAAGTATGAGGGTTATTTTTAGGGTTTTTTTGCTTCAGGATTGGTTGATTCTCTGCACAATTTCCCTTTATTAACTGAATTTATAGAAAAATATTTCATTAAAAATATTTCATTTATTATTTTGCAATTTATACTCTTACACTGATTTTCAATAAATATCCTAAAGATCCCACATTAGGCTGAACATCTGAATCTTTAAGTTTTCAATGCTTTTTCTTAAAGTTTCTCTTTTCCATTAAAAACAAATTTACTCATACTGCAGAAAAAAAGAATTTCTTACTTATAAAGATTTCTTCCTCCTGGCGTGTCATGATTTTCATTACTGATGTAGTATCTATAAAAGCAAAAGATACTGGTTTTAGTAAAATATTTAGAGTATTTAGAGTATTATATTTAAAAATTTTATCTGACACGTTTAAATCAGATTTTTAATAAGTTAAATGACATCTTCTCCCTGCTCCCTCTCCGTTCTTGCTTAGACCCTTGTTACCAGCCCTTATGATAGGAAGAGGTCCCTTATTTACAGATACTTACAAAAATTTATTGGTTACAGCTTCTATGCTGATTACTTCCCATTTTCCTGAAGTAATAGCTACAGGAGCCTGGAGCAGGGGGAAAAGGCAAGGCAAAAAGTAGAACATGAAATCCTTGATCACCAGGAGAAACAGAAGCCAGCAGTGACTGTCCTACACAATATTCCTCACCTGTGAGCCATTTATGTAATGGATGTGCTTGTAACCTGCTGTGTCGCTGAAGACTTTGTAGTAGGAAGAATTGTCGGGTGCAAAGTGAGGGACAGATGGCTGAAACTTGAACATAAGAGAGATGTCTATTAAAGCAAAAAACAAAACTCCAGATCCAAAGCGATAAATTTAGGTTTTAATAGCTCCAACCAGGAGTCTCAATGCTTGCAACAAGGCATCAATGAACGTACTGCAAACATCTTTGCCATCTGACTTAGTAGGTAGAACCTGTAGCCATCACTCTTAAAATAAACACACTTGAAATATTTTCCTGCTCCTTAAGCAGCAGAATTTCCAGAGTATTAGTCCTGGCAGTGATCCATCCACCCGTCCCACCATCCCCCCCACAGAATGTGAAGTACTTTTGATGGTCTTAGTTTTCTAAAATTTTAAGAAACAATATGTACATCTACTTGTTTTATTCTGTCCAATACAGCTGTAACCTATAAAAATATAAACTTTGCAAATTCATGATGGTCTTGAATTTCCCATTTCAAAATACATATTTGTGAACCAATTCTTTGAATTCAATTTCTTTTTTAGCTTAACAGTGAAAAATGTCCTGTTCTATTCAGAAAAACACAAGCTGCTTTCCAAGAGGAAATTTTGCTAGTAAGTAGGTGATTACAGAATGACAGAGAACTCAAACTGGAATAATACTTTCATGAAGGAATTATCCATTTATCAATTGAGAGTGACAGAAATGAATCAGTTTCTTTGACTGCCATTTGAATGTGCTACATATGGTAGAAAAAAAGAGAGGAATGAAACTGAGCTGAATGAAATAAAACTTATTTCTGTGATAAATGCCCAAAGGATCTAAATGCTAATTAGGCAACTGACACAATGTAACTGCCTTGGAGATGTTATACCCATCTTGAAATGGTGAAACAAAGCTGAAGTGATTTGCCTCCGGTCATTCAGAAAGCAATGACAGAAATTAAGTCTTTCTAACCATGTGCTCCAAATAACCTCTCCTTGTTCCCAAGCAGCATTTTTGCAAAAAGTAATCTGGCAAATATTTTGCTAGCTTTTCCCTTATTTTTGAAAGTGTGACTTTCCTTTAACTCAACTGGCAAGCTCCAGCAGCTGATGACCTGGAAGCCTTACACAGCAAGGCAGGCTTTTCTGAGCATTCCTTGTTTAAACATAATTTCATCTCTATTAAGAAAAAAACAAACCAAAACCCCAAAAAAACCAAACCAAAACCACCAACAAAAACCTAAAAAGCCCCCCACTTCAAAAACAGTAGAAAACATTATAGATACAAAGAGAGGACTATATGTCTGTATTCTACACACATAGATAATTTACTTAAATTTGTCTATACATATGTATGTGCATATATACATCTTGCAAATGTATAAAAATATTCCTTATCAGTCAGATATCATTTATCATCCCTAAGAAGGTGAAAATAAAAAAAGGAATACATATACCTATCCTATCCCCTCTTTAATCCTCCCTACTCTCTATTTCTTTCTCAAATCCAAGAATCGTACAGTGAGATTATCATTTCTTCCAACAGCTCCTAAGAAGTGGGTTGTCTCTTTAAAAGAAACAAAAAACCAACAACCTAGTTTAGTGGCACAGACTTGCATTTTGCCCTCTCATTTTGCACAACTGTTTACAAAGTCTGCAGCTTGATCATCACATTGTCTAATTGTGAAGCCTTTGCTGCAGAGAAGCAAAATGTGTCAGCGTTAAGGCCTTCCTTTCCATATCAAATTTGACAGCAGGTGGGTTGATCTCTCATCTTCATACTGCGGATGATTTCATCCCTGCTGTTGCCTCCCTCTTTGCATTTCTTTAAACTTTCATTTTTGACTTCAAAAGTGAATTAGTGACTAAAGCATAATCAGTGTGTGGAAAATGCGGGAGTGGAAAGTGTACTCTGTGTTCTCATCAAAAGCTCTGAAACTCATTTCTCCCTCCAAATCTGAACTTTTGCATCTCTGCTTCACTTCCCCCAGATCTTCTGTGTAGTTCATTAGGTGCCTACTCTCTACCATGTACAAAAGGACTGAGAGGCAGCTTGGAAAGCATCATCCAGACAATAGCTGGTTTGGCAGAAAAGCATGAAAATTTTAATCTGGTCAGTTACATGCATCTTGTCCCCATTTCCCTTCAGTGGATATTTCATGTGAGGGAAAAATAAGTAGCCCCAATTAAAACCTGGAATGGTTTGTTGCAACCTGATACACTAAAAATTGCTTTTGTCCTCTATGCCTTTATTCCAATATGATTCAAAGGTTACAGAATACACTTCTTAATACATTTTATTCCCTAGATCTTTCTAGAGGTAGCAGGAAGACTAGAAAGAGGGTAAACCATCAGAGCTGGCAACATCCCAGGACAAAGGGAATTCTGAATCTGGGCTCCTGCATTTTCCCCCTACCTATTGCTACAGAAGCAGCAGGTCAGAAGTAGAAAGGAGTCTGGAAAGGGCGCTATGCTTTTGGTAAGCTGAACATAAAATCACAGAACTGTGGAATGGTGTGGGTTGGAAGTGCCCTTGAAGTTCATCTCATTCCAACCCCCCTGCCAAGGGCAGGGACACCTTCTACTAGACCAGGGCGCTCAAAGCCCCTTCCAACTTGGTCTAGAACACTCACAGGGATGGGGTACCCACAGTTTCTCTGGGTAACCTCTTCCAGTGTCTCACCACCCTCACAGTGAAAATTTTCTTTCTAACACCTAATCTGAACCTACTCTCTCAATTTAAAACCTCTTGTCCTGTCAACAAGACGCACAGGTCACTGAAGGCATGATTAGAGCTCCAGCCATACTGCGCAGTCAGCCTAGCCTGGGAGTTCAGAACCCATTACCCACAAAAAAATAAAGCTTAACCCTGGGTGTGGGGTGACATTTGAGATAATTTTTTCCTGTACATGTAAAACACAGCAAGTGAGAAGATTGGACCTACCCACAAGAGGCACTGTAAAATGCAACAGGCTCATATAAAATTTTCACAATTATCAGAATTCAGCATGTAGTAGTTTTAGAAATTGAACACTCACTCTGCCAATCCAGCCAGTTTTACTTTCTTCAGTAAGTTGTTTTTCCTAAGAATGAGAAAAACAAACAATCCCACAACAATTATGTTTATTTTGCATCAGGCTTTTTTTCTACAAAGATAAATATACAGATACACTCTAGTCCTTTCTAGTTTAATTTACCATTGCAACTCTCCCACCAATTTTTTCTTACCTTTGGACATGACCAAGCAGCATTTTCAAAGTCACAGACTGCGAGGACTGAAAAATTCTGAATTCTTCTGAGCCACTGGAGGCAAATCCTTTCATCTGTCACCCATGTGACAACACTCAAATAATGATCACTGAAAACAGCAACAACATAAGATATTTAAAATCCTCTCTATAATAGCATACCATACAATTGCATTCAGCAATTCACTGAATGAGACTCATCTGGCTATTTTCATTTCAATCTACTCTTCAACAATAAACACTGATGCAAATGTAATTGAGCCATTTTTTCATCAATTGTTTTTTCTGCTAGTAGATGCCTTGGTTATTTTCAGAGATACAATAAAGAATTAGATGGCTTGTACAAACCCACTTCCAGAAAGACTGCAATTAAATTTTAGCAGCTATTCTCTAATGCATAAAATAATAGCTACTCCAGGCTGTTCATAAATCTTGTACTGTGTGAATCTAGAGTAGAGGAAATTCTTCTGAATATTAAGTTGTGTATGCCTTAGATTAAGGAATTTTATCCTTAGCTGCCTGAAGTTGGCTGCTTGCAATTATTTTCTGAGTGATACATATTTTTGTTCAATTTAGTAGTTATTTCCATTAGTTACAACAGAGAGAGAGATCATAGCAAAATCAGATATTTCTTTTTGACTATTTTACTTTCATCTTCAGAATACCACCTAGCTGACATGAAGAATGAAGTATGAGGGGGAAAAAAAAAATTCATGAATATTCCTGTATATTAATTTTAAAAATGCACCACATAAAATTTAGTGGCTTTGTTTACCATAACGATCTGTTAGATGTACTGTCTTTTCTTATTTTAGATCTCTTCTATCTCCTTGAAGCCTTATGAACTAAAATAAAACAAACTTCCCCTCCAAAGCAAGTATACATTTTTAACCGTAATTTGCACATTTGACTTAGTTCCAAGTTCATGTTCCCTTTTCCCCCAAAGTTAGTTAACAAAAATGTGTGGGAAGTTTTGTGGTAAGAGTATCTTTCTGATCACTGCAGTTTGGGGAGGGAAACACTACAATTAGTGTGGATGGATTAAAAATATGTCAGCTGGTTATCAAAACCCTTCAGATTTATTTCTAGATTACAGTTTCAAAATCATGTTTGGAAAAGGTCTATTTCTGCATTTATATTTGACTGGGAAGTCAGCAGGTCATTTAATTGCCACTGCCATTAAGTCTGCAGGAGCTTGTTTGTAAAAAAATAGAAAAAGGAAAACTTCATAGTTCCTGTACCTATAATACTGTTTTCCTTGTTTTGTGTATGGGAAATTAGTCCCACATTTTTCATTCCTTCAAACTGAGAGACCTTAACAATTCTGGTGACTATAAATCATTATTCAGATAAGATGGACATTGCAAGGAAAACACACAAACAAAAATATTATTTATCGAGCTATTATAATAAATATCTCTCCCCTGTGAGACTGGGAATGCACCTTCAGTATTTAACAACACACAAAAGGTTAACTAAGCTGCAATTAACTCAAGTATAAAGTACAGTAGTTTTGCACTGCCTTTCCTCATTTGTTGCTGAAAAGGGATACTCTGCAACTACTACATTCAGAAGTCAGCTTATTTTAGGACAGATCATTTTAGACAAGAAGGATCCATTCCCTTCATCCACCTATTGGCTAAGAAGAGCCCCCTGTATCCATGGTGCCAAAACCAGTGCTTAAATGCTAGATGGATTTCATGCTGGTCATTCATGCAGAGTGCCAGGTTTCAAGTACCATCATATGGCAAAGCACTGCCATTCCAGATTCTGGCAGTTTTTCTTGACAAATAAAACTCTTACTCTGCAACATAACAGCGCTGTGCCCCCTTCATATGTGGGGGTAAAATTGGTGCTCATCCAAGCTCTGGAGAATGCTGTAACAGGCAACCATTTGCTGAGGCACTGCCCCTCAGCATCCTAAACCAGGCAGGTGGAGTGACGTATGCCACCAACTCAAACTTAGTTTTGCTCAAAATTTATCTCCATGGAAGTAAAAGTAGAATTTTCCATCACAAAACTAACCTTTCCTGTCATACAGTGATATATATATAAATACAATATAAATATTCAATACTTTGTGCTTCCAGAAAAAAACAAACTATCCAGCTGCAACACAGCACATGTGCCTTTGCTCTTGCAAAGTTCCCCAAGACTAGTTCTGGCCACCTCAACTTTTGCAGGACACATATGGTGAAACTTGACCATTATTTGGGTCACCCACTGGGAAAAGGAGTGAATTCTGATCCTTGAATTCATCGTTTAAGATCTGTATTTGTATTAATCCTGACTAACAGAGTGGCAAATTAATTTAAAAACAGACGAACTCCATGTAACTCCCACCTCTGTTAGTAAGGCTGGAAGGCAGCTGATGGTTACTCTCCTCACATCAACTTCCATAAGGTATTAACAAAAGGTAAGAAAAACCCTCTAACACAGCAAAGATCTTAATCAGTACTGAGCAAAATGTAAAGGGCTTTTAATTCTGAGGCACTGGAATTCTGGAGGAATACAAGGCACGACAGCTATCTAACATGCAGCTATTGCAGTGTGACTGTAACGGAAGAATAAAGAACAACATATTCATAAGAAATTGCATCTCTGTTAACACATGGATGTTTCACTGTGGTGAAGACTGAAAAGGAAGAGTACTGATTTTCCAGTTACAGCTTTTTTTGGCCCCCACGTATAAAATGCTGGTTTTATGCATAAGCTAACAGACCTTTGTTTTTTTCTGGTTTATCAGTATAACCTGTGCTTTCATACCCATCATGTTTGTAAGTGCAAACCTCTAAAACATTTCCACAATACTGTTAAAAAGAAAAAAACAAAACCCAAGATCTGGGATACCAAATTGTGTGCATGCACTTTAAATTGATGTAGCTGCTCTTTACAAAATACATTTATATCATGTTGTGCATTTCCAGTGGCATTTTGAGGAATACAATTTTCCATTTACTCTGAGAGGTGCTGATTTTCACCATCTTCCCAAAGAAAACAAACATTTTAAGTATAAATCTGAAGACAACCATGATACCTTGCCTTAGCAAGGAGTCTGCTTCCAATGAAATCAAATCTTCACTTACCATTAAGGTTTTGTTTTGTTGGGTTTTTCCCCCCCAGTGAATTGGAATAGATATATTATAATTTGATTATACGAAAACTTGCTCATATTAAAGTTGTACTGTGAAATGACTTCACCATAGTTAGACTCCACTGAATGTGATGAGCCAAGAACTTGTCACATTCTGAATATAACATACATGGAATATGCCATCTATATATAATCACTGGGAGGATAATCTCTGTGCAGATTTTCTCTGGTAAATCTTGTTGCTACCAGAGCCACTTTACAGGGGAAAACTGCCATATACACTGAATACAGGGAGGTCACATATAAAAGCTCCTCCTCTCCCATCAAAAGAAACAATCAAATATCAAATATTTAACCAAAAATTTCTCACCTTGATTCTATTTCTGCAGGTGGTGAAATTTTAACAGGTTTGGGATATGGAAGTGATGTGGTATCCACAATAAAGAATTGTACAGTTGGATTTGTAGCTCCTGCCTAAAAATAAAATTTTTCATTGTACTTTTGAAGAGAGAATATTCTTGGTGAAGTAAATGTTTGAAATTATAGATGAATAAGTTACTACCGACAGAAAGGTAAAACCAGCTAACTGCAAACATGTGAAAAGACAAATTCCTAAAAGCAGTTTTATGATTGATACTTAAATTATCCTTTGTATTTTTCACACAAAAGTGTCAGTTATGCATTTCTAGATTAGCAAGACTACTACATTTAGAAACAATCACAGGGCTTGCTGTATTTGACCAGATCTCATCCTAAATGCCACACATGGTACCTAGCAGAGAATCAAATCCATTACTTACAGGAAGGTTCTTCTCCATGGAAGCAGCACCTTACACTAACTAATCATATCACAGCTGCCTATATCACAATCAAAGCTGTGACTGCAGCATGTACTCCACTATCTCTAATGTAATGCTGCTGACAGCAAAAGAGCTGTGTCAGTAAGGGCTGTTTCTCTGGTAGCCAACCAGCCAAGTCCTCATGGTTAACAGGTAGGTAGCTACACTTGATCCACCTCCAGAAGTCAGCAATATTCCAAACAAAAGGGGTTTGTAATAAAATGTATAATTTAGATTGGTAATCCATTTGGACACCTATGTCTCTCCTCAGGGGCCATGTTTAGGACATCTGCAGCTGTCAGTGAGCCTTCTGGGGGAGGCTCCATGGGCACAGGCAAAGGCCATGTGCTCCACGACCTTTGGGAAGGGTAGGGAGTAATCGTGGCTGCTGCAGAGAAAGCTGAGCTTGGCACAAAGAGGGCAGTTTCTCCACCAAGCAGCTGTACCAGATGAGCAATAAGCTTGCTGTATCATCTGTCCTGCCCCATTAATCAAGAGTGAAAATATCTTCCTGGGATAGCCAGACCATCATGGATTGGGGGAGGACATGTTGATGCCTTAAGGCATCAGAGAGTATAAAAACCCAGGAGTGAACAGAAAGAACTAAAATGACGGGCTTGAGATGATTTCAACTCATCTGTTCCTTCCCAGCAATGGGGATGGCCAGTACTGTGATGGTGAGGGTATTATGGAGGCCAGCTATGAGAACATGTTTGTATTGACACTCAGCAGGGGAGTGCAATTGTTGTGCTGTAATTTGTACTTGCTTTATGTCTTATGTGCATTGCTCAGATAAATCAAAACCCTGTATAACATCAAATAACAGGTAAGTCTTGTATTAAATATGAAACCCTCCCCACATGGAGCACATGAGGGAACCCACTAGAGCACTCTGCCTCTCACCCCATTCAGCCCAGTGCCAACTGTGCCATGAGCAGAGGGCATAAAGTCATGGGGAGAGGAGGGGGAAGGAGGAGAAGCTCCTTGCACCAAAGGTTTCACAGGAGGGGGAAGGAGGAGAAGCACCTTGCACTAAAGGTTTCACTTTCACAGCTAAAACTGGAAAGCTTAAGGTGTGGGCAAAGAAACTGCTTTAGCAGATTCCTCCTCTTCCTCTCAATACAGGAAACTGAAAATGCTAGATCAGCTGAAGAAGATTCCATTAACAATGCCATGCACAACCCTAACCTAATGTACCTCTGCCTAATGCTTTGCACCAACCTAACTCCCTGAGAGCTTTTTCATCTCAATATCTACTCACTACCTCCAAATTTTAAGGTGAAACAACAAAACCTTAAATCACACTTTTTTTCCTTTTTTTTTCTTTCCCCTGGAGATAATAAAATACTTTAACATTGCCAGATGCTGTTGACTTCAGAAAGAGTAATCACAGCAAGCTGTTGAGGAGAGACAGACAATATTTTCATTAGCAGGAACTGATTAAATGAGACTACTCTCTTAATGAAACTACAGAACAAAAATGTTTAATAAATAACACAGACCTTGGGATATGGGATTTTAATGGTCTTTGGATACTGCAAGGTGTCCTCAGAATAAAAGGAATACTCTATAACAGGAACTTCTGTATCATTAAAGGATGCATATGCCAAAAACTTGCCATTTGGAGACCACCACAGAGCAGAATGGGTGCCAAACATTTCCTCTGGAAGAGATGCAAATGTATTTAAGCTACAATTGATAAGTTTACTCTTCTCTCCCAGGTGCTGTTCTCATTAGTTTTTAATAGGATATTTTTAAAAACTGAAGTTCAGATACTAAAATGCAGACTGTTTGTCGGAGTTTTGAAATGAGACATTATGTCAATGTTTTTAATCTACCATGTGAAGCTAATTTACACTAAGATTTCCAGTGACACAATGCAAACTAGACAAACTCATATATATTCTTAGATCCTCACACTAGCCAGGTATTAAGCCCAGGCAAGGATGCATGCCTCTTTTAAAATACGGACTTCGATTAATTTGAATTTATCCGTGGTAAGGAATGAAATAATAATTACAATAAACCAAAAATTTCACATAATAATGGAAAGTAAAACTAGCTTGATATAGTTACCTTCATAAACCCAGTCTGGTATTCCATTGAAAATTTTATTTTCTTCTCCATCTTGAGTGATTTGCACAGCTTCTGCTGTTGGTGAGGCTTTTACATAAACATTATTATTCCAAACATATGCCTGCAAAACATCATTGTGATAACAATTGCTATTGCAGTAAATCCTACTTCCTTTATTTCATCTATTGTGCAATTTACACAAGATGACAAAAACCATCTTTAAAAACTGCATTTCACCAAACAGCATTGATACTTAACAAACTTGGAATTACTAATAAAAATATTAATGCAGATCAGGGTTAACAACACAACTTCAGGCCTAGATGCAAAAAAATAAAGTAACATAACTACTGTACCAAGTTTTGAAAAATCTTTCAATTAATTTTCTCCCAAATACAAGTTTATTTTCTGTCATCAGGAGTTGTTTTCCACTAATTTGTCTTTCAAAGAAAACTATCAGGGGCTTTGGTAAAAACATTCACTGGGGTCTCAGTGCTGCCAATAGATGTGCAAAGATGGTACATTTCTTCAGTAGCACTGAGAACTCTATTTGTTGGCACCTGCCTGCCTCTCTAATCACCCCTGGTTTTCATCTCCAAAACGGAACAACAGTTTTAATCCAGAGCTTTGCTTCAAGATGCAGAAACCCTTTTCAACTTCCCTTGCTTCTGTTGTTGGTCTTTATAATTCACATACTAATTCACTGAGCAATAAGAATAAATAAAGACCACATTCTCCCAGTCCAACGCACAACCCACGGAGGGCACAAGCCTTGCAAATGTGGTGGTATAACATGGAGGAAGAAAACAACTGTGGGAAAGACTACAAGACAGATTTTAATCCTCTAATCCCACTACATGCATCCATCAAGCAAAACTTCATTGATCATTATGTAATTAGGAGATAAAAATCACAGTGATGATTAAATAGACAGTTGAAATGCTGCTGTCTTTGAAAGGGATGAGCTACTGTCTGCAACTGTAAAAACACAAAGTTCCTGCGCATTTGTGCATTTCATGACAACTGGGGCCACTAGTTACTTTCAGGAATGCATTTTCATTAAAGAACAAAAGAAAACACACAGACTTTGGAGTCTTTCCAGCAACAGTAGTCAATTTTGAAACTAGTTCAGCTACTTTACCTAGCAGTAGGAAAGTCCCAAAACCTCAAGGGTACAGACATCATGAATTTCCATGTCACGTGTATGAAAATGACTGCTTATATAAGTTTCACTTTTCTTTACTAACCAGTTTATGACCAACAGGTGACCAGGATATATACTGTGTATCATTAGGTAGTAGTCCGTCATCTAAGATAGAACTGGAAAGACAAAAACAAAATGCAGCCAAGAGAAATCAGTGAAATGACATTTCAGTGCACAACGAATGTTAAAACAACATCTTCTGTGCAAAAATTACTGACCTGCTACTGAAATCATAGATGTGATATGAAGCTGTAAAGGAATGCCTCCACAACTGCAAAAGAATTATTTTAATATTAAGAAAATGAATTTCACAAGGTTTCATATCTCTTGCAGTTTGAAATACCCCTAAAGCCCTCCTTGTGACTTTTATTAAGGTAGTGAGAACACAATGGACATACAAGGGTAACAGATCTCTACCAGGTTTAAGGAAAGACTAAAGAATTTCCACCCTTCTAAGATCATAATTTAAATACTAGGACAAAAGCCATTGACTGATTAAGGACACAGATACAGACGCCAGAGATGCTGCAGATTTTCAGAAATCCTTGTAGCTACATGGCAGACTATCCTCAGCATGCAGTTTATCCTCCTCCTTGTGCTTTACTGGCTCCCTTGCTGTCTTCTGTCTTATTTTTTATGTTGTATTATTTAACATGGCATCTTATTTTATAGTAGTTCTCACAAGTCCCAGCAGTATGTCTGTAGCAGTTCCTCTGGTACCAGGGTGACCTATTCCCATTCATATTGTCACAGAAATAAAACCCTTCTTTGAGAAATCTGCCTCTTGAAATCTGTGTCACTCTGTGGGCACTTAACAGAGAGAAAGATGATGATGATAATGCAGACACATTTAAACATGTTCACTATGTGGGGCTGGAGAGGTTTGATTTAGCCCACAGCATTGACATGTTGCAATAATGCTCTCTTCCAAGAGGGTTCTTGGATATTTGTATGAAGATATAAACCAACAAGTAAGTACTACACAGCCAGATGGCTATTACATAACAAGTGTCTACATCCTCATGATTCATTTTGTTACTCTCTTTCTTTGCAATAAAAATTAATAATAACAGAACTTTCAATCACACTGTTATATAAAGGTTAAAATATCTTGCTTCAGCATTAAAACAAAATTAACTCCTATGAACGCAACAAATAAAATACTACAGAGCAATAAATTACAAGTAGAGGAGATGTGTAGGGTGGCTGGTAAAATATTAGGCATTCTGTGGCCTCTAATGATGCAGAGAAGAGTCAAATAATTCTGAACAATTCAGAAAGACAAAAGGTAACTGGCTTAGGAGAACCCAGCACGGAAGCTAAAACTGAAAAGAACTGATGACTGAGTGCACAGAATGTGTTTGGCACAGTGCAAGAACCACTCTGGGACTGCAAGGCCAGGACATGCAGACAGTGCTCAGTGACACTACTCAAGTATTTGTACACTGCACAAGTTAGCACTGAGCTTTCTACAAACAGAACAGGCACCTCTCTAGAACCAAAAGGAAAGAACAACTAAGCGAGGGGTTTCTCAGTGCACAAACGGCACAGCAAATGATCACCTTCATGAGGCTTCTCAGCTGGCACTCAGAGCCAGGTTTCCATGCCACCTGGCATAAATGTGGGTTGGCCTTTGTTGCATGGCTCAGCACCACGCCAGGATGAGGCATTCTGCTGCAGGCTCTTCATGTGCTCGCTGACAGGAGGCAACAGGGACACACAAACCCACTCCAAGCACAAGCCTTCTTTGAAGCACATACAGATTTTCATTCACCTCAGTTTTAAACTCTTACCTCCTACCACCACAATGTAACAACCACATATATATATATAGCACACATATACAAGCAGATGTATACCAGCATATCTACTCATCACTTCTCCTTACCCACACAACTCCTGGGACAGCCATGCCTATCTGCTCTCCTAGATTGTCTTCCCAGATAAACCATCCAGCCTTGTTCTCCTTGCAATAACCCTCCCTCCACTTTTTATACAGATGCCTTTTCCCTTGGGCAGTCAGCTATTTTCTGCCAAGCTCACAGATAATACCAGTCTCTTCTCCTGCCTGCTCAACTTGACTGCTCCCTTATAGACATTCATCACATTCATCCATCCTCCTGCATTTCCCTCACGTTCTCTCAGCCATTCCCAAACCCTTATTTTCCAGTTTCATCCTCAGGTGTAAAGTGCACTTGTACCTTTGTATAGCTGTATTGCAGAAGAGCAAACTTCTGGTCAGGAGACAATGCAACTGTGCTTGCCTGGTACTTATCCTGTCAACAAAGGAAGGGCAAAAGAAACATATTAAGCATGGATTCCAAAGACCACACAGAACAAAATATTAAATCCAATACCTTTCCCAATGTCTGTCTGTATATATTACATGTAAGTCAACATACTAATGTTGTATTTGCCAGGATTACTGAGGATGTTCCGTTGTCAGCACTGATACACCGGATGTCCCCATTATCTGTTTTGTGAAGATACTGATTTCCTAAAAGCACAAGAGAGATGACAAAAAAAAACCTAAGTAAAATGCTCATCAGTTGCTTCTATTTTCCCCCTATATTTTTAATCAGGAAGCAAATTCCAAAAATCTGGTCAATGCTATTTCCCCCAATTCTTTAATGAAAGGATGCTTATAGCACAAGAATGTTCACAAAATGTAGCTGTAGAGCTCACAGCATCCACCTTCTAGCATCTCCTCCCCTTGGGGCACTAGGCATACTGAAAAGGAAAAGCAGCCTGCATCTCCCTGTTCCCTGGCAGCCCGATGCACAGGGAGCTGACACAACTCAGAGGGTAACATGCTTCTACCCAAAAGCACAGAAGTAAGTATGCTCTTTTAGCAGTAGGAGAATATAACTTGCCATGAACGTGAGCATGTTTCTAAGGGAAACAAGGAATCAACCCTTTGAACTATGCATGTTCTATACATTCTATAATGGTACTGTTAAATAATTTGACTTCTTTTCAGACTACAGTAGTCATCTCAGCATGAAGTGACTGAAGGTAGTACATTGCTGAAGGCAGTACATGTTCCTGACATCCCAGTTGTATGAATTACCTGAAATCCACTCCAAATTATATGTTTTGTATGTATAGTCATTGTTCAAGTAATTCTGTAGAGTGTACGTTTTTCCTGAAGAGGTCTCTTCTGAAAGAAACAGACATAAGAGAGATTTTGATCTTGCTGCAAATTGTTCCACCCCAGCTTCTTAACCTGGCTACTAAGTGGATTTTTGTTGCTGGTTATTAAAGTGTTTTAGCTAACCATCTCTAAAGTAGTAGCAGTGGGAAGGCAATTAAATTTTATTGCAGGGTAAATTCAGCAAGCATAAAATAAAGGCGTCATCAAGGTCATTCAACAAACTCATGGAAATAAAAATACCTTTTTGACAGTGAAAAAAATGACCAGAAGACCTCTGACTCTCTTACCTCAGCAAACATGTACTCCTGAAAAGCTGCGAAGAAGTGACCTTTGTGCCTTTCTCCCCATGCTCACTCTGGGAAGCTCACTGCAGAGCCCTAACTGCTAATAGCCTCCATTGCGAATCACCTGCTTATCCTTAAACTAAAATTTAAGAAATGCCTCAAATAAAAAATCCTAAAAATCTGAGAAGCAGTAAAATATTCAGGGAAGGTCTAACTAAAAAAACCCTAATTAAATAACAAACACTTCTTGATAAGATTATGATGAAATAATTGATTAAATATTTGTCCCTCTTTTGATATGATTTTCATCAAAGTATCTTAAAGTTTATTTTAGCATTAAAATTTTGACTGGAAAATTAAAGCTAAGTAACTGGGTTAGTCTGAAAAGACCAAGTGAAACTTTGAATCTGTTTAAGCTTATGAGTTTGGTCATCACCTTCAGCACACTGGAGTCAGCTTTTATGTAAAGTATTTCTTTCTTACTGCCTGCAGTGCACAAGCTACTTTTTCCAAGGTATGACAAGTAACAACAACAACAACAACTCAGTCTGTGAGTCTTTGTGATCCTTTTCCTCTGAAAACAAAGACTACAGATTTTAAATTCAGGTGTGCAATTCTCTCCCTGCATCCTCCCTGATTTTTTTTTTGTTTGTTTGTTTTGTTTTGTTTGTTTGTTTGTTTTTTACTGGAAATCTAAAATCTACCTTCATCTACCTGTATCTACCCTTTTACCTACAGGGTCCAGAAGGGAAGGAATTTTAGTTTCAGCTGGCTAAATCAAAAGACTAGAATAAAAGCAACCAATAAAACCACTCAAGTAGAGATGTGGTAACTGATCAACCCAGATGCTAACCTGCCCCTATCAATGCTGAGCCCCCAGGCTTTTGAATACTTTTAAACAGGCTGCCTTCTCTTTTCTTATACTGAAGAAGAAAAAGACAGCAAAGTCCTTGGGGACACACACAGAAAAACACCTCACAACAGTTTTTGCAGGTTCTCTTTCTGCAGGTTGGACACCTGTGACATCTGGAAGATCACAGGAAGACATTTATATTGGCTATTACAGCTTTACTCTTATTCCCAAACAATAAGAAAACTGTATATATACAGCACAGACCATACAACTATCACTGCAGGAGACATAACAAACAATGATTTTACTCTAAAATGCTCAGAAACGGTTAAAAAATGCTTGCTCAATTCTATCTGAGATGAGACTCTTAAAAAAAATTACTAGGCTGGATTTGTTGCTCTTGAAGTTTCTGTGAGAATATTAATTTCTCAGGTTATTTATTTAACTGAATATTTAATTTGATGGATTATGAACAAGTGGGTATTTAATATTCATACACAGTTGTCTAGTTGGGAATATGACTTCTTCCTAATTGAGAAAGTGTCATTTTCAATCAGAGGGGCTTCAGAAAGCAACAAAACTCTCTCTTGGAAAAGGAGAAGCAATTTAAGACAGGTGGCTGATGAACAGGTTTAGGGATTTTTCCAAAATGATGAATGTTTTTCTCCCTGGTGACATACATATTTTGCTAAGGTCTCATTACTAAAAATCAGGCCACTATTAAGATTTGTTGGCTATGTATAAAATTAAAATTTCATTTTCTGTCAACACCTTCCACATAGTATCTGAATATGAAAACACACGCCAAACTGTAAGGGTATAGTCACAGAAGTTCTAGTTGAAGCATTTTCTTAATCTACAAGGTAGGCCAGTACCAGTATACTCTTACTTATCCACTTTGTGCCATTGACTAGAGATACTCAACATACATTGAATTCCAAATTTTGGTTCTTATTGTTGAGATTCCATTTGAAAAGAAAGGTCAAACAGGTTTATTTTGACAGAATAAAGTAATTGCTGACATTCAAGAGCATTTTACTGGCTTTGAAGATTGTATACAGGTCAATGGATGTTTATGCTTTAGCAAAACTGTTTCTTTCACTCTTAGGTTCCTCAAAGAGGCTGCATTTTCTGGTTATTTTTCTTTTTCAACAATTCCACTTACAGACTTATTTTTCTAAACTTCAAATTACCAACTTCCAATGCTCCGTACTGGGGCCAGTTCTGTTTAATAGTCTTTATCAATGCTTTGGATGAAGGGATTGAGTTCATCCTCATTAAGTTCGCAGACAACACCAAGTTGGGCAGGAGTGTTGCTCTGCTGGAGGGCAGGAGGGCTCTGCAGACGGATCTGAACAGGGTGGATTGATGGCCTGAGGCCAACTGCCTGAGGTTCAGCAAGTGCCAGATCCTACACCTGTCTTACAACAACCCCAGGAAGTGCCACAGGCTGGGGCAGAGTGGCTGGGGAAAGAGCTGCCCAGCAGAAAAGGACCTGGGGGTGCTGGTCAACACCAGGCTGAACACGAGCCAGCATGTGCCCAGGTGGCCAAGAGGGCCAATGGCACCCTCCCTGTACGTGGAATAATGTGGCCAGCGGGAGCAGGACAGTGATTGTCCCTTTGTACTTGGCACAGGTGAGGCCACATCTCGAGTGCTCTGTCCAGTTCTGGGCAGTCCAAGACAGACAGGGAGGTGCTGCAATGTGTCCAGAGAAGGGCAATGGAGCTGGCTCTGGAGTACAAGTCCTGTGAGGGAGTTGGGAGTATTCAGTCTGGAGAAGAGGAGGCTCAGGGGGAACAGTATTGCTTTCAACAGCTACCTGAGGTGAGGCTGTAGCCAGGTGGGGGGCAGGTTCTTCTCCCAGGCAGTGACTGGACAAGAGGAAACAGCCTCAAGCTGTGCCAGAGAAGGCTCAGGTTGAGCATCAGGAAGAATTTTTTCACTAAAAGGGTGGTTAAGCATTGGAAAGAAGTGCCCAGGCAAGTGGTGGAGTCACCATCCCTGCAAATATTTAAGAGATGACAGGATGTGCTATGGTTTAGTTGATAAAGTGGTGTTTAATTAAAGGTTCAACTTGATGTCTTGGAGTTTTTTCCCAATCTTANGGATTGATGGCCTGAGGCCAACTGCCTGAGGTTCAGCAAGTGCCAGATCCTACACCTGTCTTACAACAACCCCAGGNCAATCTTAATGATTCTATGATTCATCTGTACCCTGGTGTGACTCCTGGCAATACATATATATTTCCACTGTCATAATGATACACTAGAAATACTTTCTTCATAATACCCCTAGCATGATAGTAAAACCATAAGTAAGTCCTTCTGCAGAGAAGGCTCTTAAACTTTCATGTAAGTAGTACTCATACAAAGTTGATAAACAACTCTGTTTGAATTTTGGAATTTCCTATTAATATGCCACCCTCTCTTAAGAGAAAAATTGAATTGGTTTCTGTAGGTGTGAGGTGTTGACATTGTTTAACCCCAGCTGGCAACTAAGTACCACTCGCTTCCTTCCTCCCTCACCCTCAGTGGAGACAGGGAGGAGAATCAGGAAAAGATAAGCCCATAGACTGAGATAGAAAGAGTCAGTGATGGAAACATAACTAAATATAATAAATACTCCTAAGAATATTTGTAATGAAAAGGAGAGCAAGAGGAATAAAACCCAAGAAAGACAACTGATGCAAAATACATTTGCTCACCACCCCCTGACCAATGTCCAGCCTGTCCAGGCAGCAATCAGCACCTTGCAGCCAATCCCCCAGTTCATATGAGCGTGACATTGTGTGTTATGAAATACTCCTTTGGCCAGATCTGGTCAGCTGTCCTGGCCATGCTCCCTCCCAGGTCCTTGTACACCTGTGTTCTGGCAGAACCTGGGAAACTGGTGTCCGTGACTTAAGGATAAGCACTACTTAGCAACAACCAAAACGTCAGTGTGTTATCAACATTATTCTCATACTGAATCCAAAACAGAGCACTGGACTAGCTATAAGGAGAAAATTACCTGATTACCAGCCAGAACCTGGTGTAAAGCAAACAAGAAGTTTACAGCTGTGTAAAGTTTATGGTATGACATATCACCGTACCAAAACAGAACCATGTGGAGAAATTACTTTTAGTATATGTATTGGTTATTCCCCAGTGTCAAGGCACATTTTCCTAATTTCCACGTGTGATTTTCTTAAAAAAGGGGGCAAGAAATTAACTGACTTTAAACCATGGAAAACTATAAAAGCAGTAATATTGGAAGCTTTACTGCATGTTCACCACTACCAAATGAGACTGGAAAAACCACAAAAAGGGAAGGACAAGTGCAAGCATGATGTTCAGTAATAACGAGAAAGGGATACAATAGTTATAAAAATCAGAAAAGGTGAATGGTTATTGCCATTTTAAAGGGACAGCAGAAGAGCAATCTGCAGTCAAAGCATGTAATTTAGGAGCAGTGGGAGAGATGCAAGGGAGTCCTGGCTGATTCCGTGGTCAGAAAAGTAGGAGACATTTCAGGCCAGCTTTTCCAAACCTGCTGTTTCCCCGTTTCTCTTCCAACATGTGTAAAAGAGTACTCTTTCCCTCTCCTGTATACTCCAGCCCCCAGTTACTATTACTAATTCAGTGACAGAGCACTGAAGTAGATTTCCAGCAAAAAAGTAGGTAAAAACTACTTTGCTGGCTCAGGCCAAAGGCTCACTTCATCCAGAATTCTATCCAGTACACAGGAGCTGATACAAGACATTCAGCAGAGACCACAACCAATGAGGGAGTGCTGTCACATCTCCTGGAGCAGTTCATCCAAGAGTCACTCCATGGGGCTGCAGAGACGTCCCTGGAGGGATTTAATCATTAACTTGGTAATCAATAGCTCTGGAATCCCTCTCAAATTCACCCCATCTCAGCAAAGCAAGGAAATAACAATAGCAGAAGTGTTCTTTAGATAGCAATCTACTGTTGATAATGGGGTTTTTTATTATATTACTCAGCATTTGAGTTAGGGTAGATAACTGAGTTAAATGACAGTTACAGAAGTCAAGGACATGTAGCAGGAAAACATGTCCATTCCGTATCTTTTCAGACTCACAGAACACTCAGGCACCTTAAGGTCACTAACTTCCCCAGTACCTGCTGTGCTCTTCCAGCCTCTCCTAGGCACATTTCTATCAAAAGACCACAAAAGCACACACATAATAACATCTAATCATGATGGTGATGATCCTTCTCATTTAGTGAGTATCTCACCCTTGGAGAATTAAACCTGTAGGTGAAGAAAGCTGGTTTGTGGACAGACAGCTGTATGGGACCCTCAATCTAAGGCTATCTATGACTTGCTCATAGCAGCAGAATAATAGTAAATATTGCACTGTCTCCTTCCTGCAGTCAGCATTGGCTGCTCATCCTCCCACTCCTGGCCTTCCAGCCCAGCTCTACCAAGACCTGCAGTTAGAGAAGTGGTAAAGGTAACTTTAGGTATAAATAGACATGGGATATTTCAATCTGCCTTTTGCATGGAAGTTTATAGAAGAAAAAAATCTGTGAGAAGTGTAAGCAAATTGCTGAATCATGAACAAACAGACCAATTTTTTTTAATAAATACTCATGCTGCAAGGGTAACAACTTGTTACTGTAGTCACCCATTGGACAGCTCCTCAAAGCACACAATGCTTTCATCTACAGACTTCAAATACAAGCCCCAAGGCTGTTTTGAAATTAAACTGTTTGATGCAAGTAGCCCCATGTGGTTATTAAATATAAAATGAAGTGTCAACATAGGCAGTGGGTCTAAATGAAATATAGAATTTTGTACAGAGTTCTGGCAGCAAACCGTCCAGGTAAATTGCTGCACCTCAAATTAGAGAGCCACTCTGCAAATTTAAGTCTGCACTATTTGTCCATGTTAAGTATCTGCATAAAAAGAAGCAGAAGTTCCCCTTGCAAAGCCTACAGACCAGCCAACAAGCCAGAACTCTTCTGGAGGAGCAAAATTTCACTACCTTCCACTGCACTGGAGACTATTTATCAAACTAATTATATGCTACATGAATACTAAGCTTATGAAATGAAAATATATTGAGAAGCACGGCAGGGAAAACAGCTGCAGACCAAAGGGAACAAATCCAAACTCAAAATTATCTGTTAATAACAATAACTGTCATATTCACTCCCTGCACAATGCTTGAACAATTGGGATGAAATAAAAACTATTTGACTGCAATTACAAGGATTTTTATCAGAGCAGACTTTGATTTCACACAGTCACAGTCATGCGAGCTGCTCCTTCCCAAAGCAATTTTGCCACTTGCATTTTGTACTCAATCACCTGCATGGCCCAAGAGACATCCCCAGCTGACTCTCGTGTCCTGTGGTTGTTCATAAAAGCCATGTAATCAAAGTAGTGATTAACTGCTCTAACCTATAAATTACTACCTTATGAGTACACCAGCAGTGCACTCTCACCTAACAGAAAACACCTGTTTAGCACCCTTCAGTCAAAAATTCAGAAGAACTCTGCAGTTCCCAAACTACAATGGTCAGAGTTGTTCAGATGCTACTGCTGGCCTGATTTGTGAAGAGACAGGAACTCAAGTTTTTGAACTGGGACCACTCCATCTCAATCCCTATTTTACCCAGAGAACTTATTAAACTACCTGGGTGTGTTTTCTATGCTTTAACTTGAACCAGCAGTAAAAAGTCTGACACACTGTTCTGTGCTTTTACAACCAAAGGACACAAGCCAAGGCTGACAGCATGGTGGTATTCTGTGTATCACAAAACAGAAATGCCTCTTTGAAGTAAAATGAATTTACTATGTAACTGAATGACTGATCTTGAATTGCAGCCACTTCTAGAGCAAAAGAACTCCTATGCTACAATTCATGAAGGAAGAAAACCCACTTTATTTACAGTAAGACATAGCATTGGCATCAAGATAGACAAGTACTAACTCTTCAGCAGAGTTCAGGCCTGCAAACTGAATTCTTTCACTAGGTGTTATGCCTGCACACATCTATCTGATAAGCTATCAAGACCCTTTCTCTTGCTCTTCCCCACTTGTGAAATTCAGAGTATTTTTTGTCACCTCAAAAATCTGCTTTTTTGAGATAAGTGGTAAAAAGCTGCCCAAAAAGAAGAGAAAATAGACTCAGCATCCACTGATGGAAGTTAACTCCTAGAAGGCATGTAACTCAGATATCTGGGCTTTGAAAATCCAGTTCTGAATGACTGTGATATTGCTATTAAAAGAGCTGAACTGCAAAGCAGTTTAATGTATATTATGCCACATGGACGCTAGTGACACAAGCTCCGCCTCCTTAACTAACACAACAAAACCGCCAGAACTTTGTGTGCACATAGGCGATTTCTGAGCACATCGTCAGGATCCACTTACACAACTTCCCTTTTTTTGGGGTACACTTCCCTGGCCTGGGTCTAGTCTAGAAAACCCTCCCTTGGAGTTTGCCGTGCTCACCATACATACCAGGACTGCTCAGTTGTTAATCACAGGAACACAAACCGAGAGCAGCTCTGTGCTACCAGCTGAAAGCAATGCATTGCTTGATCAGGATTTAATGCTG
>VXBB01017652.1:401113-465187 GCA_013399915.1 Illadopsis cleaveri | reverse complement strand
TCTGGGCTTTGAAAATCCAGTTCTGAATGACTGTGATATTGATATTAAAAGAGCTGAACTGCAAAGCAGTTTAATGTATATTATGCCACATGGACGCTAGTGACACAAGCTCCGCCTCCTTAACTAACACAACAAAACCGCCAGAACTTTGTGTGCACATAGGCGATTTCTGAGCACATCGTCAGGATCCACTTACACAACTTCCCTTTTTTTGGGGTACACTTCCCTGGCCTGGGTCTAGTCTAGAAAACCCTCCCTCGGGAGTTTGCCGTGCTCACCATACATACCAGGACTGCTCAGTTGTTAATCACAGGAACACAAACCGAGAGCAGCTCTGTGCTACCAGCTGAAAGCAATGCATTGCTTGATCAGGATTTAATGCTGTCTCACATTAACAGGGCAACCTGGAAAGTGCTAACTGGTCAGAGTCCAGAAACACATTCTGAATCTTTCTGTACTCTTCTGACCTCTGTAACCGTGATGTTTATATAACCTCACTCAACGGTGTTAAGAAAAGTTGTGCAAAGAAAGCAAATGAGAGGGAATATAATCATTTCTCTTCAATACACCCTAGAAAAATGAGTAATTGGCATTTTACTGCTGGTTCGAGAGCCTTTGGCGACAGTAAGAACTGAAAATGGTGAAAACGACAACGCTTCTAATTATTACCGGCGCATACAAGAAAATTAAGACTTTTTAATTTTCCCCGCGCTCCGCACCCTCTCTGGTGAGACGGCCGTACCTCCCCGTTTCCAGGACCCAGCAGCTCCAGCCCAGCGGACCCCGTTCCCTGGGGCAGAAACTTCCCGCAGAACTTCCCCCGCTCCGCGGCCGCGCCCGCCGCCCGCCCCTCGCACTTACTGCGGGTGAGCAACACCAGGGGCACGGTGATGACCNTCCTGACAGTCAAGTCATGAAAAAACTGATAAAATTGCAGAAAGGGCTTATATTTATAGTTTTTTGGCACTGAAGATAGTTGTGTAAGTCTGCTGAGTGGGTTTTTAAATTAAGACCAGAAAAAGGAAGTATAGGACAAAAGTTTAAGATGTAATGCTGAAGATGACCCTCGTTTATTACATAAAATTCCCTTTCCAAGGAGAGTTTTAGAGTGTGTGCTGAGAAAGTAGGACAAATTGTTGGAAAAGACACAATAACCTGTAAATCAAAACTGTAAAGTTTTTGATTTTTAAAAAGCTGAGTGCTACCAGTTATTAAACAAACTGTGTGAGTTTCTAAATTATTTTAAGAGCTCTAGCGTCCAAAAAGTGTAAGTGGTGCTTTTGGTTTTATCCATGTTAAATTTCCCCCCTCTAATTGCAGAACACTAGTAGCTACCAGAGACAGATGCAGGTATTTTACAAGTTGACAAATGTAACAGAAAAAGTATATGATCAGCTGAAGCAAGATTTCAAGTCAAGGGAAATAGCAAATGTTCTTAGTCTTGCCTTCAAAGTACTTGTCAAAGCTTTCAGAAAGGTTATGCTGCTTGCTCCTTCATTCCACTTCTGCAGATGGAGCACAGCATTTAATATTTTACTGTTGTTTCTTAAGAAGACTGTATCTGGAAGTGGGACAATAGCTTTTTGTGATAAAAAAGTATCACAAAGTATATATTTTAGTATAAACAAAGTGCAGACATTAAAGATGTGTCTACACGGGAGGCAACTGACTTCATCTAGATACAAACATGTTCTTACTCATTGTTGTATGCCATTCTCCTTGAATGGTATACAGTTCATATTAGTTACGAATTTACTCTGTGCTGGCTGTATCAGATTACCTCAGGAATGTCACTAATGTGCCCTGACAGTGGTTCCAGGTAGCACAGTGTACATTTACCATGGAGCATCCAACCTGCTGCAGTTTCACAGTTTGCTAATCACTGATCTCTGAATACAGATAAGGCCACTTCTATAAAGTAAAATCACAGTGAAATGACAGTGTTTTACATTACTCTTCAAAGTGGCATCTCATTATATGCTGTAAGATGCATGACCAATGTTTCAGAATGTCTTTCAGCTCCACTTAAACATCAGTCTGGTATACTGTGCATGTTTGTCTTATCAACAATCAAAAAGGAAAACAAAACACCACCACCCCTCACCCTAGGGTGAATTCTCCTTTTCGTAGTGAGTAGGAATCACAATATAGATATAATTCAGCCAATCTGTGCTTTTTTCCCCTTAAACATTTAAGTAGTGATCATCACAATGTCACAAAATGCAGCAGTCAAATTATGTCAGCCTTGTGAAAAAATGTATCTGAATGATTTGTAGCTTTTCATAGCAAAGTTGCAGATTAGGAATATTTTGAGAGATTATCTGCCATGTTTTAAAGTTTCTCAGTGGTGAATTCTAAGGAGAAGAAAGGAGCAGTACTGTCAATGCATATGGTTGGCTACTGCTGGTTTCTGTGGGAACACAATTTGAAGTGCCTTTGGAAATCTGGGTTCCTGTGTCTAGATCAAATTTTTAGTAACCTACAGTACTCTGACTCTGGTCATAGCAGAGAGACTTGCAGGACCCAAATCTGTAGGCAGAACCACCTGAGTGATCTGGTAAGTGTCAGTAAAGCAGAATGTGTTTTGCATTTAGTTGCAATAGTTCCTAACAGTCATTCTCTACAACCTGAGATAAATCTCACGTTCCTCCTGACCCATCAAAACACCCACGATCCTAAAAATTATTGTTATGATCGTGCTTCTGGTTCTGGTTCTCCGGTTCAGATTGTCTGTGAAAGCCTGAGACTTAAAAAAGTTCATCCAGCTAAATATTTCAAGTTACTTTATACTGTGGTGTTCTTTTGTAATCAGATATGTAGTAGCACCATGCCAAGAAAGTCAACAAATGAGTATCCAGCAGTGGCTGCTACAGGGTGGAATTTGAGAAGCTGTAGCTTCATTTTGTATGTTCAACACAGTTGTATTCATAAAGAAGTTGCATGATTGCAAAGAGCTACTTACTAGAAAAGAATGAAAATACAGCTTTCAGCCTGAGATTGACTTTCCCAAACAGTTGGTGGACCTGCCAGATGCAATGTCTTCCTAAGACTTCTAGCCTCAGTAGAACTTAAGAGTTTTTTAGACATCTGTTTATATATTTGAGCCTTTCCTCTAGAAATATTTGGAAGAGTCAAACTGCAAAAATGGAAAACTTAAGCTCTCTGCAGAATAAATAAAAAATTGTGACTAAAATACATACAGTTTACTTCACAGGTGCAATGATGTATTCCAGATTTCTCAATGTGTTGCTGTGGGAGACAAAATACGGGCTGGATAAAGTTTTGTATGGATTCAGTGGCTCTACTGAATAGTGGAGTTTCATTTTTTCTTTGCACTTAAAGTTGAAATGGCATGACAGTTTTGTAACACATCTTGGCATTGGTTCTGTTTGAGAGGATTGTGAAGAGAGTTTTACCTGAAAATCAAGAAAGAAAAATCTCTGTTTTATGTGATTATGTCACTGGGACAACAATTTCAATGTGGTTAGCAGCACCTGTCACTTAGGTCTTTCAAGTTTATGTGTTTATCTTTAGAAAATTATTTTCCTAGGAACTACAGATTTTTCAATGTCTTCTGAGCACAGTTGACTGGTTAGAGTATCTCAGGTTTCTTTNCTTTATTCTTTTTTGTCATTTTGTGTCTTGCAGCTTACCTTTAATTTCGTGGTGAGTTTTTTTTTTTTTTTCTTTTTTTCTTTTTTTTCTTTTTTTTATGAATTCTAAGTAGTTGTCTTGTTTTACTGCAATATGCTTATTTTTCCAGATACTTAATGCATAGTATGGAAGAGGAAAGATGCTGCACACTCAGCAAATAAAATACAGTGGGAGCACTTTTAAACATAAGGTCACCTGGAAGTTCAAGGCAGCACATGTGCAATACACAGAAGACTCCAGCTATTGTGTAGTAAAGGTGAAGAGATTGTGACTTATTTCTCCCTATATTTACACTATTCACTGAATTTCATGTAGCATGGGTGAGAAATATCCAGGGCATACCTTATTACTGGTGCCATATGGACTTGCTCTGTGATTTCAGGATATGTAAATCCTGGTCCTGTTGAGCTGAAACATGCGTTTGATATTTCTGATTACAAGCTCAGCTTCATCTCACTTGTGAAGAAAGGATTACTTTTGATTCATGTTCTACATTGGGACTTAGAAAATCAGAGGTTAAATGTTTTTATTGTGATCCAGACAAGCTGCATAAACTTGAGAAAATAATTTATATCCCTCTGTTCCTAAAGCATATAATTTGTAAAATTGAGGAAAGCCCAGTATTTTCCTAGCTGACAAAGCCATCACGAGGTGGGGCTCAAAATCCCTGGTGACAGACACCACGGAAAAATGGATTTGTAACTGAGGAATCCTGTCCTTCAGAACACTAAAATATCCTGGACAAAGTGAAATACACTATTTCAAAGGCAATTGTTCAGTCTGTGGAAACAGAAGAGTTACCATTTTTTTCCTGGACCATATGTATCCAACTGTGTATAACTGAATCTTTTCCAGTTCCACTTGGACCCAAACCACTGTGTACAAATGGGATTAAATAAACAAATAATATGTATACATAGCCTCCACCTTTTTTTTTTCTTTTTCTTTTCTTATCTCCAGTGGTATTTTGGATGCTACAGTTTTATTTTTCTTTTTAGTGCAAGATTTTATTGAATTTAAATGGTTCAAAGTTGGGATGTTAGAACAGCTTTCTGTTGCTGTCACGAAGCTGATCAAGGTGCCAAATTGGGTATGATCTGTTCTGATCTGAAATGACACAATATTCATTCCTATAGCACTTTGGAAGAATGATCCAATATTTTCCCAGAAATTTTAGATTATAAGTGGAAGTTTCAGATGCTTTTAAAACACTTATTCCCACAAAAATTTTACTGCTAGCAAAGATTATAGGTTCTATGGTCCTATTTCATATCAACTTCTACTAGATACTTGTTAAAACCATTGGATTTCTCTTAAACCACTTGCCCTTTAGGACATTCTGATATAGATCCTTGGTATATTGCTAAAATAGCAAGGGGAGAAGTTACTGGAAGTAGGAGGTAGCAGCATGTAAAAGTGATTCTCAGAGGAAGAAGGAAGGAAGGAATGAAACACAGATTAGAGGGCGTTGGTTTGATTTGGCAATCTTAGAAAATCTGAAGAAGTTCCGGGGCAGTGCCCACACTTATGGAGTATATTGCACTTAACACTTTCCAAAGCTGTCCTGTTCTGAGCCAGAATTTATGCTAATGAAGAATAATTGTCTCTTCAGTCATGTTTCCTCCTCTAGCTTCATTTTGTATGATTTATTTTTCACCTAAGATAGTTCAAAGTTCACACAGCTCTTTTCTGGAGAAAACGTGATATTGCAGAGAAAACGTGACAAAAGAGTGCTGACTTTGTTTTACCATTCCAAACAAACCACTTCAAAGATCTCAGTGATGCTAAAATATTAGAATAAAATGAATTGGACTGCAAAGAGGAACATGGCATATACACATGAGAAATCAACAGAAAAGAAGCTTGAAAAAATTTTATTTAAGGCTATCATTTAATATCCTTAAAGCTTAGCCTTTTTATAACAAAGGTTTTAAGAGGGATATTCACTTCTCAGGCATTTGTAACTGCCAGCCCCTTATAAATAACACATATAATTGGTGATTGAATAATTTGTGTGTAGAAGTAAATTTTTTAGAAAAATAATTTTATCCTTAAATATAAATGGAGTTACTTTAGTCCTAATAAATGGAAAATATGAAGTCATTGAACTTTCCACAGTCTTAAAGCTGTTAAGAAAACCATTCCTAAGACAACAGGTTTTCCATATATAAACCTTTGGCAACACTAAACTGTAGTACAATTATTTCCTGGCATGCAAGGTGACATAGCTTTGTTACACCAAATGTAAGTGACAGAATACAGATTTCAGAATCTCTTAATAACTGGCAGTTGATGAAATGAAGATCTTCATTTATCCCATTTTATTCTGCATTTTTACTGATATTCTTCCAAAAGGTCTCTGGGGGAAAAAGAAAAAAAATAAGAAAAAGCATAAGCAATTAGGAAATAGAAGTCTCCCAAGATTTATAAAATATGTGTGGAACATATTTTTTCTGTTTAAGAGTGAGCAGATGTTAGTTCCACAGACCTCTCAATGCCTCTCTCTAATAACAGATTGAAAACAATTATTCCTAAAGGAAAAGCATTTTTGTAGTTTCTAATAGATTTTTTTCCTAAATTGTTTGTTTCAATGCTGCACTACAAACATAAAAATAGTAACATGTTAATAAAAACTATTTTAACGACACCTTCTAAATTTTTTGAGAATATTTTTTTCAGATTTCCAAAATCAACTAGTCTTTTTGGGTGCTTTAATAACGCAAAGAGGATATACAACATTTTAAAAAATGTGGCCACTCACATGTGTCTTGAGTTGGCATTTAATTATTTATTAAATGCTTTTTTAATTTTAACAAATAATTCCCAAATATTGAACTGTTTGCAGCACTCATTTAGAAAATGCTGCTTTGCCTACATACAGGCAAACTAAAGCAGAGTTCCCAAGGAGTCACATGGCAGGAACTCAGAGTACAGCACTGTTCCCTAATGACCAGCTGCATATTAAGGCAGTGTTTTGTATCACAGTCTTTAAATAATAATCAATTTGGTGTGATTTTACCAATATATATTTCTGATTTTTATAATGTCCATGCAAAGCAAAGTTTTATTTTTTAGTAATTTAATATGACCCTACTTCTGGTAACATTCAGTGGTAAAACTACTTTCAAGTTAAATAGGAAATTATTAGAGAGGTTCACCATTGATAAAAATTCAAATAATATTTGGAATGACTTCCATTTAGTGCCCCATTTTTCTTCATCTATCTGGAACAAAGTTTGTACCATACTACAGATCTATCAATAGCTAAGAGAAAAATTAGCAGGATTTTCCCCAGGTGTGACAAATACATTATGAACATCAGTATATTAAGAATAGTATAAAACTCAGGCACCTTTGGGTAACTTTTGTGTTAATTAGCCATTTAAGGAACTCTTTGGCAGCCATGTCATCAAGGACTTTGTTGATATCACTCGTAAAAGTGCCATCTGCATGTCTTCGACCGATTTCTTCAGCCACAAGAGCTTTTTCTGGGAAACTTCAAAGGTAAAAAATTATCAACAATGAGAGATCAAAACAAACAAACCATTTAAAAGGGCCTTATTTCATGGTTCTAATAGACTGTGCATTCCCTGCAATTTTAAGGAGTAAAGGGTTGAACCTGATCTTGTGGCTCAGTGTAGCACAATGTATTTCAGAACATCTTTTGAGGCATTATTTTCAAAACACACAGCTGTTCCTTCCGGTGAGCCTGAAATCCTCTCTAACAGTTTTGGAAAAGCCATACATTCAAAAATATACCTCAGTCTGAAATGTCTATGCCATGTAGATTAGAGATCAGTACATTTACTAAGAATTGTTATTTAAGGAATACCACTACTAAAACATTACACTCAATTTTTCATACTCTTGTTCTGTTTTATTTGGACATCAGGCCTATTTGTTGACTTATAATTATATTTCATAAGAATTCTTATTATTAATAAGAATTATTAAGAGCAGGAACTTTTTTGGGGGGAGGAGGGTGGTTGAAGTAGCTCACTTAAAGCACCTGTATAAAACCTATGTGCTTGTTTGATGTAAAATCATAGAATGTTGCATTTTATACTTGGAATCAGGTCCTGATTCATGTTCTATTCTTTCTTGACTGCTGGAAAACCAGTTTATCTAAACCAGAGTTTGATTTAAAAAACTTTCCTACATCCCATCAAATATAGGAATATTTTGATGGGTTTCATTAAGATGGGCTGATGCTGAAGCACCCTGGATCCAGTGACAGGCAGACTGGTTCGTTTCAAGGAAGGCTATATACAAGTTAAACCCAAAATAGTACTAAACATTAGAAAGCAGAGGGGTTTCTACAATTACTTGCCCATCTAGGTTTCTAAGTCTGGTTGAGGTTGTATTTCTCTCAAATTGATACAGAAATACCCTATTTCTGCTCATGAAAATAAAACATGACAGAAAAACAAGTGGAAGTCTGAACATAACTGGTAGGGGAACTAGCTTTTCCCTTCTCTGTATTGCTGACCTAATTTATTTAACTCTGTTTTTTTTCAGGAAATTGTCAATATTTACAAAAGTTTTACCTATTTAGTCTTCCTTAACTACAACACACAATCTTGTCTTACAGATTGTATTTTATTTTTTTTTTTTTTAATATAATGTGAGAGACTTACATAATACTTTACAGCTGGTAGAATATTTATTCAGAAGATGAACTGAAATCCCTGCCCCAAAGAGCTTACAGTCTAAAGGCACAAATAAGTACAGAACAGTTAAAAGGTGGGGAATGCAGCTGCATGGTGTAGCTCCTAACCACGCAGAGTTGGAAATAGATGAGCAGAAGGTGCCTGCAGGAGACTGAAGGCAATGCCATTCTAAGTGTAAGACCATCGTGGCAAAAGATGTAAAGTCATGAGGGAGTACATGAAGTGGATAGGATAGAGAAATCTGCAATGAGTATGTGGAGAACAAGACAGAAATGAAAGAAATCATAGGAAAGTAAAACCATTAGTGGAGCATTGTGTCCAGGGAACCGCAAACCACAGCAAAAGAATCAAAGGCATCTTAAAAAGGAAGATAAGTTATAGCAAATGATAGTTATTATGGCAGCAGCAGCTTGGGGAGACTCTGAGAAGCATGGGAAGAGGAAAAGAAGTTATTAGTTACTGCTGGAAATGATCATCAGGACAAAGTACACCTGATGACATTGGTAAAAATTTAATCTTGGAAATATTGCAGAGAAAAAGATGGAGTGCTAAAGGAAAAAAGAGAAGGCAGTTTAAGATGACACTGACTTGAGTAATCTCAATGATAGTTAAGGAGGCTGTAAGCAATGTTATGTGAAGGGGAAAGGTGGTAGGTAGAGGAAGAAGGTCTCATTTAGTTTTAGATGTGTTGACCTTAAATAAAACTTGACCTTTTAGAGTGTAACAGCATACTGAACAGGTTTTAATCTGTGTTTGAACGTAATAATGAAAAATGGTAGTCAATCATCAACAGAATATCTTCTAATACAAAAGAAAGACATGAAGTACAGCAAGAATGATCAAAAACACATCAAAGTTTCATCAGACATGATTTCTAACCCCAAATGCTAGGCAAAATTTAATAATAGGAATGGATGGATTCTTACTCTCTTCTTCCTCGTCCGTTCACTAACCAAGCGATGAATTCTTTGGCAGCCTGACCTTCCAGGTAGGAGGTGATGTCACTGGTGTAGGTGCCCTCAGCATGTCTCTCAAATTCAGCATGACGCTTGGAGATTGCATTGCTGGAAGAAGACAAGTACCACAGGAGCAGACTGCATAAGAATTTAACTTTTAAACAATCTTTATTGATTTAAACTTCCCACTTGGCAGACTAGCATTTCTATAGGAGAGAGGGGGTTCTTTTTGCACCTCAAATTGATCTTGACCTTTTTTTTCCTTGTTAGTTTCCAGTTCTGAAGGTATTGCCTGTACTATGCAATACAGCTTTGTGCAGAGATTCCTGAACTAGTTCTGAACAACTCCCTTCAGGTGTGGAAAGCAATTACAGCTGTATTGAATGGTCTTTTACTAGACTAATTAAGTCTGAGCTGGAAACTGCATTGTATTATACAGATATGCTTTTTGTTACCCTTTGTTAAATGCTCCCCGTATCGTCACCTACATCATTTCTGAGCCAAACTATTCAGACTTAATTCCTTTCAAATTTACATTTTGAGTTGTTTTATGAACACCTTTTTGATCATCACTCTGACCAAGTCATAATCTTGGAAAACTTTCAAGCCTGATCAACTCCATCTTACTAAAGACATTATCTTCTCCCTCCCTACACCTCACTGTGGTTCTTTCTCTGAAATAACACAAAATTATGTTACAGTGGCTCTTGAGAAGGCAAACTGCACTGAGAAGTAGACATATTATGGAATATTTTCCATGAATAAATTCCCTAGCATTTTTGTTTCAGAATTTGCTAACTTCTGCCCAAATCTAGCTCTTTCTATTATTTTTTCTTCTTGGGATGTCATCATCCCTCCTAATTTAGTACCATCTGCACTTTTCATCAGCATGCTAACTAGAGTTATTTGGAAGATTTTAATGAAATGTTAATTTTTTTTGGAGATATGCTGTTTCAATGAAGCAGAAACATTATTACAAATTTGTTATTAATATTGACAGTGTGAACGTAAGGATCTTTGTGCTCTGGGCTATCCTTTTTTCAATTTTCTGACAAGAGAACATATTAATATAGGTATTTTAGTCTGTTTTGCAAAAACACTTACTCAATTTCTCCTTTATTTATTTAAAATTTCCAATCTCTCTAACCCTTTCCCAAAAACAGTCAAGAAACAGAATTTTGGCCTTCAGAAGGTCTTGCGTCCTCCTTTCTGTAATAAGTGGTTTATGTATGTAACATGGGATTGAGTGCTGAGGGCTGAACATTGCATCATGTTTAATCAGCTCTCTGCAAATTTTCCTGGCCATCTTCCTTTCACTAATCCTCTCAATGGTTTTTTTATTCTTCAACATAATGTGGGTTTTGTTTTTTTTTTTTCTTCAGCCTTTCTCTATGCCAAGTTTTTCTTTTTATGTTATTCTCTACTCTCCTTGATTACTTGAAATGTGCTTTTCTAAAACATATTCTCATCCTTGCTTCCACTGCATATAGCTATAGAACACAGGTACAGGTATAAATAACATAGAGGCATGTCTTCTTTCCTTATAAAAAGCAGGTGTGAAATAATGTATTTGATTGCTATTTCTTTGATTGTGGTAACATTGCAAAGAATACTAGTTGTTCTATTTCTTGTTTAACTGAAAATGAACTCAAACCGGTTTCAAATAACAAACTGTGACAAATAGAATACCTTGAGAGCTGGTCAGGGACTTTGTCATTTTCTTTGTCCTCCTGTGCTTGTTGGCTGTAGTGAAATGGCACAATCATTAGATCATTATTACCAGCACACTGCAGAGCCTGTATAAGCTTTTATTGGTCATTATTTAAATATTATGGTAAATCCCCATGACTGATAGATGAATATTATATTCACTGTATTTCAGACATATGAATTTAAATTAGTAAAATGTGTAGAAATTGTTACTTTATACTTTAAAGTCTTCCACAGAGATTTAAAAACATTACTGTAATAGATTTTTGGATTCTTTTTGGACAGATTTTGTCTAGAACACAAGACTGACACACTTGTACATTATTCTTGCTCTCAGCTTGCTAGCTTGAGTTTAATCAAAGTATATTTGAAAAAAAACATGCCAACTTATAGTGATGATAATGGTAAATTATCCAGTGATCAACAAGACTTACACTTCAACTGCCTTTTCACAAATGGAACATCAGGATTAGAGTATCTATAGGTAGGAAAGTTTTGTGAAGGCCTAATGGCCCAGAATTGAACATTATATTTATATATCTTATTTGTATTGAACTTAATTGATTCACTGAGAAAATCTGCTCCAAAGAGGCTGAGACAGACTTTTTAGGTGGCATATCAGATACTGCATTTTGATTTAGCCAAATCCTTTTGATTGATTTGGCATGTTTCTCATTCCTAATAATATATTAATACTCTATTAATGGCTGGACTTGATGATCTTAGAGGTCCTTTCCAATCTAAATGATTTTATGATTGTATGTATAAATTTTCCTCAAGTACTTTACTTATTTGAGGTTTATCCATGGTCTGGGATGGGAAGCTGATGCCAAGAAACTGAATTGGCTAGATTTTTGGCTGTTTCTGTGTGTAAAGATCTGTATCACTGTCACCAAAATGCTTACCCATTTCTTTTAGTGCTCATTAACCATTGCACAAAGTCCTGAGCTCGTCTGGTGTCCAGGTACTTGGTGTAATCACTGGTGAATGTGCCTTGTGAGTGACGTTTCACTTCATTCAGCTGTCTAGATTCCTCTATTGGTTCAGAGTGAGAAGCTTTGAATGATCTATGAAAAGTTTAGACCTTGTTAATCAGCAATGGTTGCAGTACGGCCTACGGGTGCGTTGGTTTTTCTTTTAACAATACTATTTTTTACTCCCACAAAGTGAAAGCAAGTGACATATTGATCAGTAGCTGTCTGGTAAAAGGAATCTGTACAGTAGATTGGACACTGCACAATTACACAGTCTTCTTGGATAAATAAGGTAACTATTGTTTTAACACCCCAAATTTCTGTGCTAAGCTTTGCAATATTAAAACCCTGTCAATTTCAGTGGCAGATAAAGTACTGAGGAAAGCTATCTTTAAATCATAGTATATTTGGTTTCAAAGTGTAAGAAAACAAAGTTCAGGCCAAGTATTTGTAAAAGTTTGGTCTAAAGAATTTACCTTGATTTCTCCTCTGTATCCTGAAGAGGATTTTGCCAGCTGCCTTGGACTATCATTAAAAGGAGACCAGCAACAAAATAAATGCTTTTCATTTTCATTGCCTGTCAAAAGAGAAATAAGGCAAAAAAGAAAAATATTATAATGTTTACATATGTCTGAATCAACTACATTGAAAAGAGACATTCTTAGTGCTGATCTAAACTTGAAGACAAATATAAAAAGCCTTCTAGGATGGGTTTCTTGTCCAGTGGATTACATTTTAGGGCCTTCTATAGGCATTCAAAAGATGTAGTCTCTGTTCCAGTCTTTAGGCTCTAGTCTGTATTCTAGAATGCAAGGAGAGCTGAAAACAAGTGCATCCTCACTGTCTTTTGCAATGTGAGGATAAAGGTCTGTTCTCTCCTTTTCTCTGTGTTCTGCTGATGGCAAGCACTAGATCTGTAATACTGTCTTTTGCAAAACTGGGGGTAGTGATGTGACTGATTTTTTTCCCCAAATCATTCACTGGTGAAAAAACAAAGCAAATCTTTGTCAAGAATACTGTCACATTAGCAGCTCCCCATCCTTTCCTTCTCACAGAAGTTGCAATGAGTTCACATCAGCAAAATGTCACTGGAAAAAATTTCATCATTTACTTGGGCTGATATTTGTGTATTTGAAAAAAGCCCTTCTGCCATCCATGGCATTTTCCTATGGGGGTTTATGATACAGTCTGAAAAACAAAGGGAGATAGGACACGAGTGCCTTGAAGTAAAGTGGTAGCAAAATAACTCCCAGTCACAAAACACCCTCCCCACTAAATGTAATCTGTACCCTACTCCTGTGACTCCATTGCAGGAGTTACTTATTGGAGCTCAATGACTCATAAAATAAGGCAGTCTGACTGAAAAGATGTATCTTCTCTATTGTAATGCCTGGTCACAATAGGCTGAATTTAAATATACTATGGGCTGGAGGAAGTCTCAGAAAATTATGAGGGAATGATGCGTAGTGAAGGTGCAGATTACTCCACTTTGAGACTGAGAGTTGGCTCTGCACTGAGCAATGCAAATAAGGCTATATGAACACCTCTGAAAAGGTAATCTCCTGCATCAAAAATCTTACTGCTGTAGGACTTCTACTCTGCCCCAGGAGTCTGCCCCTTCATAGCAGATTTGTTTTGAAACCTATTTCTTCCATCCATTTTAAAGTAACTTATAGTTGGAGATGCAAAGCTTGACTGTTGGCAGGCATTTTACCAATGGTTAGGAAGAATCTATTGGACTGGTACTTTGTGAGGCCTGATTTTTAAGAGAGTCTTTCTGAATAATATGAATATTTTACTAGAATACCCCTGTATCAGTATCAAAATACTTGAGGCAATCAAAATCTTAATCAAATACTGATCAAACTCAGGAAAATAAATACCTAACTATAATATTTTCTGATGGATTTTACTATTAAGCAATAGAGCCAGTTTCCCTCCCTCCACCAGAAGCCACTGCCAGTGTTACTCATTTTTTCATGAGTGTTTGGAGACTCGTTTCTGCCTTGTGCAATGTCCTGGTATATAAGAGTTGACCCCTTCACTTGAACATACCCTGCTATTGTACCAACATATACCACAGCGGTCATGTAGTCTTATTAAAACACTAACTATAGTACTGAACTCTGTTTTCACTGTTTCATTTGGAGCTGTAATTTGGTGGTGCAACACTGACATCCAATGTTTATCTCAAGGAATGCACAATTTCACATTTCATAGGCTTCTAGCAACAGGACAAAAGCTCTGCCTGTTCTCTGGGAAATGACTCTGCTGTGGTCATTTCAAAATGGTTTGATTGACCCCTCTGGTGGCTGATACGGCTGTAAATGAATTAACCTGGACTGGGACACCAGATAAATTCTGGCTGTTACAGCATACATAAGTAAATTTGGTCTGCTTAATAGTCCTAGTTTACAGCTGTCTGTAGCTTTATTAAACTGCCATCCAGATCAGCCATAAACCCAAGTCATTGAGGTGGAATGAAATATCCAACACCAAAAGCTTTTATTTTATATAAAAATTATTAAAAAGTAATTCAAAGTTCAGTGATTTCAGTTTATCTTGGCTCTAACTCTAATTTCTCAGGCCTTTAGAACTTTCAGATGTGAACAGCCCCACTAGCTACTTTATTCCTTAAGTATTAAGATTAAATTTAAATGCATTTTCAGCTGCTTTCTAAAATTTTAAGAATAAAAATTGGGAGATTATTAAAAAGAAATATATATAAATGCAGTTTTTGAAATTTATAAAATTTTCAAGAATCCTTACTTATAAAATAAGCTTTTCCGAAAACTATTAACCTTTTGTCAAATATGTTCTTTAAAAAAAATTAGCATCAGTTTTGTTTTTTCAACATTTAGTACTTGCTATTGGTAAGTCAAACCAGCAACAGCAGTTCTTGACAAGTTAAACAGGATACAGTTTTAAAAGAAGAAATTGTAATTTTATTCTTGCTAATACAGACATGTTTTATAGAGAAAAAGAGATGATCAGAAAAATATCATTCTCTTACTTTATGCTGGCTAATCAATTAATTTCTCAATAAGAAGAAAGGTTTTATTTGCTCTAAGTTATTTAGGTCACCAGTAGGTACTGCTAAAAACCATGGAAACCTATTGTCAAAGTGCAGGAAAACTACAGCTAATCTTACACAGAAAATTTTTATTCCTATGCATATTAGACTAATGAAAATATTTTCATTTCTTTCTGATTGAAAATGAAAAATTGAAGACATCTCAGTTTGAACCACCAGAAATAAGTAACAAATATACCTCTCAAATCTTGATCAGATATTTATTTGAATATTATTTCCTCAATCAACCTGATTTTCCTAGTTTTCTAATATATTCTACTACAGATGTAGTAGATTTTTTGTATCTATATACAATTTTAACAAGCTTAATTTCATTGAGTTTTCAAAAAAAGTTTTCAAAAGTCACATTTGTATCTTTTTCCAGTTCAAAAATAGAAATGATGAAGTTACATAAAAAAACAGTAAAAAAGGCAATGTTTTCATGTGAACATACATGAATGAATAGAATACATTTTTATTGACATGAAACTGTCCGCAAATAACAATAATTTCTAGAAATAAATAATTTACTTTTTCAGGTAGATGTATTTTACATCTAATTTACCTACCATGCTATAATGCCTTGTGGAAAGTTCTGTAAAATCCAACAGTTCTAGTCTAAGGAATTCCATAGTAGGATGGAAGACTAAATTAAATTTTATACAATAATAACAATAACTATTGAAAGGCTTTAATTTTACTTCTGTGCTATAAAATTTCCTTGTTTGATTTTACAGTCATATGAAAGTAATAGTTGCTTGAGACAAACTAATCTAAAAGTGGGGCAATGGAGTGACAGTCTGTAGGGTGAGAGAGGAACAATCTGTCTTGGACAGTTTAAAATCAGTGTCTACATAAACCCACTGAATTTGTTTCCATGCTTCTAACTTAACCTTCATTGATTCATATTTAGGCAGTGCCTATAAGGAATGAATAATTTTAAACTCACATTAATTAAATATCTCTACTACTATCTCTACTAAAGAAGAGAAAAATATAAAAATCAATAATTGTGTATCTCATTTAAATTCTTACTACAATGCTTGTCTTTCATATTCTCATGGTTAATCTTCCTTCTTTCAATTAAATCTGCAACACAAACTGTTGATTTCCCTTTTTCGGATCATTCTCTGTTGAAGTAATCAATACATCAAAAGATTTAAATTATGATGTCATTAACTCCAAATATCAGTGAGTATAACCTCGGAAGAAAACAGCAATTTGCTGAAAGATCTGCACCTCTATTGCAAACTTTGGGCAACACAATGCAGATAATGCACTCGGCTTTCTCAAATAAATAACTGGTAGTTCATATAAATCTTACCTTATTATACTTTGAAGTGATACGTGGAAGTTGCAGAAAGAGCTACTCTCTCTTCTGCAACTATGGCAAGCCTTGAGGATCCTGAGCTCTGCCTAGCTGCCTCTTTTGCACAGACTTATATATATACTGTTCAGCTCTAGTAAGCATTACAGGAGTGCATCATTGCTGACAGTTTCCTTATTCAACTTAAAAAAAAGTCATCATATTTGCTATTCATTTCATTTGATAATTTTACAAGCAATTTCACACATTCATTCTGCTTACTTTATGACATCAATGCTAACATGGATTTGCAAAAGGAGGAGGTAGCAATGTCCAAAGTAGTAAATATCAAACAGAAGGGCATTAACATCACAAAGAGTGGGCAAAAGGTGACTGGGATCAAGGCAGCAATTTCTCCAATTTCAGATTTGCCACGTTTAACGTTTAGAATACTGATTCTATAGACATCAATAGCATTGTTTTCACGTATCAGTTTTAAATTGGAGTTTATAAATTTAATCCATTGTTAAAAATAAGCACAACTTTCCCAAAGCCCTTGAATGATTCTTCAAGTAATCCTGTGTCAATATAATGAATATGAAGAGATGTGAAATACTGTAGTGATGGCGACACACTGTGCAATGCCTAACACAGGTGAAATTTAAAAAAATGTTTTGATTGGCCTTAGATGTAAAATTCCAAATTTGTAAATGCTGCTGTAAGAAAATTCATACTCACTTGAGAACTATATGCCAAACATTCACTATAAATTGAATTTCACTCAGTGGCCTATAGATTTATGCAAGATTAAACCAATTCCTCACATTTCCATTCCCTAAAAGGAAAAAAATTGAAACAAAATAGATTTGAGATTTTTTGTAGTGCCTATTCTGTGCAACTGTTGTTCACTGGAGATGATTTCATAGCTCTGGTAGGGCAGCATTGCCAAAGAAAGCCACGGTCATCCATGCGGTGACAACACAGAGATTGAGACAGGTAGGGGAGATAGATAGGAGGAAGGTTCTGGAATCACAGTAGACATCTCACTGAATGCTAATGACAGCCTGTGCTCCAGTCTAGAGTGCCTCATGGTCTGGTTTGTGGCACATGTCACATCACAACAAACCGTATTTCCCCTAACACTGTTCCTTGAAGCCAGGAAAGAATGTGCTTCAGTGAGACAACTTTCTGCTGACTGACCACAGCCAGACTGGCATAGCCCATAAGATACAACTTAATAACCATATTAGAGTGGCAAACAAAATTTACTGGATTCTTCCTAAAGCTCTATCCTAAATACCTGGCTGCGGTACCATGGTACTACATGGTTCAGGGAAACATTAAGTCTAACGACACAGTCTGCATCATAAAATTTAATTTTCGTTAAGTGTAATTTTTCGATGCTATTGAATCAATCGCTGAGATTCATGGTTTATTTTTTCCCCCATTTCTAGTCCTCGGGGTGGGTCACCCGGTGGCTCCCGAGGAGGCCACCAGCGCATCCTGCAGTACCCGGGCAATGCAGCAGATGGGGATCAAAGGGCCCCTTCCACCGCTGCTGCACCAGGACACCCACACGCTTTGCATGGACTGCTAAAATGATCTCTCTACACGCTGAGTTAAAGACACTTTGGAAACAGGCAATACGGAATGTGAGACAATATTCTCTCCTCCAAGAAACAGACAGCTTTTCTCTTCTTGTTAATCTCAGTTTATTTTCTTGTGTCATATAAAGTTTCTTGTTTACAGTAGGATGATTCCAGAAAAAAAAAAAAAGAGACAGAGCATCTCAGTGCACCTGGTTGGGCAGGTTGTCACAGAGCTGTACCATCTAGCAGGTCATCTCGCCTCTAGAAGGTGAGCAGTTATTTGTTTTTCAAGTGGTACACAGAAAATAAAATATACAGGAAATAAATGAACTGCCATCAAGGACCATGCAACCCTCAGTTGCTGTAACTGAGTCTATAGTATATATTTCAGGAGCACAGTAAACAAGAGTTTTCAAACAAAAGCAGAAAATTCTATCAGGTGTATGAGACATGCACATACACTCAGATTTGCTCCTCTCACATTTTAAAACACAACCAGTTAGTTGGCACCTCTTAGCAAAAATCAAGGGCAACCTCACTGTCCCCTCTCTATATCATTGTTCTCAAATGAGACAATACTTTGAGTCAGACTAAGAGACAGAAGCTGAAAGTGGCCTGTCTTCGGGGAATTTTCATGTTTCTCATGATTTGATTGGAATGGTTGGGTTCACTGTATCTGGAATTTATCAAAGTTTCCTGCACCATCATCTGATTAAAATTGTCAAGATCTGAACATTTTAATGAATTAGGAACTTGCTGGCTTTTGACAGTAAAAAGTAAAAAAATACTCATTAAATGCTTTCAAAACAGTGACCTCCCCAAATTCTTCTGTATATTTCTTCATTACATATTTATTACTATTGTATTATTATCCATTACATGTCTAAAGGGAGGAGGATGTATCTTGGGGTATGACTACAGGCCCACACCCTTTACTTTCTTATATTATACAGAAAGCATTCTCTCCTAACTGTGTCAACTGTGAGTTCAGAGGGCTGGGCTCTGCAGCCCCTTTCATTGTGCTATCTTTGTTACACGATAATCACAAAGAGCATTCCCCTTCTGAAAATGGGAACCAATACAGGAGGAACATATGTGTAAACACATGCACACATAAATCACCATGTTACACCCCTAAACGTGTGCTTGTACATAACACACACAGTGTGTGCATGTGTATGTGCGCAACTTCACAGCCACCCTTTGGGGAGCAAGAATGGCTTTCTGAAAGGGAGGGTTAGTTTGGGGTCTCTGGGCCTTTCCACAGCACTCAGCTCCATGCTGTCTGTCAGGGATGCCGAGCAGTTTGTACCTCGGGAGCCACAGTCGTTGTCACTGTGCCGTGGCCCACACTGTCTACTCACATAAGTTGGAATCGCTCCACTGCAAGTCAATGGAGCTGCATCAATTTGCGCAAGCAGAAGAGCTGGCCAAATATGTACTAGTTATTTTACATTCTGAGAAGACAATGTTCATAATTGAAAGTAATACCAAATGCTCTTAGCAAATACTATGAATTATTCAGATTAAATATAGAGCCTTCAAATGACTCTATAAAATGTTCTAAACAGCTGTGCCTTGTAATTGGAACTGACTGGCAAACTGGGAAGTACTGAATGCAGTCTGAATTGGACTTGATATCTGACAAAAATGAATATAACACTAACCATATTCTAGAACCTGACTGTTTTTCTGCTAAATTTCTCTTCCGGCCCTTTCTTCCTTGCAGCTGCAGTAATCCTGTGTGAAACAAATCATGTAGGTCTGCGTTTGATGTATAAGGATTGCAGGTTCTTTCATGTGGACAGCTCACACAGCACGAATAAGGTAGATGATGAAAACAGGTTTGGAGTGGAATCAGTGACTTTCTACCATTTATGTACACTTCAGTTCCTAGAATAAAGAAATTTTTACTTTTCAGCTCTAGTTTTAATTTGTAAAAGCCAGAAAGGATTCATAATGGAAAGTGAATTGTAAAAAACGGTATTTGTGGCTATTTATCAAGGGCCTGTCTACCTAACTCTGAACAACTACCTCCTACCTTCAGAGGCTTGGATACCTTGTTTATATGACAGGTAGTTGAAGACTCATGTTTCATTGTCTGAAGTGGTATGTTTGAGCATCTGAAGTGTGAGAATGTTATCCAAAAGAGAAAAGAACAGAAAGTGCTCAGCATTGTTTGAAAACCAGATCCTCTAAAACATTTGAAAGTGGGAAGCAAAACTTAGAGGTAGTTCATTCTTGTCATAAAAGCTTAGCTTAATTCAAATTGTGTCCTAGTGTTGGCTCTTACATGCCATATTCCATGTTTGCAGTATAGTTATTTATACTTTTCATTCACATACTTTCTTAGCTTCGCCTTGATACCTCAGCACAAGTCCTTCAACTTGAACTATTGAAGATCTGTTACAAAAGAACCTGTTCTATAGCCTCTTAAGGCTCTTCTCTCTGATTGAAATGGAATGGGGCAAATAACTATCCAGTGAACGTTTGGGGTAATGTTTCTAACATGGATTGTGTTTGCAGGCAAGGCAGAATGGAACATGTTCTCTTTCTAGCAAGAAAAAAGCTTGGGAGAATCTCATCACCATATATAAATATCTGAAAGGATGATCTCTTCCAAAGAAGACTGAGACAGCCTCGTTTCAGTGGTGCCCAATGACAGAACAAGAGGTAACAGGCACAAACTGAAACACAGAATGTCCTATCTGAGCATAAGGAAGCACTTTTTTACTATGAGGGTGACCAAACACTGGCAGTGGTGGCCCAGGGTAGTTGTAGCATGTCCAGATGGCTTTTAGATACTCAAAAGCAATCTGGACAAAGTCATGGGCTATAGGATGTAGGTAGCCCTGTGTGAACAGGGAAGTGGGATAAATAGACCTCTGAAGTCCCTTTTCAGCCCAAACCATTCTGTGACTCTGTTATAGTACGAGGGTAGGTTTGCAGCGCTCTGCACCATTTCTTGTGATTGGCTGTGATGTTACCTGTTATAAGCACAGGCCAGCCAGCAATCTGATGTTGATGTATTTTTAAGAGGGTTTTTTTTGACACTCACAGCATCCTAGAACATTTTCTCCGAGGTCATCAAAACACATGGTTGCTCTATCACAAAGCTTTCAGGTTAGACATTATTTCAGCAATTCAGTGCAAACGTCACACTTTGCTGGAGACATATTCCCATTCTTTGGCAAGGACACTGTGTAAGGCAAAGACATCAACAACACGAAAAACAATGAAGGAAAAATACTGACAGCAACTGCACTTATTTTTAAAAAAATTTTATCCCCACAACTGCTGCCTACAAGCCAAAGTAGATGGTGAAGAGTTTGGAAGATGTGTAATCTGATTGCCTTAGGAAACAAACAGACCTCAAGGCAGATTAATAATGAAATTGCTAAGCCACCCCTTGAGAAAGAGGTACCTTCTGTTATTTTATTTGAGAGATTTTCCTGAAATGTCCCTTACTTCAAAAGCTTCAGACAACAGACCTGTGGGCAGGGCGTGAACAACACATTGCATCATTTTGTTACTGTACTGACAAAGGGCCAATCTACATGCTCAGATTTCCAGAACTTAGAGGATTTTCAAAAGAATAAATAAAATAAAGGTGCAGAAATTGAAAATGACCTTAGTATATTCACATTTATGTGAGATTGATATCATGCTTTTTCTTAAACCTTTAAGCATGTCAGATAAGAGCTTAATTTTTCTCTTTCACCACAACATTGCAATGATTTCTATGGTGTTGTATCAATATAACAAATTGAGAGTTAAATCTCAGTATTTCAACTGAATTGTATTCCTTATTTGTAAGATAACCACATTTCTGAGACTACTGTTGTGTGCAGCAAATGCACATAGGACCATATAATCAACATCTAATTAGGCCCACTTCATGTTATATTTGCTTAATGTTAACTTTCTTACAGATATAATTTTTTCCTTTAGCCATTATAGCAGTTGAATTTTAATTACATTACCAACAAAAAGCTCATTAACGTCACGTAATTGGCAGTGTTTCCAAAAAAACCTGAACTAATTGAGTATTTTCTGAAGAGTTCCCATCAAAGTATAATTTAACCATTACAAACAGCTTGGCAACTACATTTACATAAAGATGTATCTAAGGAATGTTCTCATGTGTGGAAAATCAGATTTGATATTGCCATTAACAAACGAAGGAAGCTGTTACATAGCAAATCACTTCCACATTTTAATTATTTTGGCCAAACCCCATGTTTTTGTCAAGAAAGTCAAATGAAACCCCTTGCTTTTCCATGAAGAAGCAGCAACTGGTCTCTGACTGCGAGTTATGAAGCAGCTTGCTTTGTGGGAAGGCAACACAATCTATTTCAGGTTATTTTGCACTCTCAACAGCTAATAGCAGAGATTGTATCAGAAAGACCACAGTTCTTATGCAGTAGACTAATTCAGAATTTTTTAAACACATGACCAAGGAATTGTTTAATCTAGAATGGATCTCTTGCCAATTATCTTGTTAATATTCTTATATTATGACAGGACTGATTTAATTACTAATGAAAAGAATGCAAGCATTCCAGTCATTATTAGCTTCCAGCATTTTTTAAAGACTCCCTAAAACAGTTTCACTAGAAACAAAGCAAAGAAGGCTTGCACAATCCTTTGATCCTTCCCCTCCAGTCTGGGATGAACTGACACTGAGATCAACTTGAATGCTGAGGTGATGATTAGAAATTCAAAACAGGTCAGTATGGCTCACATACTTTGATTACAGGTGAAAAACCCACTGATATATGATAGTTATCATGAGTGTCCTGCTTTCAAACCCACTGATATATGATAGTTATCATGAGTGTCCTGCTTTCATGTTTAAACCTGACCACTGAGAGTTTTGCAGAAGGTTTCAAGAAGTTTTGCAAGATTTCAAATAAGAGTTGAATAAAATTTGAACACATTCAATACTCTCCATAAGTATCCAAACTTCAGTGTTAAATATTGTGTGTTCTTATCTCTTCTTGGATTCTTTACAAAAAGTTGGAAATAAATTTTGAGAAACTGGTTCTTGTTAGGATGCTAATTAGGTACTTGCACTGCTTCCTTTGTCCTTTCCCATTTTACAGTTCTAGCTAACAAATGCAGTCATAGTGATCTGATAGTGTGCATTTGCAATGAACCACCTTTCCTGGACTGCAGAATGTAAGTTTAAGCAAGTCGGCAGTAGACGCACAAGATTTTTTACATTCTGATTTTATTTTTTCTGTCAAACAGGTATCAAATGTGTCAAAACATTTGTTACCATAACATATGCTAATATACAGTATCAAAAGTGGATGTAAACATCAAGTTTAAAATTTCGAAGTTCCTGTGATCAATTCACCTGAAAACTATACAACTTGGGCACTGCTGTCATTTCATTCTCCCAGGGATGTCTTAGATGCCTTAGCATGCTCTGAGTAGCCTACTTATTCTGACAAAGAAAAACATTGTTTGAGGAAGTGGGTCATATGTGTGTAGAGATGTTTGCTGGAAAGGCCTGGAATTCCATGGTTCTGATCCGTATACCACTGAAAGGAAGAAACAAAAACAAAACATAAATCCTTTACATTATGTTTTCAATTCTGCAAGTGCTAAACAATACAAAAAATGTATTTTATTGCTATACATAAGAAAGTGGATGGCTCAAGAAAAAAGAGGAACTTGATTTTTTTTTCATCAGCTCCCAATATATTATTACTCTTGCTGAAATAAAGTTTCTAAGCCTTCTGTTATTTAAAAGTAAGCATTACTGGCTCAGTACTTACAGGCCAGTTGTATCAGGTCAGGCAAAAGAGCCTTGAGATGCTATTAGGGATGAAATCCCCTTGGCCTGGGCAATAGGGGTAAGAAACTTGCTTAGGAATAAGTACTGAGCTCTAAGCAACAAAATTTGAGCTAAATGTTGTTTGAGTTCTATTCAAAGCATCCTGCATTACAGCAGGGCCATGAACCTTGTGAGTAGTGTAGCAGAAATAAAACACACATATGAATTATGTTAACTCAGAAATACCTGCCATTCCACTGTGGCTGAACTAGAATGACTGTAACTGCATACAGTATTCCAGACACTTAAGATATAACCCAGATTTGCTAAAGATCAGCAAATGAAGCAGAAAATGTGTAATACACAAGAGGGCCTAAAACCCCCTGTCATCCCTTTTTGTGGAGTTCATGGCCCTGTGAAGCCAGGCTCAGGCAGAAGGCCAGTATGTTTGATAGCAGGCAAACACTTTGGTTATTAGCCCTGAGAAAATGGTTTGGAAGCAGAGGTGAGCAAATAAATCAGATCTACATTTTCCCTGCTTATTTCTCCTTTATATCCTGCAACCTCTTGCCTATGTGTTCCTCTCTTTGCCTGTACCTGCTATCCCATGCAAATTTTTCAGAGAACATTTTTTTGCTGATTCTGGATGTATATTTGGATGCCTTATGCCCTTTTTGCTTGTTTCACTTCGTGCCTGTGGCAGGCAAGTCCAATTCAAGATAGAATCTACCACAACCAGTGACAATTTGGCCCTAGAACTCAGCTCTTTCATCTTCCTCTTTCACCAGGTATCAAAAACACTCATAAGGAGACTGGATTCTTATTCTTTTCTCTGGCTCATTTTAAAAGCTTCCAAGTTATTCTTGACAAGAGGAAACTCCTGCTAGCATCCAAAGGGCAAGGAAAAAAAAGAGCAGGCAAATCATTTGCAGAAGAAATTGAGAAGTTGTTTACAAAGAATAACAAATGCACTAGCAATTGCCAAATTTTGAAGCATGTTCAGTTGAACAGGGCTGTTAAAAACACTGCCAAATGTCAGATGAGCTCATTGATAAAGTTATGAACCACTTTTCAAAATGAAAAATAGTCTATTATTTACCATTGCCTGGAAATCCACCTGTGCATTAACCAGAGCTTTTGCAATTTGTGCTGAGTTCTGAAAATGTACATTATCTAAAAAGAAAAAAAAGAGATTGTCTGTTGAAACGTGTTAATACGACAAAGCATAAAGTGCATTTAGCTGTGTCCACTAATTATCAAGTGATACAGCTGACATTGCTAAGAACGAGTAAGCATCTTATGATAGGTCATATGGAAATCTACCAAAGATCTAAGTCCTGACCCAATCAAAGATAGATGCTTAATGTTTTTCAAACAAAGTGATTCTGGCTCTGTGTTTGTTCTGCCATTTGCAAACCTCACCATCTGCTGTTCCATGGATGAGAAGATACTCTACGTTTTGGAAATTCTTTGCTCTTGCCATCACAGTTGAATTCTGTTGAGAGGAAAAAAGAACAGTTCAGCAACTTCAATTTAAACCACTTATTTTGAGTGCTGAAAGGCTTTCATTACCTAGTAGAAAAACAATCAAACAGTTGAACTGACATGACAGCAATGACTTCATATCAATTTGAGATTACAATAGAAACCATGTATATGGCTGTGTATATATATATATATACATATATATACACATTATACACATTAGTCTCTACAGAGGGATCTGAACAATCTGTATCAATGACCAAGCATGAGCTTCAACAAGGCAAAGTGCTTTGTCCTGCTCTTGGGTCACAACCACCCCTATGCAGCACTAGGGGCCATGTGGAAGGGTGGCTGGAAAGCTCTCTGGTAGAAAAGGACCTGTGGGTATTGGCTGACAGCAGCTGAAGATGAGCCAGGGCATGCCCAGGTGGCCAAGAAGGCCTGTGCCATCCTGGCCTGTACCAAAAGTAGTGTGACTAGCAAGACCAGAGAAGTGATCATCCCCCTGTACTGGCCACTGGAGAGGCCACACCTCGAATCCTGTGTTCAGTTTTGGGCCCAAGAAAGACATGGAAGTGCTGGAATGTATCCTGAGAAGGGCCACAGAGCTGGGGACAGTCTGAAGAGTGATTCCTCTGAGGAATGGCTGAGGGTGTTTAGCCAGAGAGAAGAAGTAGTTCAGGAGGGACCTTTACATTCTCTGTGGCTCCTTGAAAATATGTTTTAGCCAGGTGGGGGTTGGCCTCTTGTCCCAGACAACTATGAACTGGACAAGAGGAAATGGCCTCAAATTGTGCCAGAGGGGGTTTAGACTGGATATGAGGAAACATTTCTTCATGGAAAGGGTTGTCAGGCATTGGAACAAACTGCTCAGGGCAGTCACCATCTGGGAAGGTATTTAAAAGACGTGTAGATGTGGCACTTGGGGACATGGTTTAGTGGCGCACTTGGCAGTTTGAGGTTAATGGCTGGACCTGATGATCTCAGAAGTCTTTTCCAAACTAAGTGATTCTGTGCAGCTGTGATCTGTGACTTTGGCTTCAGGACAGGAATACCTATAAATAAATACTGTTTTTTTTCTTAGATTATTTGCATGTGTTCTAAAAGGCACTAGCAGGATAAAAAGTATTAATATGTGCCACATTGATGGTGTCTGCCCATAAAAGGTCCCTGTGCAAGCTTGGCTTGCAGCAGGTAGCTTTCTGTGCTGTCACAGATGTCTCTACACTATCAGAAACAGATTTCATATTTAGTGTCTTTTCTAGGGGCCAATTCATACAAAGAACAGCACAAGTCATGTCATTCCCAGAATGCTCTAATTCCTGGCTACCCAGACAGCTCTACCAGGCCTGTCTGGCATTGAGCATTTCTGTTCTTTGAGTTGGGATGGAAATACACACTGAGAACACGATCCAAATCTTTATCAGGAGTGTTTCCACTTAGTTCTTTGGATGCCAATTCAGGCCTCTTCATATCCAGTGCTGGTGTGTGTGTGCTCCTAGAGGAAACTACAGACTTCCTATCAATGTGAAGAAAAGAATGGCAACTTGTTCTAGGTAGGGGAAGCTGCTCTGATCATTTAGTATGCTTAATATCTTATTATCAGAGGGCTAAATTTGGATGAAGTAGTTTGCAGATCACAGCTAACATGACCAATCAAAACCTTATCAATATCAACATTTTAATCCCTCTCACTTGAGTTCTTTTCTAGGCTAATGGTTTGCACTGGCAGAACAGTCTGACTTGTCCAAGTAAGAAAATGAGGACTTCCATTTAGCATTTTTGGGATTTATAAATACAAACCCACAGTTAATTTTGTAGATAAAAATTTCATGGCAGTAGCTTTGCTACAAAATAACTGTACCATGAGAGTTGGTGGGCCACTTTCTTCACAGTTCCACTTATCCATTGAAGTGTGATTCAAATTTAAGGCAGATCAGCAGAGAAAGAGAATTCTCACCTTATAATGCTCAAGATTATCGGACTTTATAGGAAGACCCATAAATCGTTCTGTGTAGATCGATGCTGAAATTAAAGAAGAAAAAAGCTATAGATATAGAAAGTGCAGATATTTTGTGGCTTCAGTGACACATAGGAAATTAAATTATGTTTAACTCTCTCTGTTCTCAGTTTCCTCATGACACACCAAATTTAAACATATTTTAAATATCAACTGTGAAGGGTAATTATTTACTGTTCTCCAAAACATCTTTGCAGAAATAGTGGTTTTATACTCATCTAGGTTTTGTGGATAAAGGTAATTACTTGATAATGCTTTACGCTGTTGGGTTGAACTCCAGAAGTCAGTTGAATAAGGCAATGAGCCAATAAAGCTGCATGGTAGAAAGATGACACAGACTAATTTTGACAGCTTAAAAAGAGAAGCTGAGGATTTGTATGTGTATTAACAGTAAATATGGATATATATGTTGTCCTTTTCCTATTGAATGTATATATGCAGCAACTAGGGGGAGCAGGAAAGGATGCAGGCATGAACTGAAAAAGTGGTCATTGCTTTTCAGGTCTCTGTTCAATTCCTTTTCCTAACTACAATAAATTCTGGTAACAGATTTGACAAAATAAACGTGAATAACTGAACAGTATCCATCACCACATCTCTCTTTGAACTGCCTCAGTATTTGTACTTTAACTAGGAGCTGTTATGAAAATTTATGGAAAACTGACACAGCAGCTGCTACTACCAGAAGATTACTTTCTTTATGACCTTGCCTTGAAAGATTAACTGACACATACTGAGCAGTCAAGCTGCAGTATTACAAGGATTTTATTCATTTAAGGGAGTCAGGGCTTTCTGACAAAGAACAGCTATAATCTTTCCCTCTCGAAAGACAGGTGATGGCCATTGTAATCATTAAGGAATTGGGATTTTCTATTTTGTCCAGTTTGATACACTGTATTAGAAAAATTTTATTAAAAAATAGAAACGAGAATCCTCCCAGGAAAAGAAAATGAATCAATATACTCTTGTTCCCATAGTTTATTATGTAGCATTTACATGTGCTACCACTGAGAGCTAAAGATGTGTACCATGTCTCCCAGATTAGCCAAGCAAGGCTTCTGAAGATAATTTGTAATATAAGTAGCAAAAAAATTTAAGTAGCCTATCTTTTATCAAAATCCTTTATCATTCCATGAAAACAGAAAATGTGCAATATCTGTTGTCAACACAGTGTCAAGCCACCATATCAGGCTCAAGTTTTCAGTAAAATAGACTCTGTCTGAATGGCTGGCATTTCTACAGTATTCTGAGACAATTTTTCCACTAACTTCTACCAATAGAGCTACAACAAGTCCACAGAGGTCAGCAGAATTGCATTATAATGACTAAGTGGAAGATTCAGCTTGTCAATTATTGAGGAAGGAAAAGCAGATGAATTTAAATAAATTTTAATAAAACAGTCACAGATATAATGCTTTTAACTATACGTTGTCCCTGAATGGAATCTTCCATTCCATCTTATTACTGTTCAGCTGTTATTAGTTCTCACTCAAAATGGAGGGGGATGAGACAGCTTCTGACAAAAGATTATGGTCCAGAATCTCATCTGTGCATCTAAAAGAGGGCTGGACAGAATTTAAAAGCTCTAGGGGCCAGTGCATCCTCTGACATACTGATACTATTCAGGGACTCAAGGTTGTAATATCCTGTAGTTTTGCCCCTAACACAGTTCACCCTAATGTTAACATGATCTGTTTGCCAAAACGTATGACGCATGACTTCCTTGTTTCCTTCCTTCCTTAGTGGAGGTACATTTGCCTGTTTGGATTTTATAGTGTGTTTTCAGCAAGATTCTTTAATTGCCACCTGAAAATTCAACTGACGTAGAGATTGCAATGGTGCAGGTCTAATCTGCTTGAACTTAAAAACTTCATTTGAATTGTGATAACCTGTCTTTTATTAAGGGACTTTTGCAAAAGCAGTGCTTTATGCCTGCATTCTGGAAATAATTTTGTGATCATGAGTAAAAATGTCTTAAAAAAATCTTGATGCCAGTGAAAACATGAAGACTATGCTTCCTGTGTCATACAAATATTTTCCCCTTTGTTTGCAAAACACCATAAATACAAGGAATGTCTGTGCTAGCAGTCAGGGAAGGAATCTTTCCCATTTAACCAAAAAATTTTCTCATAACCAAGATTTCTTAGAAAACGACCATATGCTAAGTAAATGTGTTCGAAGTGCTATATTTTACTCATTGAAAATATTCATGCCATGATTTTTTTTTTTACACTAAGGTTCCTTAACACCATGCCAAAAAGCTTAACAGGTCGGCAAGTATGAGTATGTGCCTGCTTTATTCACACAGGAAGGCCTTGAGAATATACTCACAGTGTTGTTTCCTCTCAACAGTTTGGAGACTAATTCCATAAACATAAATAAAAGTATGAATCGTTACAAAACAATACAGGAGGTGTGGCTGAGAAACATTTAAAGGGAAAAGTAATTAAAAAAAAATTATATCGAACACAATAGTCCTCCTTTCCACTGTATTTTGGAAACAAGTTTGCAGTCATCAGAAATACTGATTACTGACACAGGTCATCTGTGGTGTCAGAAGTTAAAATGTATTATGATTCTTTTACTGGCAGATAAATCAGTTCAGCTGTTTCTGTATTCAGTGATAAGGTTTTAACAGGATTTTTAGGCAGATCACTCCTCAATAGCAGTTTATTGAGAGGGCTTTATACACTTACTGTTACAGAAGTGCATATGGGATTATCCAGACATACCTTCTTTGTGACAAAGTCAGTTCCAAACTGCCAGTTGCACTCAGTTATTTTCAGCAAGAAAAACATTAAACTTAAGGTCTTAAAAGTTTTAAATCTAGGTAATTTGAATGTCTTTATGTTTCAATTTGCCAATCTCCTGCAATGATTTAATTTAAGAAGTCATTAAATGCTACATCTTGCTTTCCAAGTCAGTATTTATGACAAGTTTCCATACCGTAATATTCCCAGCTAGAAACAGGAGCCACAGCCATTCCGCATTTAAATACTCCACTGCCAGATCCAAGTGCCAAAGAAGTTACATAGCCACCATAGGACTAGGAGGAAATCACAGACAGTTTAAAATTGCTCGTGAAGTATCATTCTGTTTTTTGAATCAAATTCATATACATTACTTCCAAATTAACTAATTGGCTTTGAATGCATGGAAGATGAAGTAACAAAAGGTTGAGGTTTTTTTGCAATTAATTTATTGATATCAAACGGATCTGATGTAATTTCTTGTCAGAGAGATTTGACAATTTTATCAAATCACTTCTTTTTTTGCTATTTCTTCAATGTTTATCACAGGATACTGCTTTTATTACCACTTACAATCACAGGGAAATTTAATTTCATAGCATCCTTCATGGTAATCTAACGCAACCTATAGCTCAAAACAGGGCTCACTTCAGATGTAAATGACACCAATGGCAGTCACATCCAGAGTACACATCCTCTCCACTCAATCTGCTTCAACAGTGAGCAATGTTGTCTTTATTTTTTTTTCCTAAAACCAAACAGAAACTTTCCTTCTGGCAGCTTGTTTTCATTGCCTCTCATCCTTTCAAGGTGCACCTCCAAAAAGAGATTAGACGGTTTTTCTCCCCCTTAAAAAACTACCTAATTTTTGCTAAAGATTAGCATATTGAACCAACTCAATCATCAGTACTAATATACTCATCTAATTCAGCATGGAGCAATTCCTCCCTGCTGCCTGCCACTGTTCCTAGTATTTTCTGGCCTGATTCCTCAAACTGGGGCCCAGAAAGGAAGAATAAGTTCATGGCTGTAAGAAGGGTAAAGCAGTAAGTAGGCCTGGATATAAGAATAAATCTGTGAAACTGAATGGAGCTAGTTGCTTAGACAGGAAAATAATGTAAATAAAAAGCCTTAGGTTTGGCTGTCCACAGGATGTGGAACTGAGGTTGGGAAAACTATGAGGTCTTTGCAAAATAATGGGTTTCTGTTTGTTCTGGAATGGAGGAAGGGATAAAGATATGGTGTGTCATGAAAATTTCTGAAGCTTACTTCAGTAGCATATGAAAGACTAAGGGAAATCGGCAGAATTATTAAATTTTTTTTTTGGTACAAAGGTTAAGTTAGTCCATCATCTTGACTTTCCAGCTTGAAATGATAGTGAGGGATATAGTAGTAGAAACACTAATTCGCAGAATTTTTCCAACTCATCTGATTTGCTCATTTCATCTTTCAAAAAATCAGTCCACAAAATTAAAAAGTAAGGGATTAGGATTGGGCATATAAATATATTCACTGTAACAGGCCAAGAGAGAGAGTTCACAATCCAAATTACTTTAGTGGTTATTTAAGAACTTTTGCCATCTTGAAGAGTTTGATGAGTCTGAGCACGAGTTCATGCACGCTTGCCAAGCTGCAGCCTATAAATAAGGAAACACCTTTCAACTCCTTTCAAAGCTTACAGACCAGGAAATGGTATAATAAATTGGAAATAAATTGGAAAAAAAGACTAATAGGTTTGCCAGTAGTGCCTTTATTTTAATATTATATCCACTACTGGAATACAATGTGTCCAAGCTCTTACTTGGTTCTGGAAACACTGTTCTGAAATAAAATATGATGTGATTTAAAAAAGAAAATATTTTCTTGAGGCCTTAAATTACCTAATGTCACTTTAGAATTATTTACTTCAAAGTGTCTGTGTTACTTAATTTCACCATATGGTATCCATTTTATTCTGGTCTTTTAAATATTGGTTGGTACAAGCTTCATACAAAGATTTTAGTAATTCTGCTCATGTGCTGTCTAAGATCAGGCAATACATCTGGCTATTAAAGGTTCTGGGAGCATTACAAAGACAAATATATGAAAAAAGCAAAGATGAAAAATAGACTGGGTAATAATTTGGAATTATTCCCATACTGTCCAATTTTTCCACGTCTTGGTGAAGCTGTCAATGTTGTAAACCCCTCAGATTCATCCCTGATCACCATTGCAAAGCCAGCCAAGTACACTGTGATTCAGGATGATGCAGGGGTCACATTTTATGATGAGAGATAGTCACAGGACTTTTCTCACTATTTTAATCTCAGATCAGAAAGGAAAATACTTGAATTTTGACACCATGCCAGTAAGTCCCTAAGTTAAAAATAAAGCCAAATAAAATGTCTTAATTTGGCTTAACTTCCAGTCCAAGCAATGTATTAGACATGAGATTTTCAAAATTCCCTCTTGAGATGCCAAAGATTCATTTTGGGGGGCTTGAACTGTTGCAATTGCATGTATATAGGCACCAGCAGGAACGATACCCTTTGGTTACACCATCACACATTTGCAGAAGAAATTTTATTCCTATTTAAGACAGAACCAGGAAGAATTAAAAAAAACATACTGTAGGATTATTTAAAGAGAGATGTAAAAACTCCAATCACTTACCCAGCCCCATATTGCTATTCGTTTCTCATCAATAAAGCCCATTTCTATAAATTTTCTGTGGAAAATAAAATCACAGCAATAAATACATTATTATTACAAAAAATGGCTAGTACAATGATAAATTAGCAAAAAATAGTTTTTCTTTCACTTTTTTCCCACATATCCCACCAATTTGAGCAAACTGACAACCAACATAGCATGCCTGATTTCTACAAAGCATCAACTATTCAATCAATAGGTGTTGAAAGGGAAGAGGCAGAATTTTTCCTAAAAGAATAAAAAAATACTGAATTTAATACTTTCATCATCATAATTTTTGTTCCAGTGGATGAGGATCATTTTCACTGCTTTAGTGCCAAAAGTGCTGGATTACCATTAATATTCAGACTTTATTGTGCAAGATACTCAACATACTGATGTCACAGTGAGTTAATACTTTGATTTCTCAAGAAGAACAGTATCGACTTCTGAGGAGATTAGGGATTCCCTGGAAAAATAAGCTTTTGTTTTATGTGCCTGAAAAGTAAAAAGCTCTTGTGGCTATTTTAATAAAAAATAATAATGAAGAAATCATCTACTAACGCTCCAAATAGATAATAGGCTTGAAATGTATAAGAGGTGCAAAACTTCTTATGCTCTCAAGGGTCAAACAGGTCAAAGAGAACCATAAATATTAGGTCTGCTCCAAATATCCTGCATCAGAGTGTACAGACTGCATTTCTAAAGATGTATTAGCAACAGCAAAGAAAAGAGGATGAGACAAAAGACCATGAAGGGTTGAGAGTGACAGATAAACACAATAGGTTCAGATACACATCAGGACATGTCCTTATTTACTAGGACAAACACAAGTGAAATGACAACACCCAAAATGTGGGATGCTATCTGGGTGGGACAGAATCAGAAAAGCCAAAAAATTACTCAGCTTTGTTATACTACTGTCTTACTCCTGGGGGTTCCACCTACAGTAAGAGACCCTCCAGGAACTTCTCACTAGAGTATAGAGGCTCTCTAAAAATCATGCTTCTTAATCCATGTGTTAGATCAGGAAGATGGAATGCACTACATTTAACTGAACAAAAACTTAGTCTAGGTGCTGACAGAAAACTGGGAAGTGTGAAGTCTGAGGTCATTTTTTCATGGCCTATTCTCAGCAGATTTTGCAACTGCAGAATCAGTTTAGGTTCCCTCTGATATTCTATGTCTGAGTGACGATTCAGAATAATAGAAGCTTTCTTGTGATATTTTGAAGTATGCCACTCCTCCTAAAAGTTTCAAGATAGAAAATAAAATAATAGAATAACAGAAAAACTTGACATGATTTACAGCTATTCTGTTTCATTTATCACTGAAAAGGACAATGGTGCATTTATAACATTGAAGAGGAAATGAATTATCACAAAGCAGAAAGAGGAAAGAACAGATATCCTCCTCACACACACTTGTAAGTACAGGCAGTGCTCTCAAACATGCAGAGAAAGGTGTGAAAACCTGGGTTGCTACATCCAATTTCCAGCTAAGATACTTGAGTACCTTAGTCAAGTCTGGAGGAAATAGGGTATTTAATGTTGCACCTGGAAATCTATCCATACTCTGATGGGCTGAATTCCACACCAAAGGCTAGGCTAAATTCCTGCCTTGCAGTCATCTCTGTGGGGTTCAAACTAACACTTCTTCAAATGCTTACTTTAGCAGTGCTACTGCATCTGTAAAATTAACAAGACGACCTTTCTTTGCAATCTTCAGCTTTCACTTCCTCCCAAAATCTCTGAATAGGGAATCGGTTTCCCCTGGAACACTTTTATATGTTTTCATGTGGAGGAGCAGCTGCTGGGGAACACTTCTCAGGGGACCTCAGGTACTTTCTGTTGTTCTTAACCATCCTACAACAGCACAGAATGCAAGTTTGTGACTCACTGACCTGTAGAACATTTGTGTCAGGTTCAGTTTTGCTACCAGCTTTTCATTTGACCTTTAGGTAATCAGTGAGATAAATCCCCATGGATCTCTGGCTAATCTCTATCATCACTGAGGTAGGCTTGCTCTATAGAAATAACTTCAGAAAAATGGATAATTGGCTTACCTCTCGCCACTGACAATTGTATTTCTTTAGGCTTAGGATTGAAGCCTCTGATGATTCTCTTATGCAATGCAAGTGCTGAGGTCCAAATGTGGACTTAATGGTATATAGACCTAATATACCAGACAAAACCTCACTGACACCAAGCAAATGCTAACATTTTATTTTTACAAATGTTTTTGTCTTACATTCTGGAGACCTCACGTCTTCAGAAGAAAGGCTGAGAATTCAGTATTTCTTTCACCTTACTACTTCTTGGTATGCAAATGCAACAGCTGTACAGGGAGATAATCTACTTACTTAACTGCTGAGATTTGGTCCTCAACTTCATAGACTCCAAGTCTTCGATATACTGCATGCAAAATCTTGTCACCTTGATAAGCTGTCCCTCTGCCATCCACCAGAGCAACAATAATTCCCTCTTTGCTTGCAAGATAGGTTATCCAGCTAATGCTAAAGGTTTCCTTTACATTCTGACTGCAAGGTCCTCCATACCTGAGGATGAAAATTCACACATTTTCAACTCATACTTACAAATTTATAAATGGTTATTGGACACTGGACTGTTGCTATTGGTACTGATAACATTTTCTCCACATGTATTTTGCTACATTACTCTGGTTTAGAGAGCTCAGTAGACAAACAGTCCTGCTACTATTTTCATGTTGTTATGAGATTTTGCTATCTAAAGTCCATTTTAATCATTTAGGTCTTATTCCTAAGGCAAATAATTAGTTTCAGCTCAGACTAAGTGGTGTAGTATCAGCTGCTTGTCCTAAGGGGAATCCTTGGAAGAGCTCAAAGATTCTATGCTCAAAGATTGAATACTTTGCTCTCTACAAATTTCTCAGGAGTAACAGTCCTTTTTGGTGCTTTTCTGCTTTTTTGCATTTGATTTCCACATGCAGTCAGTAATGCCAAAGAAAAGGAGAAAAAGAAATACAGCTCCTTACACTTTTTGGCTAACCCCAGACCTTGTTTCACTAGGGAATATCATGTGCTGTTGGAGCTGCAGGCAGAACACACCCCACATAGCTGAGCAATACAGAGACACTCCTCATGAGAATGGCCTAATGCAAATTACACATTTGACCTCAAGGACAGGACTCTTCTACTCTAAACTTCAAACATATTTAGCACTCTTGGACCTTTGGATCATCACGTGTTAATAAAAAATGATGTGAAGTTTATTACACCCACTCAGTCATCCTTTCTGCATCTTTTTTTTCCTTCTTTCTTTCACCACTGCGATTTTTATTGCCTTTTCTGCCTGCAATAAACTATGTCAAATGCTCTTAACAAGCAAGTCCACATGGCTCAGTTTTCTTGTCTTCTTCAAAAATGAAGCAGGCTCTTATATTTTTTCATATTAGCAAAGCTGAAATCAATACTTTCAGACTGTCTCATGATAAACAGAAACAGCAACAGAGCTAACATCTACAAGGAGCAGCCTACATGATTTTAGCCTCTCTCTTTCTCTGAGAAAGTAATCCTTACCATGCTAAGATTAACATTAAAATTCTTATCGATCTCCATTGGGATGAATTTCTGTTCCAGAAATATATTGAAAAACCCACAACAAACTAAACAGAACTAAGTAGTTTTGTTTTTGCTTTATAAAATGTTGCAAATGTCCCAGGTTTTGTTAAATTAGAAAACGTATGTTCTCTAATAAAACAACAACATTCAAAGGAAGGAAGAGCTACATACACCTGAATCAGCAGAGGGTACTTCTTGGATCTATCGAACTGTGGAGGTAGAAGCATTTTGTACCACAGAGCTAGAAAAGACAAATTAAAATAACATTCTTAATGGTTGAAACGACTCCTCTAGGCATAATCCAGTCTGGTGTAACAGTATATGAACATGAATCAGCACATAGTACACAAAGCACGAACTGTGAATCACAGAACTGATGCAATTAACTGTTTATATTGAGCTGTTGAAGAACAGCTTTGAAGAAACCCACATTTACTTTAATTTAGCTATGCATTAAATTATTACTTCACAAAAGTCTAGGTTCTCAGTTTTTCCAGGTGCCTAGAAAAGCATATCCATTTTAAGATTATCAGATATTAGTTTTGGAAACTCACACTGATTTATTACTATGGGATACTGTTGGTAAGTCACTACTGAAAAGAACAGTGTAAGCAATGTGAATATAATGCATAACACATGAACAGCAGTTTACATTTCCCATTTTATTACCACCATATTATATTGTTTTTATACAATATTTAAACTCTTTACCAATAGTACTAAAGATTTTTTTAAAACTTGTGTTGTGAAACAAATGTATTTTAACTACTACTTTACTGAGAGATACCCTGAGGCATAGACAAATTAGCTGTTATTGAACAGGGCAGAAACAGGCCCCTTCTTCCCAATCTGACAGGCTAACAACTTTGTTCTACAGAAAGACAATACTTACTATAACAAAATTAAGGCAAAATATTAAAATGGTAAGAATAAAAAGTACAATAAATACATGCAATTCTTACTTATACCATCCACTTCAAGCTTATTAATTTCTTGTTTCGGCAGTCTGATATCTTGCAAAGCAGACTGCAATTCCCAATTGTCTTCCAATACTCTGAGCTCTAAGTAAAAGAAATGTCTGAATTATTAACTCATTTATTGTTAATTTCTCTTCAGTAATTAAGATTCCTTTACTAATTCCTTATTAGAACAGAAAGGAAATCTGTGAATTTTACAAGCAGAGTAATGAAATCCACTCAGACACTTCTAATTGGGCTTGATCACATAGCTAAATGAAAGAAAAGCACTGGTAATGCAGTGCACAAATACTCGTTAGATTTTTATAGGATGTACATTTTGCAATGCAAATCATTTCACATGTTGCCTCTGAGTGTTAGAGTCCCGCATGTTAAGAAGAAACAGCTTTCTCCTGCAGATCCCTCATCCCAGTTTTGTAAAATGGGGGAGCTAGAAATGCAAAATTCATGGCCTTGTTCAAAACACAGTCCTGTATCTCCTGTGTCTCCTCTCTTGCTTATCAGACTAACATCAATTTAACCTCTGAGACCCTTGGGCAGTGTGGTCAAGCATATGGTCCTCAGGGAACGTCTTGTTTCTGGGTAATGCAGGAAATTCAGTTTCTCAAGGGGTTATGGCAAACCCTCACTCAACCACTGTACGATACATTTCTACCCAAAGACACCATACTTACCATCTCACTGTCCTTATTACTGCTCACTTAGTAAACTTTTTTTTCTTTTTTATAATCTTTTAAAATCTAAACAGTACTAACATTTATTGTTTTATTTGTTTTAGACCAAATTTATAGTTACATAATTTAAAAATTACTGTTTAAAATTTAATTAACTCACAGGACAGACTGCAGAACTGTATATTATGAAGCCATTGGGTCTTGTTTATTTATGTGTTTTCCCATAAGTACTGAAGGATGGAGAATATTGGAAATGTAATGGAAATCTGTGACTTTTAGCTTCACTTTCAGAATGAAAGAACCTTTTAAAACTGCAGATTTTTCTTTTTTCCTCTACCTTTCCCTCCTCCTTGTTTCTGGAAATGTTCAAAAAAGTACAAGAAGTATTCTTCTCTCAATATATATTGAGCTAGGTAGTGCTTAGGACATGCCAGAAATATAATACTGGAATTTGTTCTCTCAAAGTACTCTTGACAAGTTTTGCAGATTCAAGTGGGTTTTTTTATGGTTGAAAGATCATTCTGCCTTCGGATGCTCATGCAAACTCAGCTGAACCCTTTTTCATCTTTCCCCTCAAAACTCCTGAAACTTCCCCATCACCATAACTGAATTGTAGGCAACCTGGAAGGAACTTCCAAACTGATCTATGTCAGTTTAACTGTCTCCTACTAAAATTCATGGGTGATATAGTTTCAAAATGCTGCCAACTGCAACGAAAATGGATTTACTAAAAATAGTTTTGCACCACAGAAGAGATTGTGAAGGCAAGGAACTGAAGGAAAATTAATTCAAAAAAGGTAATGAAGAAGTCAAAGAGAAGCCTGAATTTGTTTTTATTCCTGAGAATAACAGCACAGAAGAGGGAGGCATGATGAAACCAGTGGTGAAAATCCAATATAGGGAATTGTTCTTTGCTGCAGAGAGGTTAAGAAACACGTAACTGCAGTTGGCAGTATGCATTTCAAACAATGCATAGTTTGAGAAGATAGTAGGGGCCCTTTATATAAAAGGTAACAGTGAACCAGAGAAGAAAAACAGAGAGCTACAACCATGGATTAAATATATTAAAAAAATCCATGCATGCTCTGTTTTTAAACCTTTAAATCTATTTAAACCTTCTGCAAAAGAAATACCAGAACACAGTGTTTCTATGCCATAACTGCAATAGACATGTTAACCTATCTTTTCCATTTGCAAAAATTTTTAAGTGGTTATAAAATAATTTGTACCAACTACTACTGGAGTCTAAATAACATGATGTTGCAATTCACTGAATTCTACAGAATCACCATGGATTAAGATAGTTTAACAATATTGTGGCATTTGTCTTCCTTATGTTTTTGTGTCTTTTGGTCAGACAACACTCAGTTAACAGTGAGTTATCAATGCAGGCTGAACTGTAAGGACCATTACACCTACCAGCTCATTTCCACTGATTATTGGGGAAGGAAGGGAATGCCAAATCACTGAAGTTTATACAGAACCATGCTAGTTTTCATAACATTCCAGGAACTGAAGGCTTAAAGATGGAGAAGAACTTTTAGGAAAAAAAAACAAGGGACAGAGAGAGAAGATTCACTGCAGAACAATTAATATTTTCATAGTTAGAAAGTTCCTGCTTGGCTTGGTTGCAAACAGTCTTCACTACCAGGCTACTTAAAGAATAAGGGCTCTGAATGTTTCTTGCCGAGGATCACACTTTGTATCAGTAGTTACACCTTGTTTGAAGCAGTTATTTGAACTGATCATCTGCAAGAGCTTCTACTCTTCTTTGACATCTCTACTGATGGCTGAAGAGGAAGTCATTGATCCAAATTCTAATTAGTACAGCACAATAGGTCAAACTGTAAACTCTAAATAGTACACTATTGTCTTTTGTATAAGGTAGTGTTGCCTCATGAAAAATAAAGTCTTGCGTTCATCCAAATGTGAAAAGGAATATTCTGGAGATCACAATAATGTTTTCTACAAAGTTTGACTCAAAATTTGGTAGACAAAGAGTTGCCCATGTTCATCTTATCTACAGTGTGTAAACAGGAAAAACAGCAGGATGCTATAAAAGTGCTGGACTCAGGAATTGAGATAAGCATTGGTGTATTCATTCATGTTTGGATTTTACTAATGAACAAATCTAGAAAGACTTTAGTTGTTTAATACCAAACAAGATGAAAGGCTTCTTGATCACTAAGAATCTAATACTTGAATCCTAAGTATTGCATAAGAAGACCTTGATCTGGATTAGAGGTAAAGGAGTATACCAGTTGCTCAGAAATGGGAAGGATACTTGCGGTACCTCTGTCACCACGGTTCTCAAAAAGAGTAGAAATGGGAATCCCAGGACCTGTTGTAAGAATGATAATGTCAGTATACAGTTTGAAGCTGGAATTTGGTGATGCAATGTGTATTACATTAAAATTGATAACTGACAGGAGTTAAAGAGCTCAAATTTGATGCAGAAATCTGAATCTTCTCTGCTGTATAACTCACTAGTCCCTGCTGCAATATATAAAGTACTGTGTGTACAAGGACTTGCATACATACATGTATTGCTTAGCAAACATAATAGAAGCAACTTTAAATCTACTAAAGCTTCCTCCCTAGAGATGAAGTGACATCTAGTTAATACCTGAGATGTGATTACGTAAGGTGAATGCAGAATTACCAATGTGAAACAGTCTTCTGTGAACATGTCTCATCGTATTTGTGAAGGTGAGTGCCTTTCACATGGTGACGACCTTACTGACTATTTTGTGCAAGAATGATTGAAAGGTGTTGTTATTTGCTACATTTGGTTCTCTGCTCAACAGAAGTTCTAAGGAACTTTTCGGCTGATCAGTCGGTGCAGAATCACAAGAACAGTAAACTTTACAAGAAGTAAACAAAAGGAAAACCTTGGATAGTCTTCCTCCTTTTTTTAGATTGTGATGCCACTGTTTTTTGAGTACAGCAGTGGATGAAACCTCAGATTGCCGAAATCACCTAATTTATTACATAAGAGCTAAGACTTCATTTAATACTTGTGTCTTGCAAGCAGATTCAATGATCACAGATCTTGAACTGAATCTTTCTTAGATCTGTTATTAAAAATGTTCTCAGATGCTAAATAGCCAACATTTATGGCTGACACAGGTCTTAATAATTTCAATTGGGAAACACAGTAAAGTAGTTTCTCACAGCTAACTTTGATGACATAAACTGGAAAGCAGTATATGTTTCTAAATCCTGCTCTGGCTGCTGCAAGAAAAAACATGACCCTCATGAGCTGGATTAAAATCTGTTTCGTGGCATGAAGGACATCCACAAATTTGTTTTTAATTCTCAAAACCCCAAGCTTTTTGTTGAAAAAGTAAGAAAATCCTGAATATATCTGTATTTACTGAAACATCTTCACAAAATTTTTGAACATGGGAAGTCTCTCTGGAAATCTTTCCTGGTTATTGTGAAATTTCTGTGAGTCATACTAAAATCATTTGGGATAATCAGTATTAATTACAGTGCTGATAAAAAGAACACCTGATTATATGTTTGCTCCCATGCCATACATACCATAACAGATCAAGGCATAATACTTAGAACGTTCACTGAATCTCGCTGTATAATACTGACATCTCTCTTTTCTTAAATTGCAAGTAATGCATTGTTTTCTCATAGGTTTACTTCCAATGCTGATTCTAAGAGAAAAATCAAATAAAGCAATTGTTATTTTGCTAAAATTAATTTTACATATGCCTGTTCCATATTCTTTAATGCAGGCCCTGTACTTTCAGAACTGTTACTTTAAAAATAAACACTTGGTCTTTTTATCAATTTTTCCCAAGAGTATATTTAAATGTTAGATGTCATTTCTGCTCAATTGTCAGATAGAATCTGAGGTTAAGATTTAGTTAAAATAGCTTGTGAAATTACACATTAAACATCTTGAAACTAAATTGTTTTACTGACAAATCCAGACATCTTCTATTAACCTACTATCATTAAGATGTTGATAACACTTACTTGTAAATATTCCTTCTTCCTGGATAGCCTTCAAATTCATTGCTTGAATAGAAACTGCAAATTCATTTATATGTTAATAAATAATCCATAAAGTGATGACCTATGAACGAGCATCAAGATGAAAAGCTGGCTTGGAAGTTAATTTAGACTTTTTGAGATTTCTGCATGCGATGGAAGAGTCATTAAGCTTATATACCTTTCATTTTAATTAATCTTTGCTCAGACTATGATTAGGTGACACATAAGCCATACAAATAGGAGTATCTTAATTCTCATGAGCTAATCCCTCCAATTATGTAAACTGTTTCTGTCTGTACAGTAAGCTGAATGAGAGATCATAAAAAAGACAAGTAACTGCAAATTGTGTGAGGGTTAACCACATGATTAAATTAAGTGTTTTTAAATAAGCCTCTCAAAGATGAGTGATAAAAATAAATAGAAAATTGAGGGCAATTTGCTAGGAATCTTTCATAAGTAAATCATGTTTACAAACCCATGCAGTGCCTTAGCATACAAATTTGTTGTGTATGTATTCAGATAAAAAACAAATTACACCTAATTATAATCTGACGAGTCAACAAACGGTGTTCAAATGATTAAGTGTTGCTTTTACTGACAACATTGACAACTTTTTTCTTCACGACACTTACATTGCATCATTTGTTACTCTGAAAATGTATATAGCCTCCCATTCTCCACTTGTAACTTGGATTGCATTCTCCTGTGTAACGAGACATTTAAGTTACTGAATATCATAGAATTCCTTCAGGACAATGAAGAACAATGTAGAACAATGTAGAACACTTTGTTTGACTTACCACAGAGCCATTGATGTAATGAATATGCTTATAACCATTTTTGTCACTAAAAATTTTGTAGTATGAACTGCTGTCTGATGTAAAATACGGTGCAGAAACAAAGAACTGAAACAACAGAAGAAAAACAGTAGATGAGACGTGAAACTGTCCAAGCTGTTTAGCAGATTATACTACACATGCTAAAAGTAACAAGACTGCAGACTACTTTAATCAGTTCAAATGGGACAAACTACTTTGCACAAGCTTGTACCTGTGATATTTGATCTCCCCGTGATCACGTTACAACTTCTATCATTTGAGATTTCTTAAACTGATAATATAGATACCTCAAGAATAAATGTGAGCTCTCTACTTGTAAGTGGAATTTGTATATTCTCGTATAGTCTTGTAATTTGTATATTCTGAATGACCTTTCTTTAGTTATTTAAAAACAGAGAGAAATTATTTTTAACAAATAAGCTTCTGAATAAAGCTAATGTTAATGAATGGGGCCAGACTGAATATTAAACAATCACTTCTTTACTAAAATTGTGAGTTAAGGTTGAATTACTGCAACTGTAAATTTTGTTTTCAAAACATGAAGACAATAGGAATGACCTGCAAGTATGTCAAACATAAGTCAAACATTCCTGAGTGAGTATAACTTTTGAATAATATTAACTCAAGCTCCACTAGGACTTGTGACCACAAGTTAAATTCTCCTGGAGACTGTATCTGTGATTCCTAATACTTGAAAGCCCATAAAGGCAAAAGCTGGGATTTATGCATGTGTGCAAATTCTTTAGCTCTAATAACAATCTGTCATCAGAACCTCAGAGTGTCAAAAAAAAAAGAAAAAAAAAAAGAAAAGGAAAAAGAAAAATAACTAATCCTTGTAAATATATGATCTTCACATTAAAACATCTCTTTAGGGACAGTGCACTGAAAATTGAAGCTCATTCTTAAGTCCACTGCAGGATATTCAGGCAGTGTGAGGTTCACACACTTGATTCTGTTAACTTCCCCTGCCTGAAAGTAAATATAAGCAACACTAAATATTCACTGTTGGACTATATGACTGTAAATACTGACCTCATGCTCTTACAATTTCCTCGTAGGTTTGTTTTTACTGCAAGTTTCCAAAGGTATATGGTTGTCTAGGGTTACTGGGCAGAGAAGACATCTTTTGCTAAGAGGTTAACTCCAGAGAAGTATTGCCTGCCATTCTAAGGAGGTTATTTTACCTTGAAGGTTCCCCCTTAGCTGAAGATATGGCACTAAAACTGCCCTGAGTGGACAGGTTTTATTCTTAAATAACTGTGATAGCCCATTTTATTCCTTGCCCTAGTGTCACCAGAGGAATTTTACATCTATTCTTACACTCCAGAATGCTTCTAAAGAATACACTGCACTATAAATCAACCTCTTTTCATTACTATCCTCCCTTCATTAATTTCTGTCTCGACAACTTTCCTGTCTAGTCAGTTGGTCGAAACAGAAATAGGTTTTTAAATTTAGAAGCCAGGTAGCCAGATACTACATCTAGCACAGCATTAAAAGTCTCAGTCCTACAGTGCAGCAAGTCTAAGCAGTAGTGCTGTATGTCTCAGAAGGGTGCTTCGGGTTTCAAAACACTGATGGGAAGATGCAGGAAGCTGTAGCTTTTAACTGAATTAAAACAGAGTACAACAAAAAAACCTACTCCGCCTGCCCATCCTGTTTGACTCTCTTCTATGTGCTGTTGATTCTGAAAAACAAAAGCAAACGTACACTCTTTAAGAAGATTGAATTTATGGAGATTCAAAATCTTCAAATAAATCAGTAGCTGCTTGTAAAAGAGAATTTTAGAATATTTGCTATGGAAATTCAGGGAATTGGAGGTTGTCTAAGCAAATAATATTCTTGAATTAAGGTCATTACATTAATTAAATTAGTATTTTTAACAGCTGTCATCAAACCTAAATAAAATTTAAAGCAATAATGCAACCTTTTCACTGAAAACAAGAAGGAACAACTACTTAACCTCATTAATTTTTTGGCAAAAATCCAAAGAAAAATAATATCAGGAATGTTAATAGTAAAAATTTAGTGTAGATTTTCAGCTGGTTTATATTTTCTTTGACTTCAGAGCTGTGATGTTGATTTAGAGCACTGATGATCTGACTACTAGGCATCCTGAGATTATGAATATAAGTTTACCAGATCTTAACTCCTTGTTCTTAAAGCTGATTTGGAAACAGACTCATAGTGAGCATGAATGATGCAGCTAAAGGAACTTTTAAATTTGCACTTATGTCTTGCTTCTAAAGTTTCTAGTGATATGCTTTACAATTTTGCATTCCATCAATGTATTTCTTTTTTTATCTTGCAAATTTTTCTTTATACTGTTCATTCAATACAGTATTTCTTCACAGTCTGAACTAAATTTAACAAATTTGCTTTCTAAGGAATATGGTTTGTATTTCTTATCCTCAACATAATCTCATTACTATTTAAAATCACACGTTCTCCCTTCTAATTTAATCCCTACAAAGTGACTTGAGGAAAAGTTGCAGGTTCTTGTCCCTTAGAAGACTATTTAGTACTCTGCAAGAGCTTCACTGAGCTACTAACTGAAAAGATGAATTTTATTTCTTTTTCAGATAATAAAAATGGGATGTACTGTTTTATATCTGCATCCTAACATTATTTTCCATTCTTTAAATTAAGACTCAGATCTTGATGACATAGTAAATTAGGGGTATATTTAACTTCTCTCATTTGAGTAGTCTCAATTTCACATGACATGCCTTTTTTTTCACTCATACGAATAGTTCCACTGCTCATATTGTTTTTGTGGTCAAGTCACATGAGCAAGAGTTGAACATGTGAACATTTCTGATGAATCTACACTTCAGGATAACCTTGCAGATTATATTTTGTTAGTATTTTCAAATACATAAAACATAGCATGTTTATTGTACATTAGAGACCCAATGCAATCTGAATCCAACAAGAGAACTATTTTTGCCAAAGGAAATGTTCAGAGATATACTTTCTAATGGCAAATAGAGCTAATGCAGCAGTCCCATCTGTTCACACTCCTTCGATTGGCCATTTGTGCAAACTTTAATGTGATAAAAGCATTGTATCACTGTATAAATATAGAATTACAGAAACGTCAGTAGTGACTCCATAAATAAGGTTTCATGGAGAAATGCAATTAAACAAGGATCATGAACACAGTCCTGAAAGATGTTAGTTGGTGTGGCCTGGTCTGGTTCCAGCAAAGCAATTAAGCACATGCTTAATTTTAAACACATAAACAGATCTACTGAAGTAAATAAAACTGGTTATGTGCTAAAAGTTAAGCTTGTGTTAAAGTACTTCAGTGGATTGTAGTAGAATACTGGAAACTTTATATCTTTTTTCTTTCCATTAAAATATGCAATTATTAAAATAGAGCTTACTTGGAGGCAAGGTGGAGATTCAGTGTTAATGTACCTATAAAGTGGAACAATTACTTAGGAAAAGTAGCAAATGCTGCATTAAACGTGTTTTTTTCCCGATAAATTACAATATTTCTCTGTGGAATACTACTTCAATGACAATGTTTTTGAAATAACAAGACCTTAAATTCCCTTTAAATTAGCAACAATTTTCAAGTTAAAGAGGAGTAAAAATTATTCTCAGTTTGAAAGGGCTGTGTCAATAAACTCTGAATTTATAATTTATCAGTTATACAGAATGCTTTTATAAATAGTCTTGCTTTTTATTTCCCATTAGTTCAAGGTTTCATCTAATGTTAGTTTAATAGGGTTTCTGTACCATGAACCCTAAGAGCAAGACAAGCCAAAAGCACCAATACTAAAAGACAACAAATGAGATCTCTGTGCTAGAGTTACTGAAATTCAGGGTAGTCTTTCCTTCAGGATCTGTATGAATTTCTCTGTGTGTACACTTTTCAGGCTTTACAAAGCTCTGTTCTGTTCAGCAGAGCACGGTCTTCTTTCCCAACTTACGGAATCATAGAATGACATATTGAAACCAAAACTAGTTACTGTTGCAATTAGCCTGAAGTTTTCTTTTCAGATCTGATTGTGTTTCTGAAAACTTGCCTAGTGTCTAGAACTGTATGATTTGATAAAAATTTGATAAAACAGAAGAATTTCTTCTTTCAGAAAATGTGCCTGACTAGCAATGTGTACATAATTTCAAATAATCTAACATTAACCTAAAATGATGTAGTCAGACTTAGTATGGAATTTCAACATGGCATAACACAATTTTTTTAAAAAAATACAGATCCTGTATGGTTCCACTTTTGAAGGTGCTAACACAAGAAGGAAATAAACAACATTACCGAAAGCATCTCAATAACATTTTTCTGGGATAGGTTTTTGTTGTTGTTTGGTTGTTATTTAAGCTTCACAAAGAAAAAAATGTGGTGATTTTATTTCCATTATAAATGAGTAATTAATATTTTTCACCCCTCTTCCAGCAATTAAAATACTGAAAAGTATTTTCAGTACTTTCAGTACTTTCAGTACTTTTCAGTAGTTTCACTACTAGTAAAAGACTATTTTGACAAAACACAGTAAAATGTAACTATGGCAGGGATTAAAAAATGCTAATTTCAGTAATTTTGGATTTATATTTCCAACTTCATTACCTCTGGGCAGTCCCAAGTATTTAAATGCTCTTTGAAGTCACAGATAGCTAAGACTGAAAAATTCTGTATTCTCTTCAGCCACTGCACACAGACTCGAGTATCTGTTACCCAAGTAAGCCAAGTAAAATAGTGATCACTAAAATATAAAAAAAAAAAGGAAAAAATGGCCATTACTAAACAACAGCAGCATGGAAGCATTGCTACAGATTGCATCCTCATCCCCCACATTGCTCTCTGAAAAACAGCAGCAAAGCTTCCACTGTTTTAGGGTACTTTTTTATCCTTTGTACCAATGTATCATATGGACAGCTAAAATAAAAATACAATATTTCTAGTTAGCTTCTGATCCCTCTAGGAGTTTAATATGGCAGTACACTGTCAAAAAAAGTACAACTCAGAGGGTCAAGTGTTTAAAAGAAACAGACAAAACCATTTTTTTTTAAACAAGAAAAGATATATCTGAGAGCACACTACCTGGACGCTATGATTTCAGGAACTGGCACCTCCTTAGGCCCAAATGCTTCAGAGTTGATAGTGTCTACAATAAACACTTTAACAGTAGGGTTTTTAGCTCCAGCCTTCAAAGAAAACGTTTTAGGTTATTAAAATCAGACTCTGAATAATTCAGATTGAGGAAAATCAAAGCACTTTTTGCAAGAAAGTAGACAGTTTACAAAATACAAATCCAATTGAGTAAAACAGAGCAAATGGTCTAGTAAGATCTCAGAGTGACACTGCAGCAGTATATACATAATTTTGTATCATTTCATATATAATGAAAACCTTTTAAACATTTGAGTTTAGTGCCTTTCTCTACAGAAAATGTGCTTGGTGAGAATCATTGTTCTGTTTGCAGTATGAGTCTTTGCAGCACACATTACCCTGACTTCAGTGTAAAACCCCAGTTTATTCACCTCATTTCAAGTGCTGTTTGACATCCCAGCTGGGAAATGGTTGCTTAAACTGATTTCATGGTTGCTTCTTCACTGCATACGTTATCAGTTTTTTAATTCTTCTCCATGTGTGGTCTAAACCATCCAGTGTTTCTTTAGAACTGTGACCCAGCTGACAGGTGAGCAAATTCTTAAGATACATTAACATGATCCCTTGCAGTCATATGAACATGATAAGAGTCAGGAGAGCTCTCTAATACATGCTGAAGAAATGCCAACTCAAAACCTTCTTGCCTTAGATCTGGCACTTGAAAGCAATTAAAATCCAAAGCCTCTTGAGATCAAAAAGCACTATGAAGTGTGCAAATAAAGTGAAGCTGCCATAGCTTTTACTTTTCAAAAATAAAAAATAATTTAGTCTCATAATTTCTTTAGGATAATGAAAAATAACAACTGCATAGTTTACACACCAAAATAAGTAAACCGAATTGAAAAATATTAAAGACTGACAATGCAAGCATGCACTTTTGCACAGGCTTTTAACCTAAATGAGTAATTCCATTTATTTCACTGACATATTTAACATTTTGTATGTACCTACAGCTTTTCAGAACTTTGACCAAGCTTGTTTTCTTTCATTTGAGTCACAGTGGATTTAACCATGATAATACTTAAAGAATTAAGCACAGTTAATTTTCTCATTGTCATAAATCATTTCTCAACAGAAAGGAAGTCAAAAGAATGATAAAACATACCTTTGGGTATGGGATAGTTATTTTTCTGGGATACTGGTCCTCACCAAAATATGAATATTCAATAACTGGTATGTCAGAATCATTAAATTGTACATATGCTAAATATCTTCCACTTGGAGACCACCACAGTGCATATTTTGTTGCTAGCATCTCCTCTGAGGAAAAAGAAATAGTTTATAACTGTAATCTACCTTCCAATCTATTTTAGCACTCTACTCAACAATCTAGACACATAAAGACAGTTACACTAAATAAATAACATCAAACATCTCAAAACATGAACACAGATCCCACTTAACTCACTTGGGATTTTCCTGTGTGCATGTTTTTTAACTTTTTTTTTTTTTTTGGATGTACTGAAATGCCAAATTTTCACTGAAATTAAAACTTTAAATCTTAATTCCCAGCCTCCGCCTTCGCATCAGAAGGAAGGCAACTTTGTTGAGTTTTGATACAATTTCAATAACAAAGACTCAGGATTTTGGTTATGTGCTATGAATACAAAATTCATACATTGTACAGCAAATCCAATATGGAAAAGAAGTAATCCTTAGGGCTTAAAAAAAAGAGTATTATCATATTTTAAAACAGATTGTGAAAACTGGAACCAATCTAAACAAAGCAATTGTTGTGGCCCTTCAAGATTCACTTACCTTCATAGACCCAGTCAGGAATCCCATTAAATATTTCATTCTGTTTTCCATCACTAGTTATTTCAATTGGTGCCTCTCTGGGACTTTGTTTCAAATAGATATTATTCTGGTATACATATACCTAAAGACAAGAAAGTTTTTTTAAGAGTACAAGCAATAACAGGATTAGAGCAAGATTGTCTGCAGTCAATATTCCTACATTACACTAGCAAGACCTAATGAATACAAAATGGGAAATGATACACTAATACCACTAATACCAGCCCTTGTAAATTCTGCAAGAGTTGGTACCTCAGTAAATAAGTTATACACTACAGGCCAAATTCCATGTTCACTAAAAATTTTAGAACAGATTTTATATATTGCCTCTGTAAATCTCCATTTTAAATTCATGTATTAAACAGCATCAAAGAGAAACCAATTGGTTTTCAGGCCTTGAAACTGCATTTAATCTTATATAAAATTATGTTGGTCAATTCTGGATGGAGCCTGGTGAGCAAACTGAAACATATCATGTACCTGAGAACATGAATTATTCTTCTACTGAGACACAGACAGTAAAATCTGAACAAGTTATAACTGTTTTCTTTGTCCTTATTACTCATAACTAAGATTAATAAACATAGGCCTGTCAAAAATATGGCCTAATAAAATAAACACCAAAGGCAAATAACTGTCTTTTAGCCATACAAAGCAAATTCATTCTAGCACTTTATTATCTTTACTAACCAATTTGTGTCCAACGGGTGACCAGGATATATACTGAATTTTATGTGGAAGCTGATTTTCTGTTACAAAACCACTAAAAAAAGGAAAGAAGTTGAGATGGCTTTTTGTGCACAGTGCAAATGGATCATTATACTGTACATTAATAAAAAAGTCACAAAGTTATTTTCTAACTGCTCATTGTTTCTCGAGCAATGCACAATTAAGGCAGGCAGAGACATGCAGTTAACACGATGGTGTGCATCAGTGCTGGCAAAGACAAATTCACTCCTTTGAAAACCTATTCAGCTGCCTAAGAAGCCAGTCTTATCTCTTTCCAAATGCTGCACAAGCACCTACAGTCATTTGCTGTCTCAGCAGGTTAAATGTGAACTCAGCATACACTGAGGCAGGCGCAACAGCAGCACATCCAGCACTCTCTGAGGTTCCTAACTCATATGCAGAACCTCTCTACTCACATCAGCTTGCAGCAACTTCTTCCTGTCACCTTGAGCCAACAGTTTCCCAAGAATGGTGCAGCTCAGGGCAGCCCCTGTTGCTCAGAACTAAGAAGCATTTGGTCACGCTGCTACTTACAGCATAAAAAGGTGACTGCAGAGGCAGATGGCCTCCGTTGGATTTGGGTGGAAAGGGGAGTGGTTTGGGCAACCTTGGGAAAGAGACCAAATTCCATGGGAGAAGCTGTAGACTTTTGAGGAATGTGGGATGGGCAGTTACAAGAGTTTTAGAAAAGCTGAAGATTAGATCAATGATAAAAAGAATGAATTAGTAGAAGGGGATGGAGACAAAAGAGAATATTAAGCAGTGAAAGTTTTAGCTCATGAAACAGAAATCAATCCAGGTGAAAAGAATGTATGATTTTTCCTAGAGAACATTTTCTTTTCCTCAAGCAAACAAGTAACCTGACAGATTTTGGCAAAAGCAAAGCAAGTTGGTAGTCACATTACTACAGTTTTGGAGTGAATGCTTGCAAGCACATTGCTCCAGAGTATTCACCACAGCTCTCTGTGAGAAATACCAGGCCTTACCCATTTATGAGATCATAAATGTGATATGATGCTGTATAAGAGTATCTCCACAGCTGCATAAATGAAGCAAGAGAATATTATTAGCCTTGAAAAAGATAATCCAATTACAAATAATCAGCTGCCTCTTCACAGCCTACCCCTTTCTCAAGAAAGTACCAAGAAACATTTATCTATGGTAAACACAATCAGCAAAATACTAAATAAAAATAAACATTAGATTAAGAGCTATATAAAATAATTACCTTTGAATAATTGCTTTCCAGAGCTATGAAATGTTGGTCTGATGACATCACATAATTTGAAGCATTAACTTGTTTCTGAAAAATTAATACGTAAATTAGATTCTAATCTCACCCACTTTTAAACTGTTACTTGAAATACAACTGAACTTTTCTGCCTTTTTAATTATTAAAAAGGTACATACCATTGTGCTGTTTGTCATGATGGTGGTTGCGTAATTAATTTCAACATTGTAAAGAATAATGTCATCTTCTGCAGACTGATGAAGATATTCATTATCTTTATAAACAAGATAAAATGTCTGTTACCTTTGCAGAAGATACTACAGAACAAATGTGTTTATCAACGAACTCACACCTCTTTCAAAGAACAGGTTTTAGGCAAATATATTTTGACATCTACATAAAAAATGTTTTTATTCTAATGATGCTGAGGTACTGTTATCAAGAAACTGTCTTTGGGGTTCTTGACTACATTCTCGAGATTATACACTGCACAGAGGATCAACTATTTAACTTTACAAGTAAATGCCAGATTTTATTCTCATCAATGTCTGATCAAGAATGCCAGTGACAGACCCATTAGAAAGTCAGTATCAAAATGTAAATGTTTAAAAGAAAAAATCTCTGCTTATAATTTTACCAGAACATTCTCATTTGTATATTCTGCAGATTACAGCAGTACCATGCAACTGACACTGCATGACTCTGCCCTTACAAAAGTCCTGCAAAATGAGGGTGAGTGGGCTTCATTGAAAATGGAATTTAACCCTGCCTGTGCTCGAGATCTGGGCTATAGTTTGGTTGAAAATGAAGATCAGAATTTTAGTTTCAGATTATTATTTTCACTGCTATAAACAGAGAGAAGGAATTACATATTTAGTGTAGCTAGAAAACAAGACTGAAAGTTAAAAAGCAGCCTGAAACATTGTGAAGATGTTCATTTTTAGGAAATTAGATCGCCCTTGGATCTTCTGAGCACTCTTGTGTGATTTGTGTTACAGTATTTGTGTTTAAAATCACCCTTAGGATGAGATATACAATTTTAACTCCTTGTTTCAGAAGAGAAGTAGACATATGGAATGCTGTAGGCATGACTATCTAGGGAATCTATGGCATGACTTTTATGTGAGTTTTGTGGCTGTTAAAAGGAAAGACAAGTCTAAGTGAGAAAGCTATAAAGAGAAAAGAAGAATATTAGGTTTAGGTGATATGCTGCCTACATTCTTCAGACATTCAGACAGAATTCTAACAAACAGTGATCTAATTTTTAAATTATACAACTGATAACAACATACTTCAAACTGTTATCATAAAATTGAACTACTGCAAGCAATGCTGTATAAGGCTTTAGTTCAGTTCTAAAACTGTGGGTTAAAACTAGCTTGGTGAGATTCCATGTGAATGGGCACTATGCTTCTTGCTACTGGCAGAGAACAGTACTTGAGGCAGCACAGAGATGGGACTAGTATGTGTGCTAGAATGCAATCCAGGCTAGCTCGTCTTCCTGGGCTGTGCAATTCAATGATAACAAGAGCAGCACTTCAGCCACACACAGACACATTTATATCAGCAGCAACTGACTTCATGTCTCCACCTTAAGAAATTTGGAAATTCAAGTTTATTTTCTATTCAATATCCTGGAACTCAGGAATTTCAGCAGTTTCAGCACTTCCTTAAATGAAATTAGAACAGCTGGCCTCACTGCAGAGCCCAGTATTACTGAAAACAAAGAACAGGGCCTGTAAGACAGACTACCTCAATCATTACAAGTGGTAAGTGATAAAGTGCTGTGAAAAGCATGAAAAGGAGATTGCTTAAGGAATGACTGACACATTGACAAATTTCTTTCACTTGCTGCAATGAATATGACAGTAAAAGAAATAAAACACTGAAGGCCTCTGTAAAATTATGGTTTATACTTGACTCAGACATGTCTGTTGAAACATCAAATACCTGGATTTTCTAGAATGACTGACAGAACAGTAAATTTCAACCATAAGTTTTGACTAACATATTGTTTAATTTCATAGTTAGCATTCATTCAAAGTAAAGCTGGAAGGAAAATATATTTCTCAGTCTGTGTAAACCAGTGTGGAAATACATATTAGAAAGGCTTATCTATGTTTGAGAAAAGGTTTTACCTACCTGACACCCAATATGGAAAAAATGTTTTATATTGGAAGTTTCCATTCAAATAATCCTCCAATGTAAGAGCTCTGGGACCATCATCTGGGTTGACAACTAAGAATAAGACAAAAAGTTTCTGTTAATGAAAAGAGGGTAGAAATTTATTAGTCCAGAGTTTTCTTTTTTCTATATTTAGTGCCATGGAACAGTGAGGATACCATAGTCCTGGAGATATGCAAAGCATAGGTGCAGCAAGAAAGGAAAGTTCTCTGCTGCTGTTCTGATAAGGTCCTTTAGCCTCTGAAAGACTCATCTTCGGGAATGCAAAATTAACTAGACAAACAAATTTATTTCAAGCATTTATTCACTCAGACACATTTACCTGAAGACCCTGTGAGTCCAAATAACCCTTTTCCACATAAATGACGAATTAAAGGTTGTTTGGTGTTCTTTCTTTTTCTTTTTTTTTTGAAAGCATGGGTTTCATGAACTTGTAGAGGCAAGTATTTTAATCAAGATCTTCACATGTTCAGCAAATGGTCAAACAACAGGATGTGCCTACAAACCCTTACTTCCAAATCTTTTACATGCCTCGTTAATCATTGGTAGAAGATGGTTTGCAAAATAATCACCATCCACATATATGTCCTAGTAGTCACATGAAACACATCGATGAAGGAATGCAGGTAAAAATAACGCTGAAAAGTATTGAATAGTGAACCCAAACTTGAACTTTTTATTTAATGCTGCGAAAGAAAATTATAAATGATTCTCTAAAGAAGATAGGTACTCAAATATTTGATTTCTAAGCAGGTCAGATAACAGTATTAAAATAATGCAAGAAGTGAAGGCTGGTTTTCTGGCTCTTGTCTGGCTATATTTTTTCCCAAAGCTAAGCAACTTAAGCTAAGGCAGATTTTAAAAGAAAATTCAAGGTCAAACCAACTGGATAAGAAGAGGATTATGCTGTGCAGTTCCTGTGTAAAACCTGTGCAATTCACAAGAGTGAGAGTAATCAAAATATTTAATCCTCAAAAGACACATGAACTCTTGTGATAAAGGCCAATTTTTAAAGTTCAACAGCACAATAATGGCAGCTTTCAGGTCTAGGCATTCTGGATGCTATGCTTTCTCCTTTAAAATCGAAGGGACTTCTGCCACAGTTTTCAGAGGTAGTAGAGATGTCACACTGCAGCTCAGTACTTAGTAGATCTTTGCCACTTTCCCTCTTTGTTCCTTCAGAGTTCTCAGATGACAGTCAGATAATCAAGATGACTCGTTGCTCTCAGGTTTCGTATCATGCTCCATCACTTGCTCATTAGTTGCCCTCTCTGCAAAGATCACACTGACTTTCTGGGAAATGTTTCTTCATATTGCCTTCTATGGTACTTTGTAATGATAATACATATTTTTTTCTGCTAAGTGACTATTACTTACTGTAGAATACACATGTCAGGTTGACTGTTGACACAAGCCTTGTCTGCACTAATGCAGAAGAAAGCTGTCACACGGAATAAAACTGAATGCCAATCCAGAGGCAAAAACCTGTCCATAAAAACTCTGAGCTAGCAACATGTCCAGAAAATATCCCAAGAAATTCAATAAGAAGTTAATTCCTCTTGCTAATACTATGACTGCATTATACAGATCTTTGAAACACTAATGGAAAACATAGAGAAGATGGAAGACTGAAAAAAAAAATGCACAGAAGATAATTCCAAAGAATCCAGTTTTAGTTAGGTTGAATGATGACTACTTCTAACCATCTCTCAGTTAAAATTCTCTAAGTGAATAAGCTTATTAGCAAAAGAAAATCAAGATCTATTTCCGGTAAAATTACTGGACTCCTTCTCTCATTTTAAGAGACAAGTAATATCACAAACTTCTCATCACTGGTCTAATTTTCACAGCTCCAATTTAAACCTTCCCTGTGTTACCTCTTTCACCCTTACATACTTAATATTCCGGGATGATTTATTATGACTACCGATTTCCAAAATGTGGCCACTAAGATCTGAACTTCTACCACTGCACTGCAAAAAATTTGAACACAACTATTTCTCACTTGAGTACTTACAATTTTGAATCCTTGTTTTTAGGTAACAGAAGATAGCAACAGCATCTTCAATTGTTTCCCACAATTGCTGCTGATTCTTTTCCTCTGTAAACTAGAGACTTGTTCAATAACAGTATCTGAAATCTCTGCTCACAAAACGGACACTGACATGAAAAGTACTTTACGTACCTGCAGCACTCTATAGACATTAATTTGGATGGGTGTTGGTAGGCTTGGCAAATTCTTTCATTGTGGTTTGTTTCTCGGTGAAATAATAAGGATGAAAAAAATGCCCAGGGTCAAGGAAGCAAACAGCAGAGCCAACCACAGAAATAAAAGCTTACCAAATTTCAGTTTTGCTCACTTCCCCACCCCGCTGCCTCAGTTTTAATCCTTTGTGGTCCACAGGGTACAGTTCTGCATTTCTCTGTGATCTGAATTGGTTATTTTGCTTCACAGTGTAACTTGCTTTATATATTCAATGATGATAATTACTCACTCATGCATTTGCATGTATTGGATTTACATGTATAATTGTAGTGATAAAAATCTGTAAACATCTAATAATTATCACTGGCTTTATGCAGATACCTTTACCTCCTTTACCTTTCAGTTCCCTGTCATGAGAGAACTTAATAAAACACAGAAAGCAAAACTTGCAGTTATATTAAACTCAGATTAACTTTATGTACATCACTTCATCACTGTGAAATTCCGTTTGTATTACCAGGATTATTCAATTGCAAAGACTGGATATGGGTAACCCAACATAACTCTTTATTTCAAAGCTCTCCTGGCTTATGGCTTATTCCACAACATGTTCTAATGTGCAGCCTTAAATTGTGTCTAGTATTGCCAAATTACAGTAAGCATACATAATAATCAGAAGGTATTGTTGTTTCTGTATATGGTTTTTTTAATATGTAGTTATATATATGTATGTATTTTTGTAAGTATTTTACTTAGCATCCACTGCTAAACGTAAGTGGAGAATGTGCCAGAGGAAAACTGGTTAGCATGGTATTATTGTCTGTTTCTGGATTAGAATTTTCATTCTCATCTCTGTGGGCTGATGCCTTGACAGACACAACTTTGGACATCCATTAAAAACAGCAGAAATTAATTCAAAGCCTAAGCACTTAATTGTAACTCTGCCTGTGGTTCCACTACTGCTTCTCGACTGCAGACAGGTATTTTCTTTCTTGTTTATGCTGCAGAAGAACAGGACTAGGTACACCAGTATACAAGTGAAAAGCTCCTTTCTGAACCATTTGGAGTTAGGATATCATAGCTGACTTATCACTGTCAGGTAAATCCCACCACACATTCATAACTCAAAGATATGTCAAAAAATGGTCAGTGATTTCTTAGGCATGGATGCCATTGGCTACACCGAGATTGCCCACCTTGCTCTTCTGAGCCCCACAGAAATTGTCTAAGAGCTGCAAGTGATGCTTTAAGTTTTAGCTTTCATGTTTTTCAGATTCTGTGCTGCCTAGCAGTGTAGTTCTGAGCCTCATATTAAGTGCTGGTAAGTTCTCTTCACAGAGTAGGTAGACAAAACAAATCCTTTTCCTGCTGAAGACCCAGGACAAGTATTTCCCTCTTAACATACGCTCAAAAAAATTATTTTCCAGTTAACTTTTGAGAATTTTTGACATTTTTATGCACTTGCATGTGTAAATCAAAACCACCTATCACATTTTGAGAAGTCTGAAGAAAATGAAATTACTAGAAACTTAGCAGACAAGACCAGAACTAAATGCTTCTTCCATTTTTCTTTGCAGATTTCTTAAGTAGAAATTTATTTGGTCTGTGTCTATACATTTCTCATATGCAATTAATTGTCTTTCTAGATTGCCACATCCTTTCAGCTGAGCAGTGGTAAAGCCGGAATGTACAAACAACATTCCAGCCGGTAGTCATTTCCTGTCTGTCTTCAGCTTGCAAAATTTGTAACTGCAAAATTAATTTATATTTCTTCTATTTACAACTGATCAGTAGACTACTTAGAATTCAAAAAGGTTAAGGCATCTGAACAGGTAACTGCAGAACTTGCTGCTCCATCTGAGAATAAGAAGCCATAATCTGACACATCCAACATAATTGTGTGTTGGACATAACTGTGTGTTCTTCAATTGTCTAAAATTCTCCTCCACAAGCATCCTGTGAAGCAAGATAATTTCTTTATCATCCTATTGGATCTAAATATGATGTTTGGTATGACTGGTTATCGAGTTACTATTCCAAGAGAGATGACAAGTGTTCTCCATAATTGCTGAGCTACTGAAGAGGCCAGTGAGATGCATGTGACAACTGGAGAGGGGAAAAAACCACACTCACTTTTTCCTATGGCACCTTCCATCATCTTTATCAACTTCTTCAGACTGCCAAAATGATCCTTGGTCTCCATCCTCTTTGTTCCTTCACTACTATTTTTTGAATTTAAATCTCACAAAAATATTCTGTCTTCCCTGTCATAAAATGCAGATCTGATTACAGTAAGTCTGACTTGATATCATGCATTTACCTCATAGTGAAAGCTCAGATTTGACCATGCTTAGCTGGACAAAAAAATCTGGCACCCCACTATTGCCAGTAAAAGTCAAACCTCTCACTCTGAGGTGGTATCTCTTCCAGCACTGCATAATATATATGCATATCTATATCTATACCTATCTGCAGATATATATAATTGATTATATCTATCCTCATCTTAAAATGCTGCATAACAGAATCATCCCTAATTGGTTTAGAAACCTTCAACCCTTCTTTCAACAACCCATGATAAACATTAGTCACAGAAATATCAGGTACAAAAGAGCTTTCACCTTTCACAAAACCTGCATATTAACTGCAGGACTTAACTTTCACAAGACTTAAGCAGATGGTTGATTTTGTAACATTTAGTTGTAAATACAAAACTGTTTCTCCATCTCAGTCCCCCTGCCCACACACACACAAAAGAACAATAATAGAAAAAACATTCTTTAAATAGATACTGTTGCAGGAAGATAAGCCTCTTTTATTAATATTTAATTATTTCAGAAGCATTCAAGAAATCTGCTTTGGTGATAAGGTCATGTAAATACTTGTATTGCCCTTACTAACTTGTCATAGAAAACAATTACCATCAAGTCAGTGCCAATCATGTTCAAAATTTCAAAAATAATTTCAAGCTTCATCAGAGGACGCAGCAGACCACACTGGGTTGATTTACCTACAGCTGGTGTGATAATACTACAGGAAACTATCCATCCCTATTTTATACAATGCTGACTTTAATTTTCAAATGCAACCTTGAATATATTCACAAATAATTCATCATACCATCTAAAAAAAAAAAAAAGTTTAACTTGTAACTGGATACAGAACTTCTGTAATTATTATACAACCATTTAAAACCAAATGTAAATTCGTCAAGCTAAAGAAAATTACTAGCAGTTTGGGAAAGTCTCCTAACCCCTAACAGAGAAAATAAGAGAAGATCTGAGAGTTATTTTTGCAGCTGTGACTAAGAACATTATGTATCATGCACAATGAAGTTAATTCAGGTACTTTTCACTTCAAGGAGTTCCTTGTTTCAACATCTGCTGGCATTTCAATTCTACCTTCAGGATATTTCAGCTGTCAGTACATTTCTGTAAAGTGATAAAGCCATAACAATTCTGACAGGACAATCCTAAACATGATTTGATAAACTTTTGTGAACTTTAGAAGCCACAATAGCCAAAGATACTGCATTTTACACTACATTAGATTAGAAATACCTTACCTCTTGATGGAAGCAGTATAACACACATAAGTAATAAGGAAAGCAAAAGGCATATAACCACGCCAAATATGATTTTTAGCCGGGTCTGCAGAACAGAAAGAAACAATAATCACATTTTTAATATTGCCTGAGTTTTGCTTCCATGGCTGGTACATAATGAAATCCTCCTTCTCTCTAACTGCTGTAATCCGTGCAAGCAACAAGCAAAAAACGTCCCTGCAGTACATATAAAAAGGCTTCCCTTTCCTTCTCCTTTAAAGCACATATTTTCACATCAGAGCCTGGCCTTGTGCAGCAGCTGACAGTTTAAAACAAAGGATGTAAATGCTATCAAAAGTTGAATTCAGGAGCATACAGACCTTCATGTTCCTGTAGTATTCTAAAAGAATGTAAATTCTCTCTTCTGGGTGTTGGTCAGTAGTTCTAGGAGAGGAGTTTGAAAAGGCAGTGTCTGTTTTCACAGCTGGAGGCCAAACCTCTGGCAGGCTTTTTTTTTTTTTTCCTACATACTTTTGGAAACTCTGCCAAATTTCAAAGGCTTTCCATAAAATTGAAACCGCACTTTTGGGGAAGTTCTTGGACCAGAAACGGACAGTGGGAGGCTATCAGGGTGGTGATTATGTACTTCCCATCAATGTGAGCTGTAACCAACATCTGCTTACACTAACTTGAGGTTTTATGACTCACCAGACACTCGACATGCACTGTTTTTCTCTGGAAAGTATCTACTGTGTTTTTTGGCAATCCCCACATTCTCAGGACATAGCCATGACCATATTTCTACCCTCTAGAGAGAAATTAGAAGAAAATCCCGTACCTTTATTGTTTATGTAGAATTCACATATGTTTACTTTTAGAAATAATAAATGATGGCACAAGAATGCAAAACAAGCAGCAGAAACACACACTGTTTAATGTCTTCCACATGTAAGAATTTCTGTTTTCCCCTGGAAAACAGAACTATGCACATCTATAGGCTACGTAGGAGACTTCAGAGAAGTAAATACATACAGGCCCAGCGGAAATTCTGAAATAGTTCTCCAACCACCAATTACACCTATTTTATTTAGCCCACTGAAATGAGGTCAGCTGAAAACTGGGAAAACTCTGGCGACCGCAGTGTCAGGTTACATAATCCATCCCTGAGGAGAGCGGGGAAAGGCTGGAGAAGGGAAGCTGAAGCCGGCCGTACCGGGCCCCGGCATTACCCATCCCCCGCACACGGCGCTNACACAGGGACAAGAACACATACATGGGCACGGGGACGTGCACATGGGGACAGGGACACATCAAGGAACAGGGACACCCCGAGGAACAGGGACACACGCACGGGGAAATGGATACACACGGGGACGGGGACAGAGGCACACACAGGGACATGGACACACAAAGGAATAATGACACACACGGGGACAAAGACACACACAGGGACATGGACACACACAGGGATAACGACACACACAGGGACATGGACACATACGGGGACATGGACACACAAAGGGATCACGACACACACGGGGACAAAGACACGTGCAGGCACATGGACACATACGGGGACAGGGCCACACGGGGACAGGGACACACACATGTACATACACACAGGAATAGGGACACACACATAGGGACAGAGACACACATGGACAGGGACACACACAGGGACATACACACAGGGACGTGGACAGACACACACAGGGACACACACACGTGGACATAGACAATAGATACACATACACATGGACATAAAGACATACAGATACATGGACACGGACACACCATACAGACACACACATAAATGGACATACACACATATACACACACATAGACACTCACACACACACACAGGAAATGTCATCTGCCAAAGAATGCCATAATCTGATAATATTCACACAAAACTTAGGGCTGGTGACTGGAAGTTGCAGGCTGGGTTTAGCAGTGTTGATTTTGAATGCAGAGTTTGATGACTCACCTCACCTTTCTCCCTGCTGGGACAGAGATTATTTTCTTCTGAGGAAAGGAGTCTGCAATGGTGGTGCCTCTGTGAAAGTCAGGCACTGGCACTGATTTTCAGAGGAGGTTAACAAGGACCAAGTACCCAGATCTTACTGAAATTCAGCAGTTGATGGGTTTATCAAGTCCTCTGGCTTCTCTGAAAATTGAAAATCTAGTAGATGAGATAGGTTTTCTGTCACATCAAATTGTCCAGCAGAACTTGGGCTAACTATGGAGAATTTATTACAGAGTATCACAAAGAAAAAACACTTAATATATTATCCTTCAAGTGGCCAAGTTATCACCTCAGCTTAAGTATGGGCTGGAATTTGAATCCTAACTATTACACCAGCCTTGGTGAGGTGGAACTGATCTGGGCAGTATTTTGGTAATATTCATATCATTAGACTTAAGAGAGAGATTTTTGAAAATATTCAAATTCAGTTTCTGGAAAAAACAGTGATATGAAACATGCCTTATTTTCTCATAAAAATTCAGTTCCTCTCTCTCTGCAGTTCTTGCCACAACAGTAAGTTACAAGTTAAACAAGATGAAGTTTATGAATAAAATCAATCCTAGTGATGTAAGACATGCAGAACAAACAGGCTGAGAAGGCTAAAATATTTATGTATATATTATATATTTATGTGTGTATATATAATGTTTATATATATTTGTTTATACAATATTTGTATATACATTTTTTGTTTAACATACATTTTATGTTTGTACATACATTGTTTATGTATATTGTTTGTTATGCTAAAATACACTGTGTAATAAGGGCAGAACTCAGTTCAAAACCAGTCGTTTTCCTAACAAGATAAAACTGCAGCTACTCAAAATTTCCATAACAGAAAAGAATTGTGACAAAAGAATTTTTCCCCTTGTAACTCATGCTTCATATTCATATTTCCAAACTGCTACTTATTTCCTAGCATTCTATAATTAATGCTGTTTGTATTCTCAATAACATGGTTCAGAGAAATACATTTTTTCCTACTAACATTGGTTATTTCTGACAACCAGAACATCACAAAATTGCAAATGTAGGTTTTCGATCAGGATAGTTTTCCATTCCAAATATGCAGCTTCTTCTAATGAATGCATACTTAGAGAATGCTTCAAAGGAAATGATTCAATCTCACATGATCTAAAAGGCTTTACAAAATGACTTTATGCATACTATGCATTTATCTACTTCAGAAATCAAATTATTTAGGCATGAGTTTTAATAGGATTCACAATGGTTGCGGATTAGAAGAAAAAAATTACCTGTCAGAGAATGATATTTACAAGCTTTGTAGAACTACTGCTGATGCCTGAACTCCCTTCTCTGGACTGTTTAGATTAGTACCACTGAAGAAGCAAACAGCAATTCTTTCAACAGCCAAACTCTTCCTAACTTCTGCAACATAAGGAACCCACAATGTAAGAGAAATAAAAGTGTAAAAAAGGTAGAAATAGGGTAAGTCACTTGGAGAAATGGGCAAATTATGGAACAGAAAACATCCTCAGTTTGGCCAGCAGCTATCCAACCAGTTATGCAACTACTTGAAGGTTACTAAAGTATTTACTCTTCACACATGAGGAAATGCAGATTTACAGATGCAGGTTGTGCATGACATCAGACCAAAAGGAGACAGAACAATGAACATACAGCTGAGGTGGATCCAGTTCTTAAGCAGCCACACACACAGCTAGACAAATCCCCAAGTTTTTCTTCTTTCCACATTAGTGAACTAATAAAAGCTGTAAGTAGTAAATACAATCAGGAATTGTCACACTCCCTGAAGGACATTGGGTCCCTAAGGGCAATAAATGCAGAGGTAAGAAGATGATAAAATACAGCAATTTAGCTTGTTTATTTAAAAGTCACACTTCCTGGATGGGCAATATAGGTGTGTTTTATATCCCCACTCAGAGAAAATAACTTGACTGGAAAGTCGTTACCCTACACACCAGCAGGATTAATTTGAGGTTCATTATGCATTATGCTGAAGTGAGATTGTGCAAACACTCTTTAACCTTTGGTGACAATGTGGCAGAGTCACGCCAGAAACTGGGAAAATAACAACAGCACCCAGGTGAACTACAAGAAGCCCAGGCACGTTTGTCATACAGGTCTGTAGCACATGTGCAGAAATTCATTGGCATATGCTTCTGTTGCTTCAGTAAAGGGAAGTATCAAAATCTCAGATTTCAGAAAATCTACTCAGCATGGAAATGTATTTGACTGAAGACCCAGCAGCAATCTATGAAATTACGTAGCATTTTTACCAGTGTTTTACACTTCTTTACAAGTACTGAATAAACTAATTCAGATACTTGAGAATGCCATGTACAGTGTATTATACTGCATTTATGTATCTGTAACAACTCATTAGTAAAGAATCCAGATGATGAATGGTATCTGGATGATTTCCCAAGAGGGTATTTAATAATTAATTCAGTTACTGTTGTAACAACAAACAAACCTTCCTTCCACTCTC
>VXBB01017652.1:382697-401037 GCA_013399915.1 Illadopsis cleaveri | reverse complement strand
GGAGAAATCTGTCCATGAGATAAATATGGAGAAACATTATACTTTTTTTACAGCCAAAATATCACCATCCTTTAAGTTTCAAGGGTGAAGCTATGGTTATTGTCTAAATACTTTCAGGGGAAGAGATTTAACAGTATCACAGTTGGTACAGGTTAGTTATAGCAATTTATTGAAAAAAATACACACCTCATTACGTAGCCAGTCTAACAATCCTACGAAACAGACACGCAGAGTCACTTTTGCAATGTGCATCTTGGACACTAAAATAATCAATTTCAGGTTAAGGGCTTGATTTTTAGAAATGTCTTCTAAGGGAAACTTAATTTTAAGCTGCCAAAGTGTATGAGCTTTCAGCCGTATTTATGAAGGGAGGAACTCAGTCATGAAAACATTGACATAGCAACAGTGATTCAGAAATAATGGGTAATCCCTTCTTTACGTGGCTCCTCTTTTGAGATACTTTATATTCAAAATGGTTATAGCATGAAGAAAATAATGACCATGGCATATCTTAAGGTCTCTTTTCAATGTTCTGCGATTGACAACAGGTCATCTAACACATTTTTGACAGTGTTGTGACTCTGGAGTGAAAAAAACCAGGAGTTTGTTCCATAAATACAAATGCAATGCATTTGCCATCTTTGTTCAGGAGTACAAATCTGAGTGCAGACAGCAGCTGTGTGACTTTATCCTTCTCCTTTCTTGTTTCGCTTTTTGTCTTCAAGACAATTTCCTTATGACCAGGAGCTTTCACAGTGCTTATGATGCAACATTCTCTGTGGGACACAGGAGCTTCTCATCAACAGAGAGAAGTTGAAAAAGGTTTTTATTTTCATTCTAAGTCCTTAATCTTCATCACTTGAAGGACAATGAGCTGCATAATCAAAACTAGGAAACCTGATGGGCAGATCTCCCCATCTCTTAAAAATTTGCTTTGTTGTTTTCTTGTCTGCAAACACAACTACAAAATTTCTAATCTTTAGACAAGGCAGGTCAAGACCTCGGTGAACCATCATATTTCCCCAAGCCTGCAAGTAGAAGGAAATTGCATTCAGATAAAATAAAACAAGATCATTGGACAAAAATAAATACAGATAACAAGAAGAGTATGAAAATAAGATGTTCCTCACTTGTCCACAGTCTTTGCATATAATTTCCCCGTTTGTCTGGTAATCAGCTTGCTTATCCTGCAGTGTTTTATTTTCTCTTGTATGATAATGACTTCTGAAAAACAGACAGCACCCATCAGAATCCATTGGTCATCCCATGCTACATACAGACATATATAAACAGTGACTAAGATTGCTGAAATCAGATATGAAACCTAAAAAGTCATAGACTCTCTGACTGTTAACACATTGGGGAGTTTGAGAAAATGCAAGGTCATGCTTCATGCTCCTAAAGTAATGATGAAATACACACGTACTCCATGTCCCACTTCATTGCATTTCAGGAGCTGCATCCTCCCTCACACATCTTAAAGTAGGAGCAGCAGGCTCTTATTCTAGTAACAGACGGATCTAGCTTGTTTTTTTCAGGTGCCATGGAACTGTCAAAGAAATAATACCTGAAAATAAGAGAAATTCTTTTTATTCTCTGTAGTTCAACTTTAACCCTTAACAGAATCATTTGGTTCTGACTACCCAGACCTGCAGAGTATGTGTACATTCTTGCATTTATTTAGGGAGTACTTGATCCTGAAGGTTACTATTAGCCTGTGCAGAGTGGAATACATACCACACTACATAGAAAGTGACCTAGTTAACAGTACCACAGAAGCTGCATCTTTTTTTTCGTCTTAAACTCAATCCACCTTGAAATGAGGAAAAAGAACAAACATTTTGTTCAAGCTCCTTAACTGTAAACTCCATAGAGCCTAGGACCCAGCAATATTGGAATAATCTATTTTTTTCTCACAGGGCCTAGAGGGTTACAGACCCTGTTACAGCCTCGATGAAAAGAAAATCTGTTTCTGCCTGAAAGAGATAAAGTAGTTCATAAACACTTACTGGAAATCTTTTTTCACACTGACATGATGCATGTTTTCAATAACTTGTATGTCTTCTCCGGAACATATCAGCTTGAAGCAATTTTTGCATAAGAATTTTATTAGTGAAGGATTTTTCTTGTATGGCTTGAGCTGATCCCTCTTTGCCTTCATTTGTTTTTCCACTATACTTTGCACCTGGAAACTGTCAATCTACAAAACAGATCAGTAAGAGCACTGTAACATTCTGCTGGAATAACGGTAATAGTTTTCTTTCTCAGTTATTTTACTGAGTTCACTGTCAACATGACTTCTAGTCAATTTCCCTTGCTTGTGTGTTTTCCTCTTACCAACAGAAACCCAGACTTTTCTAAAGGACAAGAGAAGAGAAGAGATTATAAAACAAATACTGGCAAAAGATTCAAAGCCATATGTAGTAACTAGTATTATTTCAAGCTTTTCTTCTCTAAGTAGATTTCAATAGAAATTATTTCATACAATATAAATCACTTTTCTTTAAAGGGAAAGTGCAGAGTTGCAGTGAATACCTTATTTAAATACTCTTCCTGTGGCATCTTCTGGACACGCCGAATGGCCTTATACATCATTTTCTCACGAAAAATATTAACATCTTCACGTTCAACAGCCCCTGAGCCAGTCGAAGCCACAAGAGCATAGGTGCTTTCATCAGCTCGAGCTCTACCACGAGCCTACAATTTGCAAGGAACACAAAAATAAACACCACAATACTCCCTATTACATCACACAACATTTTTTCCTTAGTTTTGTAATGGAAGACATGCACTATTCCATATGCACTATCCCCAAAAAACTCCCCTGAGCTTTTTTCCATTTAACTCAGACAGATAAAAACTCAATGAATAACACATATTATTTCTGCAGTATCATCCATGATACCTGTGAGAACTGCTCAGGAGATTGGTGATTAGCAAATTGTTTTGCAATGCCAAAATTATATTTTGTTGTTAAAATATAAGCATGCATTTAAATATTAAATATATAAACATTTCAGTTCACAAGTTAAATGAAAGCATGTATCAAACTGGTATTCTGGTATGTAAAAATCTCTCTTTAGCTGATGATGGCATGGTGTCCTTACACTGGTGGTACAAATGCCTCTTGTATCAACTGGTCTGATGACCATATCCTTGTATCTCTTCTATTAAAAGAGCTTAATATTTGTGTAGAGCTTTGAACAGATGCTACATTAGAGAGAGAGGCAAATTTTATACTGCATATGGACTGAGGATGGCAATTGGAAATGAACCTTGTTGCAAGAGCATTTTCTCTTTCAGCATTTGAGTATTTAAAAATTATTTCCAAACATCAGGTATATGATTCACCACTTGCACATTGCAAAAAGAAAAGCACTGTTAAAATAAGTTATGTATGCAGAAAACTCATACCTGCACCATAGCAATTTCATTGGTGACGAGGCCATAGCGAATAACGATGTTACACTCTTTGATGTCTAGGCCTTCCTCAGCTACAGTAGTAGCAATTAGTAAATTTATAGTTCCACGTCGAAATTTATCAATTACTTCCCTTTGTTCATTCTGTAAATTAAAATCATTAAATTAACTTTCGGTATTAGTTTCTGTTGCCAGTTTCTTTTAATTGATGAGTTTCAGGAATTACAGTTCCATCATTTATGAGCTGAGTGCCAAACATCAAGAGGCTTTAACAACTGCATTTAAGCATCTTGCAAAAAAGGGGTTCCTATTGAGCTCTTTTAAGAGGTGTTCAGTACCATATTTTGAGGGAGAAGGGAGCAGAAGCCAATCCTTTTATGGCAACCCAGCTTAGAACTTCGTAGCCTATGTCACAGCTACTAGGAGATTTGATAATATAGTTGTCCTACTGTTTTCAAATTCTTTAAGTACTTATTCATAAGATGAGATTTCTACCACTTCAGTAATTTCTGATTAAAATACAGACTTCCAGCTCTAGTTCTAAAGCACTTAAAATTCCCCATAATAAATGGAAACCATAACTCTGGTGATCTGGGTAGCACCAAGAAGAGCAACAATGACACACTTAAAAAAGGAAAGATCTAAATCACAGACTTCTGAATCAACTGGGTGTTTGCCACCAGCTTGAGCAGAGGAACAGAAACTTGCTATTTGCTATATTCAGTTTCAAAATGCAGAAGCTATTGTTTTGTTTGTGCAATGTGCCACAGAAATTAAATTCCAAGTTTGATGAAACTCAAGCAACTTTTGGAGAGAATTTTTTGAGAGAACTTTTTTCTTTGAAAGAACTTTCTGCTTCAGTGCAGCAGAAGAAAATGGACTCTGCTCAGCAGCAAAACATCATTTTTGCTGAAATGCTGACATGGGGAGTAAAGAGCAGAACAGAAGCAACATACTTTGATTTGACAATATTTTAATGGCAAGTATAAATCACCAAAGAGATGTGGTGTATGAAATCAATGTAATGGTACAAGATGGACACAACTGAGTGATCAATTGTGATATTTTCAGTATGAATTTTGGCAAGTTTTCTTTCAATGGTTATGCATCAGTGTGAAGCATGCATATAAATTAATGTAATTTGATTTAACCAACGATATTACAAAAAAGCAGGCATAATCAACTTTGTAGTTTTATTTTTCAATTCAGCAGCTAAAATATAGTGTGAATTACTGTTGTCCTGATAAGTATAAACTCATTTAATGATTGCATTTTTGCTCTTTACATTTTATTTACTTTTGCTTCCCATGCCTTGGTACAACTTGGGTCTATATACAACTGGGTCTATACAACTATACAACTACTCTAGGCAATGGATGCTGGCTACTCCTATTGCCATAGAATCCAAAACCAAAAAAAGCTTGTTACTTGTAGAAATAAAATTATTCCAACATTATTATTCACATATCTTTATGAAGATATGTTGCTGGCAGGTATGAAACCAGAACTCTGGGCTCCAAACTTCAGTTCACTGGCCTAGTACTAAAACAAGCTGTTTTCCAAAATCATGTACAAGAGGTAATGTTGACATGCATGGTTCTGTACCTGAGTCATGGGCTTCATTTCACTCTTATGTCCAGAGCCAATTAGATAATGAGCCCTAATTCCCACTTCTTCAAATTTTGGGTTGTCCTTAATCCACTGGAATAGAGCAGAGGCACTTAGACGAGTCTTTGTGAAAATGATTCCTCGAGGTTCCTCAGTCTTTGTGAACTCCTCCATTAAAGTATTTCTCAACTTTATTAACTTCTCATTTTCATTTTCTGGCTTTCCAGTCAACTCTTCCAGTTGTTTCTTTTTCGCTTAAAAAAGAACAGATGTAAATTAAGAAAATGTAACCATGTAAAAAAACAGTTTGAAACAAAGTGAACCCCAAAACCCAAAAAGCAAAGAGCAACTTTCTATATAATTCTCTCAGCACAGCTAATTCACATTCAGTTTAAAGAGCTGTGGCATACCAATTATTTTTGAAGTGAGTTTATAGTCACTAAATACACACTAATCAATCAAAATAAATCACCATTATCATACACTTTGTGTATATTTCAGGGTGAGAATAAGGCAAAGGAAAAAACCTTCCTATACGCACAAAGTTGGTACAGAGTCAAATGCACTGTAATAAAGAGCTAAATCACAGCTTGTAATATTTACAAAACTATTTTAAAATAATGGAAGAAAGTCTTACAGGGAGAAACAGATTAATATGCACAGCTTGGGAGATGGTAATGTTTTATAAATTTAGACATAAATTGTCCTTGGGACATGAATTAAAGTAGGAATCCTCACTGGAAACATGCAGTACAGCAGACACCAGCATGAGCATGTTGTTATTTATATTGCAGCTCCAAGACATTTCAATGTACTCAGGGAACTGTCAAATGAATGACTCTTCAACCGGCTCTATTGGCCATAAGGAGGAAGAATTCCTCATGTGTTTTAAATTTTTAAAAAAACTTCTTATATTTAAAAACCTATGTCATTATCAGATGATTCTGCAAACACAAGAACACTTCAAGGCAGGCACTTGGTGTGTTAATACACTCTGATATCATGACCCTGTGCAGACTATGGCAGTGTACCTAATCCAAGGCAATCATACACAATGTACCACAAACTGCTACTCCACCTAGACAGTGGCTTTATGACTAGTCTTACTCATATTTTAGAATGTAATCAAACATAGAAACACATACAAAAAGTAGATAAACGTAACAAACTCCCACAATTTTCCACCTTAGTTACACCTAATCTAAGGGCCCCAGGGGGTTTATCACCCAAAGATGAATTCTACTCTTAAGGCTCAGAAATTTTAGATTTTCTTCTATTACTCCTAGCACTTTCAGTGGTAAAATCCTAACAAAATGGAATTTATTTTTCATTGACAGGTTCTTTGAAATTCATTTACCTGCAGAAATAAAAGCAACCAGAAATTATACTAATGAAACTAAGTTTCATTTTTAGTTGGTTTAAATTTTTGGTCCTCGGCAACAGCTCACTACTGAAAATCTAAGTAAGGGAGAACAGACATGTATGAAGAGTAATTAAAACCATACTAACATTATCTAACCTATATTTTTAAGGGTTTTTTTTTTAATTTCCTGAATTTCTCAATGATAGTGAGAAAAATTTGTAGCTCATTGGATACATGAAGATGGGTCACACTCTGCAGTATGATCTATTTTTGTTTTCATCACCCAAGAGCTATGGATGATGGGTGCAAACTTGTCTAGCTTTTTCTCATTGCAAAGACAGTAAAGAGCAAAAAAGTTTAATGAATGACTCTTAATTCCAAGGTGACTGATCTGAAAAAAAAGCAACTAACTTTGGTCTTTGCAGTTTGATCTTTCGTTTAACTCTCTAACTAAATGTTCTTTACCTGAACCAACTCAAAGTCAGCACTCTCCTTTCTTAGTATATAGACAAACTTTGGCAGAAAAGGTTGGTTAAGAACTCAATAATTTCATCACTTTTATATTCCACTTGCCCAACCTTTTGCCTCCCAAGAGTGTCTGCTGGAATACGTATTTTATGTATTTGTTAAGAGTGACCTTAGGGACACTTCACTGGATAAAAGCAGAGAACAGCTTTTACTTACTGGCAGCAAAAAAAGGTGCCTTTAGGTGGGAGCTGAAGAACCATTATTACATATTATGACATGATCCCACTTAAATGTTTAATGCATTCAAAACTGTATGAACTGGGATATTCAGGTATTGTGATAATAACACAGTAATCTCTAGGATGTAATAACTAATGGGCACAGGTAAACCATGTTAGTGCACAATTATGGATTTCACATATTAAGTATCACAATGTATTTCAAACTCACCATGAAATAAACCTATTAGAAATTCATCTGTTTCATCCTGTTTAGATATTGCTGGTTCTTCTTCATCATCATCATCATCATCATCACTCCTTACTGTCTTCTTACTTTTCTCCTCTTCATAGAAGCTATTTAGGTGATTGTAGGCATCCACCATTCGGATGGTGTCATTTATCTGGAGAGCATCATTGTATTTCTTCAAGTGTTCTGCACAGACACGTTCCCTGCGCTTTTCTTCTTTTGCAGCTAGAAGGGAACAAAAATATAAAAAAAGGCTTAGCAAAGAACAACCCCAAGAAATCCAAAGCTGAAGTATATTTGTTATGCAGTTACCTCTTCTCTCTTCTCTGATCACCCACTGTTCATATGTCTGAGTTCCAAACTCAGACTTGGGATGCAGCTGGCAGTAGTTTTGTATTTCTGTCATGATCTCAATAATTCTCTCCTTAAATGGATCCTAGAAATAAATGAATCAGGCAAAGTAAGTAAGCATCTTCTGGCAACAAAAACATTGGCTAGTACCCCACTGAGTAACTTTTTTTAAGTTAAACCTTAATCTTAAAAAGTAAGGTTGTTAAGTGTTTTTAGTGTTATGGAAATATACAGTTCAGAATAATACAACAAATATTATACTGTGAAATAGCACCTTTTAAAAAAAAATGGAATACAATATCATCACTTCAATACAAATATTTCAGCTTTAAAAGGCTTTTTGACCAGATAACTCAAAATATAACTGACATAAGTAAAAATTTAGTTCTATTTGACTTCATTGATACTTTTTGAAACAGAGGAAAGCAACAATATTCAAATTAGCACTCTTAGATCACTAGATCATCAAAAGTCTATAGAAAAAGAGCATTAGGCGAAAGTTTTTGATACCATACAAGACATTTTTAGAGGGCAATATAACTTTAATACTGATTTTTTTGAAAGAACATACTCTTTTTTTGTCATCTGCAATCACAGTCTTCTTAGACGGCTCCTTCACCTGATTCTTTAGCTGGGAGGCATGCTCTTCAACAGTCATAATTCTACACGCATCGAGATTGGCACAGATCTGGGAGAAAATAAAGTGTTATTTCGTTAATACTGAATGAGCTATTTCACATGAAAACTGAATTAATGCAACAGAACTTCTTATTTAGATATTGAGGTTTATATTACTTGACTTTCTTCCCAAAAAATTGGACAAAGGCAGTATCAGCACAAGAAAGTCGAAGTCTTTGAAAAACATTTGAGATAAACCGCACAAGTTACTTTTTAGGCCAGAAGTTATCCTTGCATATGGGAAAAAAATTGTAGATCAGGATGCAAACCAAGTATTTTGAGAATGAAAATATAGCATCAGTACATTAGAAGAATAGATTTTGGAACACAAAATAAATAAAAATAATGGTGAAATAGAAAAAAGAAAATAAATATTTGGGATTAATTAGAAAAGTAAGAGCTGTTATGAGACAATCTTTCCTGGAACAGGAAGAGATAGAGAGACGATTCCTGTGCTAAGGACACAACTGAACTGGACTTTTCTGCTTTTGACCTCTTCCAAGGAGAAAATATGTACATATCATTAAGTAATAAGGGGTAATAAGGGAACCCATAACATTAATCTGAGCAGAGAAAACAGTAAAGGAAGACTGCCAGGTGATCTTTTTAGTGTCTTCAGTGGTAGTTGTATATTTCAGCTTGCATATTCAGGTTACAGATTCAGACTAATCTTCAGCTACAAACCCCAGAATCCTATCATTAGGAATTCAGATCTGACAAAAAGGAATTTTCTGCTTTTTCCATTGCCAGCAAGTTTTTGTGTCAAAATTCTTTGCAATTCTGTCTACTTCAATACAGCATAAAACATTATTGCAGGCCTCACATATTTAATATCACATTCTGTTCTGTGCAATTTAGGAGTCAGGAGTTTTCACTGCAGTATTGTACTAAATTCTACATTTCTATTACTAATGCAAAACCATTTAATTTCCAGTAACATATCATTTCTTTAAGTATAGAATTTAGCAGACTATATTTTGTCAGGTGTTCATGCAACCCCAATAAGTAACTAATTAAAAAAACAAAACATATTTGTATGCTACCTATATCTTACAAGTGGTTTCTGCTTGTTTAAGTATTCAACATTGTTTCTCATTTTCTTGGACTCACAAAGAAAGTCAGCTTAGTCACTCTACAAATACAGATATAAAATATATTGTGTCTCTAGTATTTAGGGATACACAGTAAATTATAAGGCATCAATGGAAAATTAAGACTTTTAGTAACCATACAACTCTTCTACATTGTGGATTTCTTGCCTCTGATCTTGGGAATTTTTTAAGTGAGGCAATCATTTAACTTCCCTTTTCAGTAACCCTGCTCTTCCTGTAAAGAAACCTTTAATTGTACATGGATCTCCATTTTTTCAGAGAGTCGATTTAATGGTTATGAGCTGAACTTCCATGTATACAAGAAAAAAAAAAAATCAGATTGTCTATTTGGAGCCTGAAATTGACTTTGAAAGTTTTACTTGAACAAGGCAATACCCCTTGGATGGTTTGTAAGTGTTAGGGCTATTTACTTTCAAAATATGCTCTTCAGCTTTCGAGTAGGATGTTGCACCTCCTACACCAGGTGAAGCTGTAAGTCCCAGAATCTGAGGCTGTGGGATTAGTGGTTTGTTTTCTTTTGCCAGCTTCCTGTTCTTCATCTTTTCTTTTAAGTAACGTCGCATTATATTGTTGTAGACAGCTTCCTTTTGAGTGTGATGACACTCATCAATAATGATGAGGGAAAAATCTGGAAAAAAAAGAAGACTCCTAAAGTGAATAATTTTATTTCAAATGCAGAATTTGTGTGACTAAATCTTATAACAGGTAAGGATGGTGTTGAAAAGAACCCATCAGTTTGTCTGAGAACTAATGTACTAGGAAATTCAAGTGCTGGAGGAAGGCGTGGATGGATGCTGAACATATTTAATGGACTTTGGAACCTTTGCTGCAGTCCTGACGTGCCAAGAAGTTTTACATTTCATGCAGTGGAAAAAAAGACTTTCTATTTTTGCAAAAACAATCCGATGATATTAAGAATTTCAGAGAAATATTTTTCATATCTTACCAGGGGTAAGAACATATCATAGTTGAACTCAATACTATCTTTTATATCCATAACTGTGTCTGACAAACTACACATTGTTTGCTTTTGAAAAGATACATAACATGTTAGAAGCCTTTCAGACATTCTTGAAAGGTTTGCTGAGGTCAAAATATGCTTCCATTTTGTAGCAACACAGAGATTTCCTCCCTATTAGTGTCCAATTAAAACATTTACATTACTTTATGGATGTGATATGGGAAAGAACAAACAGATTAGTGGGAGCACTACCACTCATCTCTCTTTTGTGGTGGGGGAAACTGATGGAAATTCAGACAGGTATTGTGTACTTTTTAATCACAGTATATTTACATGCAAGTTATAGTTGTATACTATACAACAAGGAAAAATAAAATTATTTTTTGTTTCAAATTTCTCAAAAAATATAGAAAACATATTTTTACTCTATCTGCACATGCAACCAGTGACATGAGCTGAAAGATTTATGAACATTTTTCTGTTTCTCTAACAGCAAAACTGGTTTATGGAGCTCTCAGTCCTTCTGTAGCCGGCCAGTAACTCTCTAATTCAACATTGTTTCCAACGATCTGAAGAAAGTTTGTGGACATGACTGTAAAGAAGACCACTGAAATGATCAGAGTTAAACTCCTACATGTATTTTTTTAATGTGGACAATTTCCATGGTCTTGTTTACACATTGATGCGTAAACTTATTGATGTGCTCAAATTGTTGCATCACTACAAGTCAGTTTTCAACAACTGGCAGCAGAAGCTGGAAATTAACAGAGCTAAATCAGTCTCAGCTGGTATTGAAGAACCTAAAGAAAGACGAAGACCAAACAAGGGAAGTTGTATTTAAAGGCTACACTAAACACTTCTGCTAGGAAAGCAAGCCAGTGCTCCATGTCACTGGGGAAAGCTGATTGCCTTCACAGTGGTTCAGGAAGCCAGTTTGGACAGGAGTGATGTAGTTTCAAATCTAAATTCTTATTTATTTCCAAGATTTCTACATATTGCGAGATTTCAGAAGCAGTGCTGGCAGTTTCTCAGTTATTCTGCCAACATGAACTTACACCTTTGATTTTGACCATCATCTCCATCATGCATATTCTATAACTACTTGTGTAGAAACTAACCTACCAGAAGGGATGTATTTCTTTGACTAAGAAAGTGATACACAGCTGTTAGAAAGTCCATACAGTGATTTCAGCCCTTGGTAAGGAAAATCAACATTTGGTAAAATGCAATTAAGAGAGTCCCCTCCATTTTACTGAGGCTGGAATTCCATGTTATGTGTAATGCAGACCTCTGTGGAAACAGATGAAAAAAGTAGGCACAGAAATCTGGAAAAAAACTTGTAACTAATTGGGACGATTTATAAAGGCTGCGAGTTAACCAAGTCACAGCCATGGAAATGGAACTGGCTGTGTTCATGCTTGCTTGGCTTTGGTCCAGCTGAACTTAGGAGCACAGGTGTAATAGCACAGAAAAAAACCTGAGCTACAGGGACGCCTGAGTTCTGGAAAAAATGTAGTTCCTCATGAAGGAAACTTTGCAAAGTGTGAAACCCATTCAACCCACTTCATTACACAATCTGGTTGGGACTCAGCCCAATTCCAAACAGGCCAGCAGTTCCAGTAGAAATGTTCACATGCCTCCATACAGCATTCCAAAATGATTCAGATGTAGGAAAGTTTATTAACTTAGATGCAGTGGAGAGGAAGTAAGTATAAGAAAATTGCTGGTATTCTGCCTAGGTTAATAACAAGCCATTCTGAAGGAGAGAGTGCAATTCTGAGGCACTCAAATGGTTCTGCAGGAGTCAGTTTGGATCAAGAAGTGCTCCAGTCAGCACCAGGCCCTGACAGACACACCAACCCCTCAGGTTTCTCTGCTGTCTCTGTGACATCCAGACCAATACTTTTAGCTCAGGGCCATTATTTTGAATATCACAGCTCTCCCCTACATCCTTCACCATCTGAAAAGGAGCTGATTGCAGGCAAATAGAGGGAGAAGTTAACACCTCACAGAGAAAGCTCACTGCAGCCCCAGCCCCGGAGCTGACATCATGGGCTGTTCTGTTTGTACCTCACTGACAGATAAAACCATTTCTTTCTTGATCTCCCAGAGATACCTGCCACTTTAGCATTCTTGGAAAACAATCTTGCCTTCTTTATCTTTTGCTTTCTTCAACTTCCTTCATCTGTTGTAGGAAACCATTATATCTGCTGAGCTCAGAGAGACACACTTATAATCCATCATATCACTGTACATTAGCAAAATTACAAGAGTTTAAAGGATATAACTTTTACAACAGATGGGCTTTTATCTTGTGTTCCATTGTATTTCTCAAACTACTAAGGGCATTTGAGTTTTGATAGTTTTTTCTCATCCTGTATATGGCTTCTATGTGACAATGGCTCAACACTCTACCAAGCCTGGAAAGTGGAACCAGTACAACTGCATTTGCACAAAGTTGTGCTTAAGCTAGATAAAATAGGAAACATAACACATATTTAGTACAAATAAACTATACAATCTAATTGTGGCTTGCATGCTTATTAATTAAGGTCTGATTTTGACTAGAGCTTGCATTTATAAAACAAGTACATTGAAAAAAAACTCCTACTGAATGCGGCACATTTTTACTCTGCAATTTTGCAGAATAGAGACATAGTTTTATAACCTCTGTAAAAATTTCAGAATAAAAAACTTGCCTGATAAGTGGACACCTTCTTCATCTTCATTGGATGCATTTAACAGTGAATTCTCAAGGATCTGTGCTGTACAGATGATGACATCATTTCTTCTGACAACTTCAGGAAATGAGATTTTCAGCTGAGAATCACCACTTAAACCAATAACCTGATACCAACGCTTCAGGAATGGACTAAACTCTGTTTGTAAATGCTGTTCTACCAATGGAACCTGAACAAAAGTTTTCAAAAAATTTAAAACAATTAAACACAGGATTAAAAATACATGCCTGGTTGCCACAAATGTTGTTAGGTGAACAAAAGAAAATAAAGCAGCAAAAATCCCCAAACCAGTTTCTCCCCTGCAACTTCTCCTGTGAAACCTTTTTATCCCAAGAACTTTGGCTTCATTGAGCCTCTGGAAGAATGAATAAACCATGCATGCTCTGGCTATTTAACTGAGCTTATAACGTGCTTTCACATGTATTCTTATAAGAGGAGGTATGTGTATTGTTTGTAACTTCAATAAAAATTCTTAAATTTATTTCTATATTTTAATATTAGAATAGACGATTGATTTATATGTGCTAAATTTAACTGCTAAAATTACAGAAATTGTCAGAAAATCTGATAAAACATTCCTTAACTATTGTGAGACTCATTAGGTGGCAGTCATTAACAAATTAAAAATGTGAAAAATATTTTTATTTTTTAAAATTCATTACAAAATGAAATTGTACTTTTTCCAATAATGTGGTTATTACAGCACATCTAAATTTGCACTGGGGTACACTAACATAATTTGTGCTTGCACCAGGCTGATAGTGCAATAATGAGATGACAGTCTAGAACTCTATGTCTTTAAACACAGTACACCTGGAGAAGATGAGAATTGTGTTTATATTAATTTTGAAATGCCTATATTAACAATGCATGATGTTTGAAAAATACTGTTCTTTAAAAAATTGGCCAACTTACCTTATTAACAAGTACTATGACTTTTCCAGGCTCTGATGCTCTTCTCTTCTTATCCAAGTGATCTTTGGTAATGTAAACAGCCACTCTGGTTTTACCACTGCCCGTAGGGAGACATATTATGATATTCTCCCCATTCAGAGCTGGTTTTGCAACTTCCATCTGGTAATCTCTCAGGGTCAGCTCTGGCTGAGGTGAGGCTCTCCTCTCCACTTCATCTTCATCTAAGGGTGCAATGAAATGTAAGTCTCAAACAGGAGGCACAGAACATGTATTAGAGGAAGGAAAAAATGTCAAAGGGAAAAATATTAATTTACTATCAGAAGCATGTTGTGAATAAATAGAAACAGCACACTACCATAGACAATGTTGCTCTGAGGACCTGTGCAACTCTGGATCGGAACTGCTTCCACCCAATCACCACTCAGGGCAGGTGGAATAAACCACCTGGGCCTCACCCATCTATGTTGAAATGACTGATATTAGGTATATATTATTAGGTATAAATTCAAATGATACAGTTCCGTAGCACTGGGACCAACAAAGGTTGTGTTTGGAGCTGCAGTATTTATAACCTAGCCAAGCTTCTGTGATGTTCTCCTTCATCAATACTGAAATTTAGTTGGTTACGAGGGATCTATCTTTTTAAATACTTCCCAGAGAATGAAAAATGGAGCCATAGAAAGAAAAAGATATGGAACACTTAAAAATGTTCAAGGGAGTTATAAAGACCAAATAGATAAGAAAATTCAATTGCCCATACAAGATGGAGCTAACTGCAGAATGTATCACACCTACTCATGGTAGATTACATTGCTTCTTAGCCTGACTCATACATAATGCAATTGGATGTTCATTAAAAAGCCATATACATTTGCCACCTAAGGCCAAAGCCTTCCATCTCTTATTGAAAATGCAATTGCAGAGTTTAGATCTATGGATCACAGAAGAAACAAACAATGTTCTAAATGTAAAAGTGAAAAAAAAAATGCTGTGGAATTATTTTGAGCAGTAAGAAAAGCATATCAAATCTCTTGAGTGTACATATATTTATGGAGTCAGAACATACATACATATCAGTATCAGAAGGATTTATTTCAATTGAGTTTTCATGGGGCTTTTTCCTACAAATAAGTTTAGATCACTATTCAGTTATTAACTGCCCTCAGCGAAGAAAATGCACATATTCATTCTACATTCATTCTAAGACTAAAAATGAGGGGAGAAAAACCCTAGTTTTGCTTCCTGATGATATCATTCAATGAAGAATCATGAGGATTTTATTATCACTGATACATTACACACAAAGTAAGTATATTTTTCTAGTATTCCTGATTCCATTAAATAAAATTAAACTAACAAAAAGTAATGAAGCTTGATAAAACACTGCTGATGGAAACATTTGAATGCCATTCTAAAGTGTTTTTTGCTTGTTTTGCCTTTTAGTGTGAGTGCAGTGCTACCTGGACACAGGGACATTTGCAGCAGAGAGTACTTGCTCTTACTTATCTGACTTCTACTACTCTCTTTTGAGGAAGACCATTGTTTGCTTTCTGGTTGGCTAAATTCAATAGCTCTTTCATACTGAAAGTAGCACTTTATCACCCATCTGTTTGGTTAAATTTCAGTTCCTTAACATCCTCAATTAACAGTCCAGGCCTAAAAAATATTTAACTTGGCTCTCTCCGAGCTTCTTCAGCCTCTGTTTAGATTAAGGCTAATACTGGAATCTTTTCACAGATTAAAGAATTAAATAATGAAAGATTTTTCATCATGCACAGTATAACATTAGAGAAGTTGTCTGCCTTCATACAAGGCTCATGTAAATTGCTGCTCTGGGTTAAAAGAAATGTGATAAATATTCTATTGTCCTACCTACACAATTTTATAAAATGTGAAATGAATCTTGCACATAAAAAATGCAGCTGAATCCATATGATTCTTTGCATTAAAATCCGAATCATGTCAGTGTGTAATGACACCATCCAAACATCTTTGTTAATACAACAGCCTTACTGCAAAATCTCAAATTATAAAATTCATTATTAGTGCATCTTCATCTTCTTAGCACTTTTTTCTCATTTTGGCTCTCACTGAGTTTACTGGACATGATTAAAAAGCATGGATGTTTTTAAAAACTTTTTAACTGTTGTTTTTAAAAGCCACATGTTACAGAACATATAGCAAGTAAACACTGTGAAAAAATATGAAAATTCTCCATTCTTCACAAAACTGCAGTGGATTTTTTTTTTCTGGATTACTGGACACAGTAAATGGCCAATTTGTTTACTGAGAGATATTTCAGGAATCTTAAAGGATGAGGCCATACATACATACTTGCTGCCAAATGCCAGGAGCCTGGCTCAGCATGACCAACTCATACAGTGTGCCTGCCTGTCCACAGAACAGAGAAGTTCCCATACCCAGACATTTCATGTGACAGAGAGAGTCAAAAAATACAATGTGACTGATGAGTGTCCTCAGTTGATAAAAAGGGCAAAGTAAATTCTTTGTAGTTAGCAACATAAAGACTAAAATCTTAGCTGTAGTGTAGCAATTTAGATCTGAGCTATCCTGAATTTTCTGTGTAGTTACAAAATATGTGGATTTTAATATTTAAAAAGCTTGAAACGATTTTAAAAGTATTTATAATAAACACTTAGCAGGTATAGGATATATAATATTTACAATGACCTTACTGATGTAATACTAGGTTTATTAGGCCCAGCTGGCTTGAAAGGTGCTCAGATTTTTTTCTAGCCCTTGTACAAGACACAATCCCAGCACAAATTTTATACAGGATAGATTCCAAAAAGTAGTTCTTGAATTCTGTAGAGGTAAACAGGCTAATCACTATGGTGGACAGCTCCCAATTTGTTTTGCTTGAGGTTTGGGGAAAAAAAAAAAATAAAAAAAATACTAGGATGTCTTTTACAATAGCAGTGTTTAGTTTGGCTTAGACTTCATACAGAGCAAGATAATACCTGTCTGCTAAGTATTATTTAAACACAATCCAACATCTAGAACATGCATTTAGAACATGCACATGTGTTTAAATGTGAGATTCACAAAGGTCTTCAGATACCAACCCCCACTGCTTAGGTTGCTTTGGCAAATAAGGCTACTAAAGAACTCGGGTCCAAAGTGGACCTTCATTATTGTTCTGCAGGAACAGGAGATGCTTCTGCTCACCTTTCACTGCCTCTAAAGAATTCCTGTTCCCTCTCACCCTGTGTGGGGGCCAGGCACAATCTAGCTCCTCTCTGAGAGCAAAAGAAACATGTCTGTGTGGCAGCAATATGAATATCTGTCCAGGTGACTGCACTGCATGACTTCCAGTCCCTTCAGACTATGTGATTTTATCATTCTGCTTCACTGACCAGTTTGTACAATGATGATGTCTAGAGACCTGTCCAGATGATCTCAGTAAATCGACTGTTTTGGGGCTAGGACTTAGGTCCAGACCATTAAAAATGGCATCTGTTTTCCAGCAAAGTCTGGCATCTAAATACAGTGAACTAGAGTTTACAGTGAAAGAAAGCCCTCTGCTGAGATTTGTTTTAGCCCACTCACAGAATACTTCCCCCAGAGCTTACTTTGCAATTACTAAGTGATAACAGAAGGGAAATGTACCTGAATCACTGGTTGTGCAGCTCTGTCCCAGGTCTTCATTCAAATTACTGACACTTCCATCTCCTGTGGAGACATCTGACTCTAAATGAAAAACACAAAGAAATGTAGCATAACAAATTTGCTGTACAAATATTAATTGCAAATGCATATTTTTTGCTCTCCCCTTAAGTTGTTAAAGTAGGTTAGATGAATGTCAGGCAGGGATGGCTGAGATCTAATTTTCTCTATTTTTGGCAAAGATAAAAGAATGAAAAATATAATTCATTTTCTTATGGAAGAAAATATGGAGTGGAAGATTAATATCCAAAGCATGGCAGAAGTAAGGCACTGTGGGTCCTGATTTATTGCTTGGAAGAAGGGGTTCCAGACATAATCATCTGCATAATCTCCTTTACTCCTCTTTTACTGTATCTTTCCAGAAAGGTGTAAAGCTAAAAAAAAAAAAGTTGCAGGCAAACTGAACATTCTCTTTTACTCCCTGCAAGCTATGACAGCTACATCTGCTGCAGAATAAATAAATAAAAAAACAAAACAAAAAACCAACAAAACAACCAACCCAGAACTGTTATTTTTTTTAGTTTCTTCGTGTACCATGAAAAGCGCAAACGGTATTTCTCGGGTAAAT
>VXBB01017652.1:367305-382054 GCA_013399915.1 Illadopsis cleaveri | reverse complement strand
ATTCTCTTTTACTCCCTGCAAGCCATGACAGCTACATCTGCTGTAGAATACAAAAAAACCCCAAAAAACAAAACAAAACAACAACAACAACAAAAAACAAACAAACAAACAAACAAAAAAACAACAAAAAAACCCCCCACCAAACAAACAAAAAAAACCCGCAAAAACCAGAACTGTTTTTTTTTTTAGTTTCTTCGCGTACCATGAAAAGCGCAAACGGTATTTCTCGGGTAAATACAAGCAGCGATGAGTTACAGAACCGCGCGGGGCAGAAGCGGCGGCCCCGACCCCGCGAGGGTCCCGGGGCGCGGCCGCCGCTCGGAGGCTCCGCCGCGGAGATTCCCGTGCTCCGCTCGCCCTCTGCTGGGCCAGCCACGCCGTACAGCCCTCCCTTGGGCCGCCAGCACCCTTCATAAAGCTGGATTGTCCAAAACTCAGTCCTTTCAGTGTCTAAGGAGACACTCGGTTCTGCCGGGAAAATCCGCTGCGAACAGCATCACCCTGAGCCATCAGCTCACCGACACACTCTGCAACTGAGCCCACGGTGTGCAGATGGAATCAGCCAGAATAACAGTGCTGACCAATGTTTTGCTTAATTAGCTAGTGAACTTGTGTTTCCATCAAGTTCTTTCCAGTGAATATCCCATTATGGTCCATATACGTATTTTTCACAACTGACTGTCCCCCCAAAATTATTCATAAAGCAAAACAGATTCTGTGAATGAGAATTTAGCACCGAATTGAAGTTACACTGTTCTAGAAAGGAACACCTGAAAGACTGTAAAGTCTTGGTGAGTGAGGTGAAAATTGAACCTAGTCTGCATTCAGTAAAGGTATGAAGCTATCTCAGCTACCACTATCAGTCAGGTATTAGTAGTTTTTCTAACAAATGAATGCAATCAACAGAAAGGCACAAAAAGGAAGAAAACCTCACCAGTTACAAGCCATGTTCAAAGACCTGTGACAAACTAATTAGTAGCATTAGGGGGAATTCCCAGCTATGAAGATGATCCTATCTCTTGCTTTCACTTTCTAGGAATCCACATAAAATAGGAAAGGGAGGACAAAATTAAAATTCTGTGTATCTATTCCCTATGGCCTCCCATCTAAAATAACCTTCTGAAAGTCATGAGAATATGAATCCATAAAGTGTTTTGTACACAATTATCTGAATTACAATGTGCAGCATGCATTATACAACAATCTCTCAACAGAAAACACCAGTGTTGAAGTGAAATGCAAAATACTTATCTTCTAAATGAAAGGTGAATAGAATAATGTTCTCCTTTTTCAATTGTGGCAACTTCCTTTAATTATTTTAAAACAAAAGAAACTTAAAAAAACCCAAATCAGTAAACATTTCTAAAATAATGAAGATAAGAGTCAACATTCTATCAGCTTTTTACCACTTTTGCTAATCTTCCCATAGAGTCCTGCTTGCCCACTGTAATGCCGAATATTTCACAGGAAGATTTTCAGTCACTTTACACTGAGTACTAAATAAGTAGAGAGGCAATGGAATGGAATGAAAAGCAAGCCTTGAAAAAGAGATCTGCAATTATTTAATTGTTGTTTGTGTAGGTAACTGCAGCAACCTAATCCAAGTGTTGACCTTTCGAATTTACTTGCTTTAGTGCAATTTTGGGTGTGTGAAGTTTCTTATCTGTGTTTTTGCATGCTCAATTTTTCTCTAGTTATCTCTTAGGCTAGATTATCTATTTCCACTTGCTTTGATGACGTTACTGCCCTCATACCTTCTGACTGTCTGTTTCATCTACCTTATAAAAGGGTCAGAGGAGGCTTCAGATACAATGCAAATGGCAGCAATTTCAAGGGACTTGAAAAGCTTTTTTCTTCTTGAAATATGTCCTTCTCAAGACATAAAGGAATGGTGGGATTGTACTGCAAAAACTGACAACACTTGACAGTATCAAATTACAAACTAGGTGGGCTCCCAGCTCACTTGGAAGTAGAATCTGGGTTCCATTTGTATTTTAATCTGCCTGGTCTGAAATTACAGTCTTATGAAATCATGAGAAAGGATGGAAGTAGGAAATGAAAAAAGACCTGAGTGCTGTTAAGTGGGAGTGTACAAGTGCATTGATAACAAAGGCTACTGCACCTGAGGATGGCTGAGTTTGAGGCAGTTCCTCTGCAGAAATCTCCAAGCAGCACTGCCTCCTGGCAGCCCTTGTTACCCTGCATCTACACTGCTGCTTTGGTTCATCTCAGAACTGTGTGTTTACAGTGAATCTGACAATTGTTCCCACTACTTTCATGTCACAGAGCTGGTTTAGATCAGAAGAAATGAACTGTCAGCTGAAACCAAATGAGATTTGTTCCAACTACTTGCAGGCATGCAGTCCACATGGGACTGGAGTCAATCTGAACCAAACTGATAGAATCCATATACTCTGTACCCCCTTAGCCATCTCACTGCACAGATCTGCTCAACTGCCCAAACTGCTACTACCCACTCTGTTAATTTCAGTTCTGCGCTGAGACCATATCTTTTTAGCTACAATTACCTTGTAGCACACTAGTTAATAACTGATAGATCTCATTTTCTGTAATCCTCAACCCCACAAGAGACAAGTAGAAGATCAGGCTAACAGCAATGAAAACCTACCTTTAGTAGGCCCAATAAGAGCTTTAGCTTTGTCCAGAATGAATAATCCAGTCTGATTATTTTGAATTATCATTAAATATTTGGTACCTCTTCTTTATACTGCCAGATTATGTTCTAACCCAGGAAAAGCAACTTGATAATTTTGCTGTAGTTAATAATTTACTACTTGCTACAAAACATTGTGATATCCTGTTAACATCATGCTAAATGAGAAATGGGCTACAACTACTGCTGCACATTGAAAGGATGCAGTTTTTCAGAGCCTTTTTTTTTTTTTTAATATTAATATTTGATAAAAAGATGCCGGCCTTAGCTGTCTTACTCCTTTGGCTGAATAAACTCACTGGTATAATTTCAGGCAGGATTTACCTTAGCTGCAACTATTGTTTGAACACATGTGGTTCCTGAACCATGCAGTGTATGTTTGAAGGACTGGTTCACAGCTGTGTTTGGGCATTGTTGCTGGTTATTGCTGTTGCTCACAGTCAACTCCCAAGGCATGTTTTTAAGAGTGGATCTATATGAACAACAGGCCACAACCATTTCTGAACATTTTTTACTAAAAATGTACTTCTGAGTATGTTTGTGGCATGAGAAAGGTTGTTTGATATTCTGTAAGTAAAAAAAACTTAAAATAAATAGAAAAATTACTTGTTGGACAGCACTAGAAGACTTTTCAGAACAAAAAAATGCTTTTCAATATAGAATTTCCAGCCTTCTAGAAAGAAGTACTTAATACAGCTGCAGTTTCAGTGGTATAAAACCATTCCTCTTACCTTAAACTTTGTCAACAGTGTATGAAGTTGTCAACATTAACCCAATGTTGTCATTGAATAGTATAAGCCTACTATGGATGGGTCTGAAATAAAATATTAATCTAATAATATTAATATACTTATAAAAATATTAAATATATTTGAAAACTACTCATTTATTCACACAGGTACCAGATCAAAATACCAGTTAGTGGACAAACCTGACACCATAGAATTCTTTTCTATGGATGTTTCCAACACACTGTTCTCACTGCTGAAACTATCATCCACATTTTCTTCCTGTTTCAAATTCTCCTCTATGACGTGTCCAGGTTGGCTTGTAACTTCTGTCTCTTCGTTTGTAGTCTGCTCCATCCCATTTTGTTTATTCTCTGGTCCCAGAAAATAAAGAGAAATTCTAAGGCAGGTCTATAATACATTTCATTTCTTTTAGTGTGGAGCACAGAAAACACAGAACTAACCTGTATTCACCATGCACATAACAGTGTAACATATGGTCTTGGTCTTGACTCAAACGTTATAATTTGGAAGTTTGACCTTTATATAAATATTTATTAAGAATTTACTAATTTACAATTAGAAACTAAACTTAAAGAGGTGAATAGATTTATTTTTACGAAGTTCTCAATTTCTGTGCCTGGGTGTTTGCTAATAACAACATATTTACTGTAACAAATCACAGGGGTCAGGCTACAATGATAAAATGTAGCATCAGTGTTCTTTATCCACAGTACCCAATGAAGCTGTTTCCTCTCCGAGACCTTATGTCAGGGCATGGTTCTGCAACCACACACTTTATGTATTTACACACATACATGACTGTGTACAAGGAAAATTACTCATCCTCTTGATAACACCACTCATGATTTATGCATTAGTCTGTACAGTTTGTTTGGGGCCTGCACTGCCCAAGATTACAAAGAAATTGTGGAATAAACGCATTAATTCAGTAGTCCATCAAACAACTGAATTAAACTTCAGTTTTACCCTATATAGTCTGCACTATACTGAAATTCAGAAATGCAAAATGTGAAAAGAATTGAAAACAAAAACCTGAAAAGAATATTAACAATTTACATATTTGTTACTTCGTTTACCTTACTGATGGCAAAGTAGTGAAGACGAGAATTTAAGCTTCACACAGCTGCAACACAGAATGAAAATCAGGATCACAGCGTCTGCTGAGCTATTCCCAGCATCCGAGTTCCACTCAGAACGATCTTCTGAGGCTGTGACTTGTTTGGTCTTGTCCTGCAGACTGCAACACTCAACCACCTTTGAACTGCATCCTCAAATATCACAGCTGCCTGTCTGTGTCTGGCAGAACACCCTCTGATTCCTGTCCAAAGCTGGAAGAGACACCTTCATGTCTCTCTTACCTCAATCTTAATGCTCTGACCCATATGCAGCAACTAAAAGCACAGAGGCAGTTCTGGTGAGCTCCTCAAGTGAGCAGGCTGAAGCTGCTAAATGGGAAATCTGTTAAAATAATTTAGTCTCTAAAATTTTATAAAACATATAGGGGCTGCTTTCTTTTTTATATTTAAGAATACAGAGGAGCACTGGGATAACTCTACAGTATTACAAGCATTATACAGGAATGAAAAGGAGTAGCCACTACACTAGTTTATTTTTAGTAAATGTTATCATGTTTTGAGACTTATGAATGTCTTAAAGTATGCAAATACTTTAAAATGCCAAAAATATTTGTAAACCATTCTGTAAAGGAAACATTTGTATTGAAGAAGAAGTTCAGGTAAAGTCTGTTTTGTTTGTTCAAATTACTTTTCAGAGTATTTTTTATGAATGATTATAAAAACCACACTGAAAACCAACAGGTTTTAAAGGTAAGATTCAGTTTAATTGTAACTAAACCCATAGTGTTGTAATTCTCATATCGCTTAATAAGGACTTTTAGTATGTAAAAATCTATCAATTAAGCTGTTACATAACTTGATTTTGAAATCCCTGGACAGACACTAGTCCCAGTGTCACAATAAAACAATATGGTGGGAATCCTGCATTGCTTCTTTAGTCACAGGAAAAAAAAAAAAAAAAGAAAGAAACGAAAGAGAGAGAGATTAAAAATCCACCCATCAGTACCAGTGAAATAAGATGATTACCTCCTGTATTTCCACTTAAATCATCTGCAAGGTCTTCATATTGGGTTTCACGGAGAGCAACCAAAAAAGAAGAGAACCAATCTTTCTTCTGGACTATTCTGCTCAGTAACTCCCTTGCACCATCTCTGTTCCCACGATTGTCAGTAACAGTCTGGATCTGGTAAAATTAAAAAACCAGAAACAACCCTCACAGACAGGAAATGGTCTGAGGAAGTTTGTAAGAATAGTATAGGTGCAAAAGCATTTCCCTGTCATCATTAAAGCACACTGAAAAATAAAGATATAAAGTAGACCTGCCACCCATCAGAAGAGAATTACTGCAATTTTGTCCAACCTCATATTCATCCCATATGGTTTTGGGTATGATATATAAAACCTATGAGATCGGGAATTTAATTGGAGAGACTGGTAGTTCTAGACAATGGTTACAACAGTAACCATATATACCATATATAATAATTATTAGTATTTGTGTTCAGACTGGTTTAGGGAATAGGCAACCTTGATTAAGGAGAAATGGTAACACACAGTTATCACACAAAGCTCAGACTTAACCTGTAACATGACCTCATAAATAAAACGGAACATTTGCCTTCTCAAACTCTGGCTTCATCATCTCAACTCCCACTTAAAATACCATACCTAAGCCTCTAGAAGGTGGCTATTGCCCTCAAAGAAACTATGGAACAGTGTCCCACGGCCGTCACAAGCAGACCTTGAGATGTGATCATATAAGGAACAAAACCAGGACCCCAAGAGCAAAGCAGCCTGAGAGAAGTGTTCAGTCTCAAGGGCCTTCTTCTCAAGGCTCAAGAATCATCCATTCTGATATGCAAGGGAATGGGCAGGCATAACAGTGAGAACACCTGACTGAGGTCCACGACTAAAAGGAAGTGTGTGCAAAGTGGGAGGCATTAGGAAAACCTAAACTCCACTGGAGTTCAAACTGGCAGGATTGTGAATGGTGTTAAATGGTTTGATGGAAATACCAGCAGCAAAAAGGTGACCCAGGGGAACATGAGGACCCATTACCAGGGAATGGAGCCAGTAGCTTCCTAAAAGGCCTCTGCATCTGCCTATTGTGTTACCATGCTTGGCTCCCTGCTAATTAGGGTGCGTCTGATCATTGCTGCTACCTGATGGTCACAAGACAAAATTCTGTATCTTACAGTCATTTAACTGAGATGGAGCATAAAACTACGTCAAAAGTGGATGCAAAGGCTCAGAGTGAAAATGTGATTTAGGTCCACCCTTAGCTTACCACTTTTCCCCTCATTGCTATGGCAATTATTATTTTAATTTGTTCTAACACTGTTCCAGGATATAAATTTCCTTTGAGTTTCAAGTAGATTTCACATTCCAGTCAAGTCATTCTTAGCCAAGTGGAATAAACACTGGGCAATGTTTTCATCACAGGTTAACACTTCCTTGTTCTTGTCCAACTGGTATTTCTGCCCACCTCTCTGTCAAGTGTGATAGTCCTTAGTGAACCTATAGCAAAAAAAAGGGGATGGAAAACCTTGCTTTATTTTAACTCAAGTATTCTTTAGGACTTTACAGACCACTACCTCCTATGGTTCACGGGCCAGAAAACAATGATCTTCTGAGCCTAAGGTCTGTGGCAAAATGATAAGTCAAGTCTGACATATTTCTTCCACTTAGACACTGTCTTGGTCCAACCCTCTGTTCCTGGCATTTTTCTTTGCCAGGCTCTTAATCGGTATCCCACCTGCTGGCCCACTGTCCACAGCTTTCATTGGCTTACCTAGACCCATTATCTTTCCCCCCAAGTCTGGGAACTCCCTTTTGATTTTTGCATTTACTATGCCATTTGTAGCTGTGGCTTCCTAACTGCCCCACAGCCACTGGGGCTGGCCAGCGTCTGCGGCACTGCCTGCGCCCGGACTCACCCGATCCACGTCCTCGTCCTGGAAGATTCCCATCTCCAGGCACTTCTCGGCCACCGGCACGGTGCGCATCCTGTCCACCAGCGTGCCGTGCAGCAGCTGCACCAGGTGCACGCACAGGTCGTGCTCGGCCTCCTGTGCCGGCGAGGGCAGCTGGCTCAGGCTGGGGTTGGCGTAGCAGACGGCCAGGCTGCAGCCACCGTGCTCCAGCGCCTGCAGGAACTCGCGGATCCAGCCGCAGCCGCGGGGGCCCCGCTCCACGGCCCGCAGCAGCTCCTCGGCGCCCGCCACCGCGCCCCGCTGCTGGGCGGCCGCACGCACCCTGTCCCTGTCCTCCGCGCTCAGCGACGGCAGCCGGTCCAGCACGGGCTGCACCTGGATGAACTGCCTCAGCCGCGGCCTGAAGCAGGAGATCATATACAGGAACCGCTCGTCCCGGGTGCTCTCTGCCATGGCGGCGCCCGGCTCCCGGGGCTCCCGGGCCCGCTGCTGGGGGCTGTGCCTGGGCCCTCCGCCAGCCCTCCGGGAACCCTCCGCGGCCCGGCCCGCTCTGCCCAGCACCGGCGCCGCTTTCGGTTTCGCTTGGGAGGGCGGTGCGTGAGGGCCCGGCTCGCCGGGACAGGGCTCGCGGGGACAGGGCGGCAGCTCCGCGCCCGGCACCACTCAGTGCCACTCCTTTCTCGTTGAAAACGAAACCTTGGGCAGTAACGAAACCTTTGACAGTAACCGTGAGTTGAAAAACCCGGTCAGAAACGGAAACATAAACATGTCTTTCCAGCTCAAGAGCTTCCCGGGCTGCTCACAGCGTATCTGAGCTTTGGGTGCTGGCTGCTGCCAGGCACGCACGGGCAGCAATGAGGTGCTTGGTTGGTGTCTGAGGCTGTTGGAAGGTCTCTCCCTGAGATGAGGTTTCACCCATATCATACATGTCACTGAGCTTCAGAAGCAGTCTTGGTTTCCCTCATGGGAGTTTAGGGAACCTCAGTGTGATTCTGAGGTAAGGCAAACTGATAAGCAGAGAGTGTCTGGATTACTATGTTCAGTTTTGGTCTGGGACAGTCTGTTTTTCAAGAAACTGAAAAACTGGAGAGTCTGGAGGTCAACAGGATTGGAGAGCCTGGCACATATTTGAAAGAACTACATCTCTAAAGCCTGTGAAAAAGAATGATCAGGGGAGATCCAACCACAGTGATATCCGGGTGTTAGAAAGATAAATCACTTGGTAGAATTGCCTTGTTAAGGTCTAGGGCTTGGTGTGTTTCAATGATCTCAGACCTAGGGGGAGGTTAACAAAGCTTGGGAGTAAGGATGTATCACTGATAGCAGACACAAAGAACACAGAATTTATGGGCCTCAAAGACATTTGGCAGAACTCCCAAGGTAATGAAGAAACTAATGAAGACAGCTCAGCAATTGTGCTGAGATCGGCTCTGACTGGGTAGAAGGCAATTCTGGCACAGGGAGATTGTGACCACTGATTCACAAACCACTGATCCAGGAAACCACTGACTCAGAAGAAGAGAAAGACTGGGCATATGGACTAATCAGCAAAGAAGCCAGGGAATCATTTAACCAATAGAATAAAGAATAACAATTAATAGGAAAAACAATGTAACTTGTAGCCAATGAGTATTAATGCCTTTGTCTGCTAAAATGTAAAAAAAAATGTTGACATGGTGCTGGCTTTGGAAATTTGCCACCAAGCACCTCTTTCTGTGCAAGGCAGAACTATAAATAAATCAAATACCTTGATTCTGTGTGTAGATCAGCCTCTTGCAAACTGGTTGAAAGAGCCTATTCTGGGACACCAACAGTTCTTCAGCTCCTAAAAGTGGGATGATTTTTCACTGGGGTACACAGGACAAAGGGGAATTGGAATATGTTTCTTTAGAGGAAATTATGTCCAGGTGTAAGAAGAAACTATTATCCACTCTAGAAACAACTAGACATTGGAATATATTGCTTAGAGAAGTAACAGAAATTTCCTGAATAGAAATATTCAACACTTGGCTTGACAGTGTCCTTGATTTTATATCTTGCTTTTAAAAGAAAGACAGCTATCTCTAGAGGTCCTTTCCCAGCCTAGAATTTTCTATAGCTCAAACTGTGCCCTCAGTTGCTTGGCATGTTGAGACGTGCTGCAGAAGTCTGCTCTCAGAGGAGCTTCCTTCAGCTGGAGGCTTCTTTTGTAGAACTTAATTTGCTTTTACTTTCATTTCATTGTGCTTTCTGCTTATCTCCGGTTTCACTGTTACTTCATCATTACTTTTTAATTTCTGCTTTGTGCAAGTTTCCCTTGAAAGATTTCTGTAAAAAGCATAATTTCTTTCCCCTCACTACTTTTTCTTCTGCCTCCAGCACCTTACCTGGAAGACACACAAGCCTTCCTTGCTCAATCTCAGGAGCCTGCAGGACTCAGTGCATGCAGATGGGTTGTTTGTGTGTTTGCTTTGTTGTGTATGCTGTGGTGGGAAATCAGGCTGTACATTAATCCCAAAACAATCCTTTACTGGCTCGAAGAGTTTGTAGACATTAAAAGGACAATTGAGACTTCCAGAGATAAAGAATGCTACTTGTTTATTCCAGCTAGGTGAGGTTGCACAGGTGATGGCTGAGGTCCTGCTTTGACCACGGATAATGCAAATACCGACTCTGTCGCTCTCCTGGACGTTTACACTGATTTCTGAGACCTTTGTTCGTTTCAGATGTGATTGAAATTAGTGTCAGGGTTCATAGCAGTCGCACTGGCAGAGCGGGGAGGAGCATTCGGCTTTCCCCTCGGCCGTCACAAAGGCTGCGCAGTGCCACCGCCCGGCCCCGCTACAGACCCGACGCTGCCCTTCCCTGCTCGGCCGGAGCTCAGGGGAGAAGCCGGGACGTGGCCCTGCCGGGAAGGCTGCAGCACCGCACTGCACCGCACGGCGCCGCACAGCACTGCACCGCACAGCACTGCACCGCACAGCACTGCATGGCACCGCACCTCACCGCACCTCACCGCACAGCACTGCATGGCACCGCACCTCACCGCACCTCACCGCACAGCACTGCCCACCATCACACTGCACTGCACCGGGCAGTGTGCGTTCTTACACAGAGTTCACAGTGTAAGAGTATCTAACAGAGAGGATAGAAAGATCAGGGGTGCTGATCTGCAGGTGTGGTATTAAGTACACCTGTCATGGGAGGAATCATGCCTTCTGCTGTGTTGGTATTGCAGGCTCCTGCGACTCTATTTGTGTACAGCATTTGAGAGCTCAGAAGCTCTCTCTGTGAGAGGACATCCAGTTTATCAGTGGGCAAGACTCCAGTTGCTCCACATCAGCAGGCAGCCATAGGCCATGACAAGCAGTGCTTTTCAGCTTTTTCTATGTTACTTAGGATGCTGGTGTAGGAGACAAGAGCTTTGATGGGTGCTCATCAGAGAGGCAAAATTGCTAGGACACAATCAGCAGCAAGAAAAGGGAAGAGAGGTTCATCTGTGGACAGCCAGCAGTGAGGTGGGAGACCAGAAAATGCATTTGCAAAGTGAACAGCGTGGGAACATGGAAAGAAAGGGATGTGCAGTTGGGCTTATGCTTCCAGGAAACAGCAGAGTTGGGCCAGTCAAGAAACATGACTAATGTGTATTACTGTAAATCTGTGCCTGTAGATGAATGTGCACACCCAAATAGTTCAGGTTGCTGCACAGCTTAACTATTGAAAAGCATCACAACCTCTCCTTTGCTTTAAATGTTGAACTACACCCATAACTGGTAGGAGCCAATGAAGTTCATGAAGAGCTGTGCTGATCTGTACAGCCTCACCTCTCATATTTGAAGTGATTGTCTGCATTGATTTTGCACTTCGGCTACTTTAGCTATTCCTGATATTCTGGGAGACTTTTCTGTATCTACAGCTTATAATTAATATGTATTTTTAACCACAGGTTTTTAATGTACGTAACCAAGCGTTCCTAAGTTTAAGCAAACCCAAAATGTGCCTCCTAAAGTTCTGAAATCTTCTTTTGATGTGTTACAACTGTGCGGGTTTACAACCCTTAACATTATTCCCAGTTTGATTTGGATAACACAGACCCATTTCTATCAAGTGAAAACCAGACTGGACTTATAGGGAGGCCCGCCTCTTCAAAAAAACCCAAAAAAACCAACAAAAACCAAACCCACAAAACCCCCCAACAAAATCACCTGCAAATAAAAGGGGCAAATTTTGCTGTTCAGAAAATTAACACATTTCCAAACCCAATGGTTTTTACCTGTTTCTGGAAGAAAAAAGCTTGAAGCAGTCGGTCTTCATGTACTTCCTTGAACCTCAACAAGAAAAGAAGTTACCTGAGAAGGGAGACCTGTCTGTGGCAAGGAAGGGCCAGCTAGAGTGTTGCAACTAAACTTTCATCTTTTGTTTCTGCATTCCTTGGCAGGGAGCTTAGAATCTCCATAACATTATAAAGTCTCCCTTATTTATCAAAACCCATTTGAGATTTTTCTTCTTGGTACAAGGAGAAGGGAAAGAACAAAGTCTCTTTGAGCCAAAAAAAATGGAGTAAGAAGTGGAGTTTTCCTTCACTTAGATTGACTGGAGTAGTTGTCACTCTTCCTCTTCTCCAATGCTCCTTCCCCAGACCACCTGTTCTGTTCAGTCTCTTTTCAGCAATGAGAAATATCAAGTGATAAAATTGGACAAAAGGCCTTTTGTAAAGCAATGCTCATGCATTATACTTTTTTCATTAATTTTATTTTTAATTTATACCAGACTTTTTTAGAATGTAGCATAACCACAAATACCTTTTTAGAAAATGTGCTAACTTGTTTCTTGTAACAGACATGAGTGTTAGTTAGCAGGCTGAGATAGAGCAGAAGTCGTTAACGCTTGCTATTTAAAAAACCCAAACAACAAAACCCTTCAGAAGGTATTTGTTATTCAGCACTCCTAGTTCAATGGAGTATATGCAGGCAGAAATTCTGACTGGTCCCTAGTGAGAGGAAAGATATGTGCTAATGTCTTTACAAACAATTTGATGGGTGAAGGCTATGAGTGTTAACGTCTTTGAAATGAGTCTTAATGCCTCTACTAACCTCAGGCAGCAGGTTTGTTACCGGGCCCAGAGAGCTTGACTTCTGAAACAGGCAAGGGTCTGCACAAGTCTAAACTTCTGCACTTTGGGGTAAAACAGTAGGTTCAAGGGGGGATGTGTGGTAGGCCGTTTGGGAAGGCTGTACTTTCCTCGTACCTCAGCAAACGGGGATAGGAAGAGGCCAATGTGCAGCCAGGAGATCAGGATAAAAGGAGGCTGTGCCCTCTGAAACCTGGAGAGAGAAAACTCCATGTACTCCACTGGACTTTCTCCCTCCCTTTATTCGAGTAAAGTTGCAGGACTCCTCTGTCTCCTTTTCGGACATAAATCTCTGGTGTTTGCAGATTCATTTTCCTGACACTAGGATCTGATCCTGCAAGGCACTGAGCAGTGCAGTCCTGTCATCGTGGTAGAAGAGCCGTCAGCCTGTTGTAGCTTTTGGACATTTCCACTATCAGCAGTACCATAAGGCAGTAGAAAATTTGATCTTCTGTGGGAAGGGTCACCTTTTCAGTGACAAAGGTATTGACTTAATTAATTCTGGTATCCTTAAAAGCAAAGGTAAAGTGGAGCCATGCTCAGTAGCTCAACACTCTTAATTTTAAATGAGGAAAGATTCACCCACCTTGTGTTTATCTACTGGCTGTGTATGACCGAAGTGTCATGTTTCATTCTGACCCCAACATATGAGGATTGTATCTATGTGAGGGACAGCCACTATTGCATCTCTCTGTAGTACTGATTTAGGACAGAGGGTTTAGCTTGGTTTTAGGTAAAACTTAAGTGCTTCCCCTCTAACTTCATTACATGCTTTTCTGTAACCAGTTCTCATCTGAGAGGAATTTCACATTAAAGCTAGAAGATTAGAAAATCATATGAACATTTAAAAATATTTGAAAGCAGTAATAAAAAGGTAATTTTCTTCTAAAATAAACACAACATTTGAAGCAGAATAATATTTTAATAAAATTAAATCTAAGTATTCACAAAGCATTATGCACATACAGTACATACTGTATTTAAAGCCTACAGACCTTAGATCATTTTATTCTAATGTAGTCAGCTTTGAACACAAGCTAAGCTTACTCATTTTGTAATAAGAAAGTTTACAATTGTTCCTGAAAGTGATTTTACATATATACATATATATATATATATATAGCTCTATATCTATACTCCTACATGTAAGTGTAGGTATATACACACACTTGTATGTATGTGTGTATATAAATATATATACACATACACATACATACACACCTATGTACATCTATAAAATACACACGTGCACACGTCCAGGAGCGCGTGCGAGGTGTGTGTGTATGAGCCTTATAGAGGGGCTGGTCAGTACAAAGAGGTAACTGCAAACAGCCACCCTAATAATTACAAAACAAAAATGTGTAAAATATTTTTAAATTAAAACAGTTTGTTAATAATTTGTATCGAACAAAAGGAACACAGTCTTCTGCATTACATAGAAATTAGGTTTATTGCATTTGATTATGTTTGTGTGACAGATGAAGAGTACTTGTCTGCTCATCACAGCTGAATTTTATGATGCAATTAAAAAAAAAATAACAATACAAAACCCAAAAACCAATACGTGGTGGAAACAAATGATTCAATTTAATGCAGTTTTGTGGATGTGACCTATGGTGATACTTTCCACCATATGGCAGTTTTCCTCTCTGGTAAAACACTGCCCTATTTCAACTAGTTTGGAAGGAGGCTGTTTTCTCTGTCCTAATTGTTTCAAGCCCAGAAGACTTGGTTACCTTATTCTTTCTTTAGATTCAGACTCATTGTGATTTATTAGAAAAAGCTCACTGCAAGAAAGATAAATCAATTTTCGAAAGTGAGCTAGAAGAGCATTTTTCTTGAATTTTATCTTGGTCAGGTAGGAGTTTTTCTATGTGAATTATTTTTATTTGTCTCCTATTTGCTCTGAAGACATATCCACAATAAAATACTATTTCCATGACAGCAGTAAGTTGTAATCTCCATGCAACGTAAACTGTAATTTCAGAACATGCATGTTATTTAAAAAAAATAAAAATATAAGGTGCCTTGAGAATGCTGGCAGTTTTACGTTTGGAACATACAGTTAGTGTGTGTGTATATATATATGTACATCAGAACTGCTCAACTTTACCGTACAAGCTTCAGATTTAGGAAAATATACAGTACTTTTGCATATAATGGTATATTCCTTGTAGCCCCTGAGTCAAGTATAGAGGATTTAA
>VXBB01017652.1:312743-367242 GCA_013399915.1 Illadopsis cleaveri | reverse complement strand
AAAAAAAAAAAAAGGAGAAACAGCCATTAAAAGCACTTACATTTTTATGTGAAGTAATAGTATAAAAGTACTATTTCCCAGGAAGACCAGGATCAGAAACATGCCTATGAAGACTCAAGATTCCTACAGTGCTTAGTGAAGATTCTGGCAAGGAAGGGTGCCTAATTGGCGGGAGACAAGTTTTACAAGGCTGTGGGGAACGCTCCGCAGACTGGTCACGTTCTTGGTCTAAAAAGGAAGCCAGGTTGTCTTCTGAGGCTGTGTTCAGATGCACTCCACTTGAGAAGGATTCTTTGGATTTAAGGTTCGATTTTTCAACATCTGAAATTTCAGGACACTGTAAGGGAAGAGAAGAAACAAGATGGTATTAATTACCATCCCTTCCAGGCCCTTGTTCTGTTCAAAATTAGCACATTCAGATGGTTCGTGGAAAACCATTTTTCAAAATTAAACAGTGCACTGAAATATTCTTTTACCTGGAATTATATTTGATTTAATGTAATTGAATGCAATTCTGCTGATTAATTGTAGAAGTCTGGACATCTTTTCCTTGCCTCAGACTTGCTAACATGATATCAAGATACACATATAAGCAGCCCTTTCTAAAGGACTGATTACTCTTGAGTCCCAGTCAAAGAGTATGGATCTAGACATTCTTGAAGTTCTGTTTTAGAGCATAACTCCAGAATTGCATAATTCTGAGCATTCTAACCACTTGGATTTCTTTTCTGCTAACTTCTGTAAAAAAAATGACAGTAAAGTAAATCTGTCTGATTATAAGATCATTGTATGAATCTCTACACCCTCATAGAAAATGTGGCCTCTGAAACTGTGGTGTCTAAGCCCTCTGTGGAAATGCTAGGTCAAAATAATAATTTCTTATTCCTTAAACTAGTGAACCAGCACCTAGATTGGTATGCATTTCTTCCTCATAAGATAAAAAGACTAGGAAACCTCTATTGATCTTATTGGACATGTACTTACCTGAGATGAAGGACTGAAACTTCTGTCTGTTTTAATTGATGCTGCAGGCTGAAGCTTTTGTATGACCCGGACTGCTGGCTCTTGGTACTCTGCACTTGCTGTCACCATGCTATAGGCAGGTGGAATGAGTGCTGACTGCCTTTGCAGAAGCTGCAGGATGGTTTGGATATCAGCAGTCATTTGGGATTCAAGCCTGGAGAAGGAACACGAAATCAGTTGGCTCATGGCCAGGAACAGGTGTATTTCACACGCCGATTACAGAGGCGTTCAAGAGGGACCTGCAGTTTACCAGTAAAACCATCGCTTGTTGTGGCAGGACCGTGTCTTAAACAGGAGAGAACAGCAGAGGGAGTACGGAGCCCTTCAAAGCTCCTCTCTCTCCCTTGCAGAATATACCTGCGAGCTTCTCTCTGGTTTTTGCTGCACTAAGAATGAGTTCATCACTGTGCCTTAGGTTTGCAACAAGAAGCAACGCAGGGGACTGGGTTTTGGTTGAAAATACCTGGAATAAATGTATCCTCTTCGTTGTAACTAAACTGATTTGTGCCAGCTGGGCATGGGACATTATTTTGATGCATCTGACAATGAATTCTGACATGCTGATACAATGCACTGAACTAAGCAGAAACCACATTTGCGCTTTTTCACAGTTAGAAAAAGAAAGATGCTCCCAAAACCATTAAAAATCCAACTGCCCAATTCTCATTACTCTGAAAATTTATTCAAACTTATGCAGGCCTCAGAATTAATGTCAGCCTTTCTGAAGTTCAAATTTTGTACCTCTAAATTTTTTTTTGCCTTTTCATAAATTTGTATATCTATGACTTCTGAAGCATTTGAGCTGATTATGTTGTTCATACTTACAATTCCATAGCACTGAAATGATTTTTAAACGGTCTTGCCAAAATCTGTGACAAACTCAGGAAAAGGTAATGCCTATTGTACCTTCCCAGCTGCTGGAAGGCTACAGCACATGCTGACAGATGGTAATGAAGATACAGCCTTCCATACAGCAACTGAGCTTCTGACAGAGTAAACAAATCTTTGTCAGCAGCCTTGAATGTTGTGAATGTTACTACTTGGGCTCTCTACGTTAGCAGAATTGATCCCATGCTGTTAGATTTTTGGTTTTGCCGTGTCCTACACTGATGTTATTTTTTATCCTATTGGAGTTGTCCATTGCCTGTATCATTTACTTATAAAAGTATCTGTGAAATTAATCCAAAAGGTATGACCGAAGTGTATTTGGGATCCTGTTTCTTCCTTTATCAGGAGAAGCTGGTTTTGTGGCCTCAGCTCTCAGAAAAAAAGGCCCAAACACAGATTTCTCTTAGAGTCAGACATGCCCTATTTGCCCTCTTGGTCAGCTCCCTTGGGTTCTTTGCTACTTGCAAATGTGCTGTTCTCACACAAGTACGCTGCTGATGCCATAGGGGGAAAATACTGTAGGAACAGCAGCAGCCACCATCCAGAGAACTTCCATCTGCTAAACCTGGGCCTTAATACCACCTCAGTGAATAAAAGGTAGCATTGAAGAATGTGCATTCAAGATTATTTTTTGACTTCAATTAACTCTTAAATTGCTCCCCTCTTACTTTGTTGGTACTTGAAAGTTTCCTTGTACTTCAAATGAAAAAGTGTCTCTGGTAATGTTTATTCATCATCATTACATGTAAAGGTTCATTTTCCATTCTCCAAAATTTGAAACAGATCCATGTTACCCAAACAAATAGGAGAACCTTAAATGCTTGGCCCATAGTCTCCATGAAATTCCAATTGCTTAAAGAAAAGAAACAGAGATAACTCTAGGGGCATATTACTTGTATAGTGGCTTTCCAGCCCTCTATGTCTATTTAATAATAAGTATTATGCCAAGCCTCTAACCTCTGGAAAAATTAAGGGAGAAGTGCCCATGCTTTTTAAGCTAGCAGGTCAGATCTGACAAAAGCAGGAAAGGATATTGTCTGTTATATTCATAGAAAACTCAGAAAGGCCCCAAATCCCAAAAGCATGAAAAGCTTTAAAAACATGAGAAGAGTTAAAGAATAAAGTGATTTAATAAAATACATAACAATTTAATTCTTAGTTTATCAGCAGCAATTATATTCTCACACAGAAGAAAATACTTGCATGATAAAACTATAAGTAACTTAGAGGTATAACTTCAGTTTCAAGTGCTTAAGGTTTCAAGGAAGGAAATGTTACCAAAAGACTAAATACTGTTGATGGGAATTCTTCAGGCTTTTAGTTATGTGACGTTTACAGTTACATAGATTACTTTACTGTAATTAGAAATTATAGCAGTTTAGAGTTAAGTGTTAAAAATATCTTTTTAATGCATTATGTCATATTTGGAAATGAAAAATACTGTTGTTTGACTGGCTTCTGGTGGATGAAGGAATCAATTCAGTCAACCTGGCTTTAAACTGATTGCTAAAATATACAGCACAGAATGCCAGTGAATAGCTACTAAAGTATAATTAGGACTAAGTACCTGTCATAGCATTTGTCATGGAAAAATATTGAAAGTAATGCAATTACAGAGTGAAAATAATAAAAAAAAGCCATAGTCCTGAGCATAGGGCAATTTAAAATTAAGCAAAGTTACACAGTAAATTGCAGTGCAGGATGGATCAAAACCGTGTAACCATATTCTTAAGATGCTCTAAGCTATGCTGCTTAGCTGCCAGTAAAGAGTAATATATCAGTATTAAGCAAAGGTGATATTGGACTCTGATAAAGAAAGCATTTTTCTGCTGTAATAGGTATAAGTATTGTGCCTTTGTATACTCCCATGTCTTACTTATTACAGAGTTGCAAAAAAAGTTGATGCATCAAAAAGGGAATTCATCTGCAATACATTTTAAAAAGCAGGCAGTTGGTGTACTTTGAGTCTCCAGGAAAGAAAAAGTACTTCAGATTCTGAAGATACTGAAAATTGCCATTTTGTGTCCCTGCCCAGGGCAGGGAGTTGGAACTAGATGATCTTTAATGTCCCTTCCAACCCAAACTGTTTGATGATTCTGTGATCTGGTAACAGCACTTTTTATGAGGTGAGATTTAAATGTAACAATTTGAGGTGCCTCAGTACAACTTCTTGGTTAAAATGATGGTCTAAAACAGCTAGCTGAGGAAAAAAGCTCTACTGCAAAGCTATACAGAGTAGCTAATGTACCTAGAGGTAAAAGATCTGAATATGTTGGCAGCATGTTAAAAATTATGTACTCAAATTTCCCATGATTGGTGTTTCCACCAATCTGGAAAGCCTAACTTAGGTGATATAAAGACTCCTCAGAATACATACAGACAAAGAGTGATATTTCCATTAGGCATATTTTTGTACTTTTTAGCTTCTGAAGATATGAATGCTTTTGGAAACCTCCTGCACAAACTCATTCCTCCTGTAGCATCATCAGCATCAGTTGTATTATGTACTCTTTCACACACAGGATTTTTTCTTTTTATTTTTACCTGTTGAGTTGTTCTTGAAGTAAATCTAATCGATTCTCCACTTCTCCATATATAAAATCACTTTCAGTTTCACAGATTCCCCATGTAACATGGGATAATGTTGGTTGAACTGTGGAGTCCTGGTACTCCTGGATATTCTCCTGTTCCCAGTTTCTTTTGTTGATGTCTGATGAAAAACAAAACATATAAAAGTATAGATTTATATACATATAGTTACAGAGGGGTTGGCACCTCTCAAGAATTCCACTTACTCAGTTTATCAAAAGCTTGAAAGTCAAATTGGTACATTGGCACACTGACTGAACACCTCTCATCTCTCTTTGTTCCTTACTGCTCCTTAGGGAAAGATAAAAGTGGTCAGATACAGGCTAACATTTTGAAGCTGTAGATAAACAAGAAGCTTTTTCTAGTCAGTATCATCAGAGTTCTGCCACTGAATGGCTTCTCTTTAGTTTTATTTCTATTATTTTACGAATGGAGTCCAAATTTTCTCAAAGTGTTCTTTTTAGCAATTTTTTATTCATTGAAATAGGAAGTTTTGTTCTAACCTATAAGCATTAAATGGTGTATTTGAATGTCTTTGATAGTGCACTTCACAGGCCTGACTAAGATGCCTTCTCTTGCAACTGAATGTGCAACTGAAGTGTATTCATGGCTTACTCTTTGGTGTAAAAGAAGGATTTTCTGCACTGGGCATGTGGTACAGTGCATTGGAATGTCCCCTCTAGAGAAGGTGCCAGGCCTCAGGGAGCTGCCTTTCTTACCCATAACTGTAACACTACTTGTCCTGGGTTGGTGAAGTGAAATATGTTTTGTCTGAGACAAGGGCCATTCAGTGCAGCTCATACTGCTTGCAAAAGGATACTGCTTATTATTCTCATAAAAGAAATTGATTTTCATTGATGTAGCTTTTAGCATCACTACTCTCCCACCCAATCCGTTCACCACTGTGTAAAACACATCCCTGAAACTCTTACGGTACTGTGGGGTGAAAGGTGCCTGTTCATTTTGTTTAATGATTCGGGACTCCTAAAAGAATGAAATATTCAGCATTGCTGGGTCAGCCAGAGATCACTTTGATATTAAAGGAAGTTTCATGCTAAACATGAAGTATCTAAAAACACTCATTATATGAGTAATTTGTATTTATTTCTTTACCTCCAGCCCTTTGTAAAAAAAAATGGTGGTGATTATTCCAGGTCTCACCCTATACCCTCTGTGCCCAAATTTTATCCCTCTTGACCCTCCCAGTTCTTGGATCTCTGTGACCAAACACTGTACATGACTACCCAACTGAGCTCAGGGACATACTTTCCTTTTGCTTGGACTTCTGGTTTGGGCTATTTCTCTTTCCTCTCTCAGTTTGCTTAATTTACCCCTCTGTGGATTTATTAATTAGTTTACATACTTGGCTGTATGCCATTTCTCCTGTTCACCAAGCTGTTGAATGGTTACACATCAATTATCATGAGGATATACTTGTTGCACTTATCAAGTATAGAATGAAGGTCTTGCTGTGACCTTTGCAGAACCTACAGGTGACATACAAGGTTGAACAGTGCTTTTTCTACAGCTCACCCTGCACCCCACAGCCTGTGTTTACATTGAGTTAATCTGTCATGTAGGCAAAATTGGTCAGAATCACTCATTCTTCTTTGATGTGGTAAAAAAAGCTGTTTAAATTTTAACGTCTGCTCAATACTATTCCTATTAGAGTTGTATTTGTAATTATTTAACTACATGAAGTTATAGAACATATTAAAGTTGTTATTGCACCCTGGTTGCTGCTTCAGCACACAGCTGGGCAAAATCCTTGACTGCTTATAAAGCATCTGCAGTTGGATTTGAATCCCACATCAGTCCCTGAATGGTTTGCTCAGAGCTTCTCCTAACACTTCTCTTGGCACTGCACACTGTTAACTCAGCATAGGTTACATTCATTTCACACTTGTGAAATTTTTCTAAGCAACCATAGCAGCTAGAGCCATGTTACAAAGAGAAGAGAAAAAAACCCCACAGTGTGGGTGACATGTAAGAGCTTTGTCCAAATGCTAATAGCTAATCCTTTTTCAAACGTGTCTTTGAGCAGTGTTTCTCTAAGTAAATGAAAAAAAAAAAAAAGAAAAAAAAAAAAGAAAAAAAAAAGAAAAAAGAAAGAAGTTCCCACTCAGATTTAGTATTTCAAGTAGATTTAGCCAGGAAGGGGAGCTCTCACTACATGATTCCAAGTGTAAAGGGAGACTTTTTTCTCTCTCTCTCCCTCTTTTTTGTTTTGTTTTGTTTTGTTTTGATCAGACAAAAGTCACTATTTCATTATCTGATCTTTGGTTAGCAGGTGATAGAAGGTTTCCTGGAGCTGTAGAGATTGTTTGAATTTCCTGTGATGACCTGTAAATGATTTTATGCAGTGGGCAGAAGGAAGAGGAAAGAGATTTCATCTTGGCTACACAAAAACCTGTTCTGCTTCTCAGGAACTTAAGCCAACAGAAAGATACAGGGTGTCACAGAAGCATGTAATTTGTTTTTAGGAGGCACACATGGCACAATTTTCAGTGTCCAAGGAAAAGCTGCAAATCTCTCAGCAAACTGAATGGAACGTACTATGAAAAATTGAGGGGTAAAGTTTCAAACTATAAGTTTAAGTGCAATGTATTTTGTATATCCAGAAGCCTTGTAAGCAGTGAATTTCAGGAGCATTTCACTGCTTTTTAATATCCTGTAAAAACATGGGTGTTGTAAAAAAGAGATGCTGGTTATTTTTCACAGTAAGTCATTCATTAAAATCACAAATTTTCAATGCCATGGATTATCCCAGGGAAATCACAGCTGTTTTTTGTCCCAGAATGTGTATTTGGAGACTATTGTAATAGATGCTTAATTTGTGACAAAGCAAATGATTTGACACTGAAATGACAAAACAAGTTTACACACCGTAAGCAAGTTAATACTCTATAAAATATGATGTTTTCCTCATCTAAGTGTTTTTTCAGGTATTCCATATTCATTACTAACTCCAGAAAAGCCCATCAGCAGCTACAGCTTTGTAACCAATTCTAGTCTTCCAAGGCTTGAAGAACCAGACTGAGTACTAAGTTAATAAAGGTATAACTAAGTTCACCAGAACAATTGAAGATTCAGTCTTTTAGCCCGAATAATGACCAAGCAAAAATAGCAGTTTTCCTTTATACGTAGTTAACAGCTACAGAAAATTCTCAAATCTTCACAAGAGAGTTATATGTTTAAAAGTTGCATTCTAGAATTATGAGAGAGACGTTTATACTGTTTCTGCCAAATTATACAATACATTATTAAAAGTCTTCTCATTCATTGAAGTAATGACCAAAACTTTAAAGAAAACAAAAGATAATTAAATATGTATCAGTCACAGCATTAATGAATTGGAGTAGCTTTATACAAGTGCATTTTTATCCAAGATTTATAAGGTACCATAATGTATGAGAATACATAAAAGAAGGGGTTTTTTTTCACAAGTTCATTATGTTTGTAACTACTCTCATGGTAAGTCATAATCAATCTGTAATACCAGGAGTAAGAATTTAGTTTAAAACATATATCAGGAAAAGCTAATCTTAGTGACCTTGAAGGTTTTATAAATGTTGCAATAAAGCTCATCACCTTGCATAATATTACTACAAGTGCTAAATTACAACGTGGGAAAAAGATTGTGGTCTTAATCAAAATATGTAGCCTTTAGATATGCTAAATTTAGCTCAAATAAAATCTGCAATAGGTTGCCTTGGAAAATGTTGCTATAGCTGCAAGGACACATTTCTGGCTATTGGCAGGGGAAAGGAAAGGTTTCCAATTGCAGTATGTATGCAACAAGTTTATGTGGTGAGGATTTATAGGGCCTTAACTTGAAGAGACCAGACTTCACATATTCATACCTCTGAGACGTTAAAATCATTGTTTGGTCTAATTAATCATTAGGTTTATTTAAAATGATAGCCTAAAAGCCTAAAGTTTATTGAATGATGGTTAAATGGTTAAATTGTCTCAGTGGAAACTGCTGAGGAAAACAGCATTAAACTATAAATATGTAATTCTTCCCTTCAGACTGGAAGAATTACAAATGGATTTGCAGTGATATTTAAATTTTATTAATACAGGGGTTTCCATTAATTTCCTTTCATATCACTGAGAAAATTAATATTTTAGTATACTAGATGTAATTTTAATTACACGATTTAACTATGTAAAAGTATCTGAGATTGCTTAATAGTTCCTGAGCATTTGTCATATACAAAAGCTCAAATCTTTATTCATGTGTGTTACTTATGGAAGTAATGATTTTTTTTGTGTGTGTGGTATAAAGGCAGTCCTTTAATCAACAGGTGCAGCAAAGACATGATAGCATTCTTTCAAGCTGTTATGATTTTTTCCACTTAATTTTTGCTGTGTCATGTCAATGCAGTGAATAAAATTAGTTTTCTGAAAACATTTTTTTGGTGCACGTCCAACTATCACTAGGTTTAGCTAGTCTGGCTCTCATTATCTATAATGTTTTACTGTCATCCAACTCTGGCACAGAAAATACCCTTTGGGAGATACTGTACTACTTTGAGTGCAGAATCTCCCAAATGGGGGAATCCTCAATGGGCACTCAGTGAAGTCCAATACCAGTGGACAACTTTGAAGAGTTTGTTTAAATTACTTAGGTAGTTCAGTTACAAGATGATTTGTAGCAAAACCTAGAATGACCTTTTAGAGGTTCTGCAAACCAGTTCTGTAATCCAGTTCCCACTGAATTAAACTATATTAATCCTCTTGAGAAATAAAATTTTTTTATCTAAGATATTTTTTCTTAAGCTTTTTTTGAGTAAATATTATGTAAAGAACCAAGAGAACCATTCGGAAAATTATTTTTGTTAATCAAACTAAAAAGATGTCTGATCAAACTTTACTAAATAGAAACAGCTGGATTACCTTTGCAAGAACTGCTTCTTTTGTCAAGAAGAATTTCTTCTGTGTGACGATCCATTTCTTCAAAGTCCATCTCTGTGGTCTTCTCTGTTACAGATGGATAATCAGCTATCCCAGAGAACAGGGGCTTTTGCTCATCTTCAATGGAGGACACAAAAGATGATGACCCACTTTTTTTCTCCTCAAAATGTTTCTTAATAGATTGATAGTATCTGGTGCTGTCTCCTGAGGGTTCAGGATCACTCTGATCATTCTCTTTGAAGTAATCTGTGAAAGAGAAATAATTGTATACAAAAATAAGCAAGTCTTGAAAGTTTATTCTACTTTATTATGATCTGAGGATGGACATGATTCTTATATCAGATAGGAAGTCCACTGTCTATTAGGAAAAAAATTACTTTAAAGCCTTTTTTGATTCTTCTATCAGAAAAGTTTTATATTTCTTTTGAAGGCCTGGAAGACATTTGTATGTATGTAATAAGGATTCTTAGTCCATAAACCATAACTCATTTTTCAAAACTTGTCTGTATCAAAGCAACAAAGGATCTATCCAACACAACCCTCCTGTGTACTCTTTTTTTTCAGTGAGGATGAAATTTGAGGAAGCCTTATATTCCAAAATTTGAAAAATATATAATATTTCATCCTGTCTTCCAGTTTCTCTCATTATTGGGCACTCATTATAGTCTTGACAGGCTAACAGTCATGTATGTTAAGACTTGGTATCAGAAATACTTGTTTAAGTTATTCTCACATGAGAGTTTATTTGTTGATTATTCTTTTCCCATAAGAGGCATATGTATAATCAACCACTCATCCCCAACATTTCTGGGTCCACCTAACCAGAGAGCATGTTTCTCCATATTTATTACAGGATTGATATGGCAGAGAGAAAGAAAAGGAGGGAGCTCCTAGTCTGACTTATGGGATCACCTCAAAACAACTTTGCAAGTAGCCAATATTCCTGAGCCTTTAGAATTGCAATTCTCTGAACATCCAATCTTTTGAATAACAAAAGTAAACAACATTCTGTGATATATATGATAGCAGTGTACCAGTCAAGTTGAGAATGAATCTTTCATTAATCATAATCAAGGTCCATAGTGAGCAGCAGGATATTTAGTCCTCTTAAGAAATGGCAAGTAAGCCTAGATTTAAAGCAGATATCTTAAAAAAAAATTGTAAAAAATAAAAAGTATTTAAACCCTAGAATGATTATTTATTAATATAGAGAACTCTTGATCTCTTTACAGCATAAACTTGAAGCTAATTTCCAATTCGATATTTGGTTTTACTTATTTTTAACTAAAATGTCAAGATAATTCAGTTCTGCTATTTATTTAAAACACATTTTAGCAGGGTAGTCTCAACATCACATAAATACTGTAACTAGTTTGCATTAACTTCCTGGGGAGACAGCATGATTTCCCATCTGCTTTGTGCTAATTACTAATCAACATAGTTCTGGAATGTCTGTAGTCTTTGTAGCCTACAGCAGTGGCTAATCCAACATTCTGTATATTCCCTAGGTTTCATCTCTGTTTTCTGGTCATTGTAAGGAAGTGGAACTGTGGCTTCATCTAATTGTCTTTGTCTGCACATAAAAAGAATGCAGTATCTGTAAAGAGCACCCTTCAAGGGTCCAGAAATCTGTGAGCAGTGAGGGCAGGTAATGGTAAAGAAAATAAACCAAATAACAAAGCAAAATAAACCCAATAGCAAAACAGGCCTCCTGTACCTGTACCCTCTAGAGTCTCCAAGGGCAATTAACACAACCTCTAGTGTGAAGTGACTTTACTGGGCTTTTGTTAAGCAGAACTACTGGCTCTAAGTGATACTGGTGATGCTCAGTTGCTGCAAAATTGTCAAAACAACTGCAAATGGACTGGCAGTGTAAAGCTCTTGAGGGATGTTCACACTCAAGACCCAAGTGTCATGTTCTCAGCAATTCCATCTCCAAAACAGGACAAAAGCAAAAGAAGCTTCCTAAGAAAATTTTATTGTAGATATCTCCCATGGCATTTATTGTGGGAATATATTGAAAACATAGTCACGCTGCAGTAAATTGTCTTAATTACTTAGTGTTTGACTGACTTCAACTTGTGAAAAAGACCTTCTAATGAAAGCTTGAAATTACCAATTTTTAGGGTAATTTTATATGTTCATGGGATTTTGTGCACTCACGGCAGCTGTAATGAGCACTCTGTGGAATACAAATCAAGCAGTGGACTAATTTTAAGAAGGGGTCATTGAGACTCTAGTGAAAAAATTGTTTAGCAGTTGAAATATAGCAGACTGTCTTATCTCTTATATTCATAAAATACTAAAATATTTAGAAACACGAAGACAGATTCTGCTAATAATTACTCTGCTGAAAAACCAGGGTAATTCAGTTGATATCCCTGCATCTAGTCTCCATCTATATCAGAACAAAAGTACACATTATTTTCCAAATGCTGTCCAAATATTATGAACTCACTGGCATGAGAAGGAAGGCAGAGATCTTTTGAATGCAGGCTCCTGCCTATTGAAATCAGAGAAGATTTGTTCATCAGCTGATCTATTTCAAAATGGACATCTTTGGCTTTACTGCCATTGCTTTATCTTCTAGGCATCTGGCTATACTCGAGAGTCAAAAGTTGTTTTCCTTTTAAAAGGTTCCTATTCAATGCTAAAGATTCTTCTCTTTGGAGGATAATCTTGTCATGCTTTGCACCTAGGGTATGAATTAAAATAGAAATGGCTCCATTTTATTGACTCTTCAGGACCTGATAATGGTGCAAGCTCTGTACCTCTGCTCAACACCTTAGCAGTGCCTCTGCAGCTCAGTGGAAAGTAAGTTACAAATAATAGATAGAGAAGACTTTTTTTAGAAGGTGAATTTCTCCAATTTCTCCTTCCTTTTGTAATGAAATTCAGTCATTGGTTGGGAATGGATTTTCCAGAAGAGGCGGCTTTTCTATCTGTGTATGTATGGATATATTCACTTTCTGCCACACAGAAAAGTGTTTTAAAAGTTTTATTTATCCCTTTCTGTTCTTCTTCCAAATGTAATCATTAAACCCCACCTTTGTTTTCTCCCCCCACACCAGTTCTAGTGTTTTCTCTTTCCTTTTCCAGTAAGACAAATTTCACTTTCTGATTCTGAAACAGCTGAAGCTGTTTTAGTGAAGATGATTATTTTCATAACTTTCTGATTTACCAAAATGTACAAACATCATTTACACTCTTTACAGGACTGTTTTAACCTGTTATGTGTTTTGGGTGCCTGCCAAGTTTACAGGCCATGTCCTCTGACATTTGCTGTCTGGAAATTCCAAAATCTTCAAATAATTATCAGAAGGTTTGTGTCCTGCTTTTCGCACATGCATGGGCAAAGGAAGGGAAGAAATGGGGTTGTCACAAGCCTGGGTCATAGCTCTATGACTGTGACTCACTGAAATACTGGTATTAAATTTCTACTTCATGGGATGGTTACCAGAGGTCACACAGGTTTCTTTTGCGTAATATGGTTTGCAGTATTGAAATTTTACATTACTCAAGTAGTTCCAGTCTGCATGATCTAGAGGTATTTTCTCTTAATATATCAGTGTGCTGCAAACAATGTTGGTGAAAGTCTCAGATATATTACCTATGCAGCAGTATTGTTTAATACTGCTGTAATTTCATTAACTGGAATTTGTCATCATTAATCAAGCTAGCTGTGTAGCCTAGTGTTTCAGAAGGTAGCAAATTTTTACTCCCTTTTCAGCCATCCAATAAAAAAAATCCCATAATATGCTGAGACAAATTCAATTTTGTGCAGGAAATGAGGTGAATGGCTTCCTCACTCCCACAGACAGCAATTTATGTTTCAAATCATAATACAGACAATCCTTATCATTAATATTATCCACATCACTATAAATCTGTTCAGCAGAAATTACACTTTCCCTTTCCTTTGAAACACCCCACCATATTGTTTTACACTACACCAAATGCATGCTTTGCATGTGTGGAGAGTAAGGAGAAATGCACACTGAGACTTGGATGGAAGGAGGGTTAATGACTCAGAAGGTCTGGAGATCTTCAGATTCCCAGCTCTTTTCTTGTGTGATATTCAAAAGTATTCTTGTGATGGTCATCTGTGTTTCTGTGTACAAACAAAGTACTTGTCATCATGACTATGTGTTATCTGTTCTGTAATTTAAAAATGTCTGTTACTTTGTCAGAGAGCAGAAAAATGCCTTATGTGCCCACCATGGGCAGCAAATATTTTGAATGAAAAATCAGTGACCAAGCATTTCAGATAGTATGTTAAATATAATACTACAAACAGGGTTGAAAGAGTGCAAAATTTCAAAATGTAAAAAAATCAAAAGCTGTTGATGAATAATTTGAACACTGGTAATAATTTGGACACTGCCTATGTTTTTCTTTGTATAGATGGGGAACAGCATATACTCAGTCAAGGAAAATGGTAATCCTAATTCCTGAAATCCCTGCTTTTCACTTAGTGGTGCAAGAACATTATAAGTGATACATAATAGTTATCTAGTATCAAAAAGTACTGGTACTGTGGAGCAGGACCAATATATGACTCCAGAGGAGTCTACTCAAGATATACACAGACTAAACTACTCCCCAGAATTCCAATCAGTGAGTTTAGGATCAAAACTGCCAATTAAAATGCTCCCCATTTTTTTTTTTCTTGCTGGTTGATTCATACTTAATTGAATGTGACTGGTATGGAGTACATTGCTAGACACAGCTGAGTGCCTTCTGATGGATTGGCTAAAGGAAGAGTATCAAAAAGGAGGAAGGTGACAGCTTGTACATTGGAAAATGAACAGCAGCCCAATGTCTGGTCATTCAGTGGATAGGTATTGCTGTGGTGAACTTTTTTTCCATATTGTTCCTTTATCTAAGAATAATAGAACAAAGTTAAGTAATTTGTTGAGTAATTTGCAAACAGTCTTATGGTAAACAGTATAAGGAACTTTCATAGATTTATTTTCCACTGGGAGAAGGACAAGATCCCCATAATCTTTACAAATGCATGACAAGTGATAGGTAACATTCAGCACTTGATTTTGTATGCAGCATTTGAAATGGGAGCTACTCCACCTTTGCTACCAGAAAACTTGTCTGAAAACTGACTTTGCTCTTATCTGTAGAGACATTTAACCCTGATGTTTCCGATGTTTCAGAAAGTACTATAACTTACCCTGAATCCACTTAAACAAAAGTAAGACATTTATGAACCTTGAATTTTAGTGCCTGAACTCCTGCCTCAGAATCATCTTGGCCTTAGAGTTCTGACATGTCATGACATCTGGATGTTTGTCAAAGCCAGTCTTAACGCATGTTCGGACAAGGAACATGTTCCAGGAAGGGTCATCTGTTCTAGAGGACTAACAGCTTGAACAAAGTATTCTACCACTTTTCAGCTGAACAGAAATTTGTCTGTTCAATTTGTTATGATCATCTTAGGTCATGACTGGTGATCAGGTAGACTAAGAGCTGTTGCCTTCATAAACATTTTTGAGTGCCTGCTGAAAGCATAGCTAGCTCCAACATCTACATATGACCAAGAAAAAAATTAAATAAAATCATGAAGTTCTTAAAACCAATAACTTTAAGTGGTAAGAAAGCATAAACTGTTATCTCTAGAGGTTTTTCTTGCACCTTGGTGAAATTTCATTGGTGATTATAGCACAGTTCAAGTTTACAAAATGTCGAATTACCTACTTTTTGGACAGGTCTTAATGAAAACTGTACGGAAAAAGCACAAATTTAGTGCACGAGAAAAAAGAGAAATATTTTGAAAGCTTTGCACAGGGTCTGTTGGATTACCTGAGAAACTCAGATATAAATATCTTCCAAATTACCTCATCTGGAAAAGTAGAAATCAGTATGGTCAGGACAAGTCATTGGTCCTAAAGCTCTGAAAACAAACTGAACTCTTAAAATCTGCAGTGCACTTTGTATAGTAAGGGTCTCCTCCTTACAGGAAAACCATTTGTATATCACACATAATATAGCAATAATACGTAGTACAATGAGACAATTAGCATAAAGGCTGTCTTTCGCTTTTTTTTTTTTTTTGGCAATCTAAATAATCACATAGTATTCTGATGGATAGTTGCACTGCAATTCACTTTTAAAAGTGGAAAGGTATGTTTGCAGCTTTTTAGTTATAATCAGAGCTAGAGGTAAAGCACACAGTGCCTATTAAGTGATACAGATATTTCTTCAAATTTGAGGACCACAGGATTACACAGTTTAGAAATTTAAGAAAGCAAAGTAATGAACCCTGAAGCCATCACCTATTTATTAAAAAAAAAAATTATTAACAGCATCAGATTTTTGTGATAAGACTAGAATTGACCACATGACTACAATTTCTTCTGTGAACATCATATTTGAGTTATGCCCTTGGTACAGCATAATATCCAGCAGAATTAAAGTGAAACAAAGAACAACTGAGAATAGATAGTTTCTATCAGAGATTTTTTTTCCTTAAAAACAATCTTTTGAAACACATGCAGTTATATCAAAGCTTGGCCATTTTCAGAACATGGCAGAGGCAAGAAGTCTTAAAGCTCCACATGCATTTCCTGAGACATTTCTTAAACCAGTAGAAGGACTTTGTCTGAAGTTCCACCAGGCACTTGAATTTGTGTTTCTAAAAGTCCTGCTTCACACCTTCAATTACATGTCTGTAGACCTGTCAGACCTCAAAATTTGAAACAATGCCAAGGACTTAACTGGCTCCTGAGCTGTGGAAGTTCTTGCACTCTTCAGCACATGCTTGTTTTCCTCCTTCTTCCTCACTTATACTCATTATGTTTATCTTCAAATATCCCACCTATCTGTAGGACCCCCTACTTAAAAATGTACTGTCAGACATGTGTGTGGTATTTGACTAACACCAACGAAAAATATTGTCTGTGTAGTAACTATGCAGGAAGACCCCTAAGAAAAGTAGATTGCTGGAAGTCTTTTGGGAAACTAAAACATTTTGTCTTTCACTAGTAAAAAGGTTTAATTTTTTTCTGTGATTGTTTTTAATGATAGAAGCTTTGTTTAATTTCAACTTCATTTATAATTTTGGAGGTCATAAGTCTACTATGGGTAGATATGATAGATAAAGCTAGATATAAATATGGATATAAACTAGTGAGATTCCATTGTTACAGAATTTCTGAAAATTTTGCTGAAAAGCTCCAGTAGATTCAATAGTGATAGTGGAAAAAATGAACTGTACTGCAGAGAGTTTGAATTACTGTTCTGTATCAGCACTGCTTGTGAGAATTTGGAAGTTATTGTGTCCTTTGCTGTGTTTTGTCTTTGAGCTATGAAAATTTAGGTGATTTTGGAAATAGGGAACAGCAGAAGATACTGAAACCTGCCCCTACCATGATGGACTGAAGTCCTTATGGACTTTTCCATAAGTATCATTGTCCCTGTTTTTAAAAGGGCTTAGAAAAGAGCTAGTTTTTGAATAATTGAATTTGAGACACATTTAAAAAGCCAAAAATTTCAAAGTTGAAGGGGATATGAAGTCCTTAATTTATTCTTTTGTGCCATTTTCAGTACAATGAGATGTTAGGGATGGCCTGACAGCCTTCTATCTCCATTTCCTTTGTTTTGTCTGTTTTTGTGTCAACTTTAATGCTAATCAGAAAACGATGGAAGGACAATTATTAGTTTATATTTCAGGAAATAATGCTATTCTTAAAACCAATCAGAAACAAAGAATTATAGCAATGCACCTCAGCATGGATTCAGGAGATAGATTAAAATGGTTCTCTTATCAAATTTAGAATTCTCTTCTCTTTTACAAGGAATTCAGCTTTCAATTCTCTTCTCTTTTACAAGGAATTCAGCTTTCACCATAGCACTATTATTACTATTTTATTTTTCAAAGGATAGCAATGGATATGTGTGACTGCATACAACATTTCGATCAGATTTGGCCTTTAGAGACAGCCTCTTTGGGAGTAACTCCTGGAAACATGACTCTTCTGAGGTGGCTCCTAGGCACTGTGGTAGCAGCAGTAACACTAATAGGAGCAGATGGAACAGTGCCCTGGTGGGCTCTCTGATGACCAGGTACTTTTTTGCTAGGGGTTTCATGACTAAGGTAAGATTTTGGGGACATGTGATCTTGTTTCCAGCTATATGCTGCCTGCCAACACATTAGTTGTTTCCTGTCCATTTAATGACCTAAGACTCTGGTGTAATATTAGAAACTCTTTTCTAATTAAACTCAAGCCAACTTCATCAGCAAAATACTAACAGTTTAACATCATTAAATAGAAGCTTCAATTTTTCTCTGCATTCTTCCTTTCCTTCTGGGGACATGGCACAGTGCTTGGCTGAGCATCTATTCATGAAGTAAGCATTTAGATAAGTAAGCTGGGGGAGGAGACAAGAATGGGAAAGAAAGGCCAAGGGGTGTTTCTTCATTCTCTTAGTACTGCTCCACTTCATTGTTTCAGGCAGGAGAATCAGTTCCTGAAATGTTTCCTTGTCTTCTAGATCTAAATCAAGAGCCATGGTGTCTAGATACTTCATGTAATAAAGCTGTGTTAATATGGCTTGGCTTCCTAGCCTGAAATACAGCTACAAGCAATGCACACTTTAGGTAGTTACATTTATCAAGATTCAGTTAGAGCGCTTACTTTGAGAATTGATTGGCAGACCCTTTTTGAAAACTCTGATCAGGAAACATAACTCTTCAAGTTAAAATTAAGCAATATATGAGTTTACTAGTTAACAATATTTTAAAAATAAAGCACTGCAAAATGTATTTTATATTCCCCTTGATACAGTCTGTGTTGATGTGGGCAAGTACAAGCCCCAGGGTAACAAGAGTCTGTGAGAACTTTGCTTAGTGACCACTTAAAATCACATCCATAATTTTCTTGTTATAAGTTTCCTGGGCCAGCTGTCACTGGAAAATTACCAAGAAGGTTAAGATTTTAGGGCCAACATTAACAAAAAGTTTAAAAAGTTGCTGGCTAAAGTGATAATGTTTGAACTCCAGAACAGCTTCTTCAAGGCCTCAAGTTTTCAGGCTTTCAGTTAGTCTCCTTACACTGTGCATTTTTCACTCATATATTGGATTTTATATTGATGTAAACAGCTCTAGAAATGCCCTATTCAGCATGGGATAATAGAACTGCACTCAGAACTAGCAGAGCAAAAGGAAGTTCTTGCCTAAATGTATTTCTCTTGAAATTAGCTAACACATACAGAACTGCCAGAAGTAAAAGAGAAATAGGCAAGTAAGAATGGTATTGTGCACTGCTAAAAATGACAACTGAGTATAGATGGAGCAGCTCATTGTCACAAAATTTTCAGCAGGAGACTAACCAACCAACCCAGCTGAGAGCTTTGTTTGGAACTGCCAGGCAGGAATGCTGCTAATTTTAAGCAGTCTCAGAGAGTTTCTTGGCTGTCAAGCAGCTATGGCAACTGGCTAAGTCTGTACCTGCACCTGTGCAAGAAGTACCATCCATTGCTCAGAAACACATGCAGTGAATTTCTTTAGGGTGGGAGCAAGTATACGCTGCTAGGTAGTGTGTGCATTAATTCTTGCAGGGGATGTCTTCTGATACTGCAACTGATTCTAGAGGCCAGAGAACAAGCTGGTCCCTCAAATAGTCTTGTAGCCTCTAAACTCACACTATGACAGAGCCTTTATTAGCCTTAGTAATTAAGATCAGTTTTGTGTTGACACAGGATAGAAATGGTGGAATTATGTATATGTGGGGTGAGAAGGTCTTGTGTGGAATTGGAGAATCAGGGGTACTAACTGCAGATGCATAAAAGAGAGCTGTGTTGATTTTGTTTAACCCCTGATAAAACCCGTGCAGGAAGAGTTACCATAGCAACAAGGTCCAAATCAGGCTAGCATGAACTAAAGGCTGAGATAACACAATCCCATTTTTAGCACTCCAAAACAGAAAAAAACATGATGATCACACTAAAGATGGAAAACGTACAATTTCAAGCTGCATAATATGCTAGTAGGCCAACAGCTGAAAGTAAAGAATGCCAGCAAGAAGAGTCTTTATTAAGCATGCCTCTAATAATTACAAAATAAAATATCAAAATATAACAGTGAGAATTCTGGAAAACTCTATCCTGTTCAAACAATAGTTCTGAAATCAAAATATGATTTTCATACAACATGTATTTTTTATCTTTTGGCATACTGTGGCCAGAAATGCATTTTCCACCTGTTTGTTTAGAAACTGTCTTTTATCCTCCAGTTCTGACAAACTCTGCAGGATCATGCCCATATATTTATCATTGTAAGACTGACTATTCTGGATCAAAATAAGATGCCACTTCCTCCTACATATAAAGGGTTGAAATCAATAGAACATTACTCTACAAACCAGCAGTATCTCTAGTACTCTGCAAGCTCATAGAGGATGTGGGAAGGGCCACAGAAAAGTAACACTGAAGATCTATGATTATGAGGTGGCCATGAGAACATGTAGGGAATCTGAAAAGAAACCAGAGAGGGGCAGTAAGCACTGGGCCAAAAGTGTACTCAGTACTCAGTACTTGGCAAAGGAATCCTACTTGCTTTATCTTCTCCCCAGATGGACTCCCAATGTACCTCACTTCTGCCTAACCCAGATATTACCAGGTGCTGTACAATCATTGCCAGGACTAAGGAGCTTGCCAGTCTTGCCTCTTCTTCCCCAATCGTGCAAGTATTTTTTTCAGAGACAAAACTGTAGGAAATTATATTCTTTCAAAAGTAATGCAAATAAATGTTTCAAAGAGGATGTTCAGTGTAACTGACTGGGCAAGAACCATAAAAGCCTAGGGGTCTTGGGACCTCACTGACACCTGAGCAGCCTATTTGTAATTCTACAGCAGGCATAACATAAAAGATCACTTCCATCTTGTCTAGGTAGCAGCATATGTCTTCTCTAAGAAATGTGAAGGTTAGTCAGGCAAAGTACCTCTGTCAACAGATTCTTTGTGAAGAGCAGATTGAATATTTCATGGGGACATTTTCGTGACAGATTTGTTGTCAGTCTTGGCTTCCTGCCCTAAAGATGCTTCTTTGATCGAACAGGAATGTCATTGGTTCTGAATAGCCAGACTCTGGATTAGAGTCTCTTCATTGAGCATTATACCTGCCATGGATATTTAAACTGTTCCCATTTATTATCAGCTACTCTGCTACTCTATAAATTGGTATTATGCTGCATTTAGGACTAAGGTTTAACTGTGGAGTGTGAAAGAGAGGCATAACAGAAACAGTAATTTGTCAGACAAACCATGCAACCATAAAAGTGTAATAGTATTCAAGGAATTGTGTTTTTCCTACATAAACATGAAAATCCTTTTAAGGACAGCTTAGCTTAGCTGTCTTCATGACTGTTTCTGTCTGACCAGAGCTGCTGTCTGACCAGAGCTACTCTCTACAGTTCTGGCATTTAGCAGTACTGAATACTGGTGAAAAGTTTAATGTTTCACTGAATTTTCCTTCATTAAGTTTACTCTCAAAAGCCACTAATGTGAATGTAAGCACATAAAGTAAACAAAAGTTTACCTAAACTTTCACCAAAACAACTTTTACACCTTACCATATGGATCAAAATCAGACTATGGTGAATTTACAGTGTCCTGAAATATTTTAAATTCTTTAAATATTTCAATTCCAGAGAGAAACACTACCTAGCATGAAGTTCAACAAAGCACTTTGCTGAGGAGGTAAAATAATCCACAGACTAGATTGTCCACACAGTTTAAAACATAGTGTCTAGAAAATAGATATTAAGAGTTTATGTACATATATATATATATACATACACACACATACATACATATATATATATATATTCATGTCTCAAAGGCAATAAGGTAGCTTGATGCTGGAACAGCTCTTACCAGATAGATGTGAAGTCAAGGAAGGGTGCAACATATATCTTCTAGTTATACATAAGCATATAGGGGTTAATGCACAGAGTAGTTTTGCTGCCCAGATGGATTCTCAAGGGCTGCTCCAGTAACAGCCAACATGGGACCCTCCCTAAAGTACCCAGAATTACCAAGTGAAATACCAATGAATAATGAGGTGGTGCTGTCTAATGTAAGAAATGAAGTTAATTACCTTTCTCTATTTCACTTTGGAAGGACAATTTCCGTCTTCGTAGTTTGCAGTTATCTCCATCCGTATCATTGGTAGTTTGTGATCTTATTACAAGGTCAGACTTGATTAATGAAATATGAAACAAAATGACAGATTAGTTCCATCTAAAGAGGGCAGACTTGCAATAGGTGATTGACTGTTAATCATGTTCAAGCTTTAAAAAAAGGCAATATTAAAGTCAGTTTGCATCAGCCTCTCCATCACCAGCTAATGAATGGAATTGCCCAAGGCTAACATTAAAAAAGTTTATGCAAATTGAGCAAAACCAACATGTCATCACCTAATGGTGAAATAAAATTATCCTGATAATAAGTTTACATGGAAATACACGTGTTCATTTGTTATCAGCTTCTCTGAACTTGCACAGATCTGGTTTATGTAACCTTAGAGAAATTAATGACAAAAATTAAATAACCTCTAACAGAGAATGTATACTATTTCAAGAAGTGGTAATTGATTGCAATTATATTTATATTTAACTGATGATAATGATTATAAAGGTTACAGTTTGCAATGATTATAAAGGTTATATTTTACAATAAATATAAGCCTGACAAGCATTAGGCACTTTACATCTCATTATTTTATCTTTCTAGACCCTCCCTTCTTCTTTATCAAATTTAGATCATTCAGATACTTATTTCTGTACCAGAATACAATGCTGGTTTTTTTTCTATCCATCTTAAGAAGATTGCAGTGCTTTTTTTTTCAGTAGGTAAAAGATGCATTTAACTTTTATTTTTCTACTTTAAGAAATTTAAAAATTAGCAAATATAACACCAGTTTGGCTCTTTGTGTACATACCCATGGCATTGGCTTCAGCCTACTTCCCTTCCCTGTGCTAGTGAGGTTTCCCATACCACTCAAGTAAGCAGATTTGCATGTGCTAGAAGGGAAGAGGGGGGCTGAGAAGTGTTTATGTCTTTCTCTATTCCCTTCATTGTAAATCTGGCAAGTAATGTGCTTCAGTGGTGGCCCACTGGCAGAATAACTGCAGGATGAAAAAGGTACTTTTATACAAATAAGAAGGCAGGAGCAGAAGTTGAGGCAGAAGCACCTATTATTCTGATAAATTTAGATCTGAGTGATGCTTTGAAAATAAGGATGTGCTCAATGCTTCTTTTGAGGGATGATTTTCTGGATTGCAATGGACAGTGGAAAGTAAATGGAATTGCTAGAGACAAACTGTGACTTTGCAAGCTCAGAAGCATGGCTGAGCCTCTCCTGCCTTCCTTGTCTCTGATCTAAAGAAAAAATAATGATAAAACATTGATGATAATGTAATTGCAAGAAATAATTGCTCAGACTTAAATCACTAATGTGAAATTATACTCAAGACATTTTTCAAATATATGGACATTCAGTTTTAACTTAAATTTATCACTAGACTATACATTCATTGTGTTTTATTTTACATGTAATTAATAATTATGACCTTTTCAATACATACAAAGGCATGACTGAAAAAAAGAATATAATTGGTATTTTATTTTCATAATGATATTTTATTAAAAAAGGTCATAAGAGAAAGAAGTGACATTTCTTGTTAGAAGTTGTATTTCTTATATTTTTTTAAAAAAACCAAAGACCCATATGTGATTTGCAAAAACGTCCCTATGATTTACAGCCCAAAACTCAGTGTTCTTTTTCCCCTTTTTTCTTAGAAGGCCTTTGAGGCTAAATTATGTATGTCAGCTCCTTCTCACTGAACCTCTGTCTTTCTTTAAGGAAGCCACAAAACAGCATTATCTCAGAAATAACCAAGGGTAAACCAGTCATTCTGCAGGCCATGGTCCCTGCCTGCTGGCCAGGGCTGGGGTATCTGCAATTTCCTGGGGAAGCCTTTAGCCTCAGCAGCACGAGCTGGGCAAGAGAATTTCCCCACTCCCCCTCTGGCCAAACATCCACTTTCTTTCCCAAGTCAGATTAACCCTGTCAGTCTGAAATAAGGAAACACTGGTAATATCTTGGCTTTCCTGAAGATGTAATTTGTTCAAAAGGGGAAACTTAGGACAGCCACTGTGGGAAAAAGAGACCAAGAAATGCCTGCTAATCTGAAGGCTGAGTGAAAGTTGAAAAGTCCCTTGTAAGTTTTTAGTCCCCTAGGAAGTAGAGTGCATGCCAAGATAAGGGAATTAAAAATTCATATTTGAAAGGCAATTAAATATTTTCTATTGCTAGACACAGAATCTGGATAATCTGATTTATCCTTATTTTATGGATGTACAATTACATTTAGTGTCAAAAGTTCCCCTTGTGGTGACCTAGGCTATAGTCATCTAAAAACCCCCATATTTTCCATGGCTTTAACAAAACCCCCTAGGTGAAGCCTTAATACTATTTAAATATAGAACCAAATCCTGTTAGATTAACATCATCTGAATAATTTCATTGACTTCTGCTGAGTTTAACTGACTTCAGCAAAAGCAATCAGGTAAGTATATTTTTTTAATATAGGATTTTAGCTTTTTATTTTGTTAACCTTAGTTTTTCAAATGTTATTTTCAAGTTTTGTTACTGTGGGACAGATTTGGCCCAATATTCAAAAAGAAAAAATGCTTATTATCTGTACCTTTGCAGTTTCATCTCTCAGATTAAAAGTTAGTTCCAGGTTGGTAAGGAAGAGATCAGAAAATTCAGGGTACATATCCAAAACTTCTAGTAGATCTTCTCTCTGAATTTTATGTAAGTCACAGTAAGTTAAAGCTCTCACATCTGCATTTGACTTTCCTGGTTTTGCATAAAGATGTACCATCTCTCCAAAAATATCATTTTTCCCTGCAGAAAGAAAATTAAACAGAGATTATTATTTTTAACATAAGTAAGCCATTAAATTGAATGATGTATTTCTTTATCATAGTGGCATAGAATACTTGGTTTCACATAAAATGATACAGGCAGATTACCATTGCACATATATAAAGAAAAAGCAGTATTATTAAGTATTAAAGGTGGAATTATTAAGATAAATGAAAATACATAGGCATATCACTGGACTAAGTGAAAGCTTAATCACAATTTTTCTTCAGTTTCATCAAAAAAATATGACTTGAGCAGGTTCCTTTGCCCTTTCTTCTAAAAGCATTATTTGGTGATTTCAATCATATTATTATGAGGGCAAAGATGCCATTTTTATTGTTCAGTCCAGTACCGGACTTGTCTGGCCTGTAATATCATTTTGTTAAGAATTACATGAAGGAACTGACCATACTTGAAATATATTTTAGTAGAAAATTACTTAGTTATTATATTTTTTTAAGGGAATGCAAAACTTCTAAGATGCAGGAATTCTTTTGAACAAGCCCTTTAAACACATATACCTCTGTTTTGATACCACTACAATTCTTCCAATCAATGTTGACATATTAGGTGTTTTTTAAGATTGTCATAGCTATTTAATTGTTCATTTTTGCCAAACTGTACCTAAACTTCACCAATGCAAAGCAGCTGCAGCCAGAAACCAGTGAAAATATGCTCTACACTAAGGGTTTCAGGGTTACCTGTGAAATGGGGTTGGGGAGGAACTAAGAAAACACTTGTGGAAAAGAATAGTGGCCATAGCAAGAGAGAAACAGAGACTGGTAAAAAAGAATACAGTGGTGATTTATGCCTTTCACATTAGGTTACTAAAAATAGTTCTAGTTTTCCTATTTTCTAAAAAGGAAGTAGAAAATTGAGCTAAAAAGTGCAAAAGGTAATTTAAGGGCTGATTTACAGTGAAGATCTTGAACATAGGAAGATTAAGAGATAACCTGATTATATTGCATATCTTCTTTAAAGAGGAAAAAACCACTTGTCATTCAATACCTCTAGAATATGAGAAGGAAAGCATAGGAAGAACCAATAGAAAGAAACTGAAGCAAGATCATTTTATACTGGAAATAAAGCACGCATTTTTAACAATAAATACACTTAACTATGGAAATAAACTGCCAACAAAAGTGATCCTTTTTTCATCTCTTCATATCTTCAGAGCAAAACCTATAGTTTTTATTTCATAAAACACAGTTCCTTAGACACAACAGGTATTCAAAGATGTGCAATGAAGGAATCAGTGACAAAACAGGGGTTTGCCAACATGGTCCTTCTGCCCCAAATAGTTATGAATTCAGAGGTCCCTATTTGAGGCATATAAAACCTTCTCTGCAATGAGAGTATTGACATGGTTATTGAATAGTATTTTTATATCCTCTCTGCAAAGCTGAAAGAGACATTAGATTTCAGACATTGTGTTTTCTAGGTATTTGATGCAGAATTACACTTGTCAAATCAGTATTAAAGAAACTTAACACATCCACATCAGACAATGCTGACGATTTGAGGAAAACTGGAGAGAAACCCAGCATTTCTCAAAACATTTTGATTTCTTTGATGATACTGAGATACTTGTTAAAGGTGAAAATTTCATCCATGCTACCTCTGTTGGAATACTCTGTTGTCCAGAACACAAACACTGAGTGTTTTTTATGTCTATTTCTGTGTGTAGGTTTTTCAGAAAGAGGAATTAACTAAAAATATTTGGCTAATTATTGATAAACTTTCTTAAGTTTCTGAGTGATTTCAAAGCAGAGTTATTTTCCTTTATATCATCTATCCTTTTTCTGTAAATTCTTCAAAATACCATGGACTCACTCACTGGAGCCAGCTATAGGCAAATTTCTGCCTCATGGATCATGCAACGGATGTGGGCTCAGTTTATTCTGGATGCAGCTGTGCGCATCTATCTGATCTATCATTCCCTGGGAGACTGAGGCTCCAAACTGCAGTCTCTGGTGTGGACAGCTATAAGTGGGAAGAGACATACTGGCATGGCCCTGCAAATACCTGGGTTTCTGCTACACTGTGACAGTACAGGATCTGATGTGCATAACATGAAAAACTTGTCCAGCCTGCATCTTTGGCCCACGAAGAAATTGATGAATCCATAAAATTGCCAGTTTGTCTTGATTGTGAGTGCAACAGAAATATTACAGAAATGTACTTGTTTTTGATGTGAGAGATGAATTCCTTGATGAACCACACTGCTCATAATCAGGGCAAGACTCTTACACAGTTAAGGAAAAACCTCATGGTGTTATACTTGCATGCTCCCTACTTTGCTTGTGCCTAAGCCTGGCCCAGCTGATGAGCTGCAACAGCATGAGATGATAAATTATCTTGATAACACTATCTAAATCTAGGGAAGGATTGCTTTAGGTGCACCTTTGTTCTGCTCACATATCCACCCTGCAAAGTGCAAACAGAATAATCAGTCAAAAGTGGGTTAATAGCAACATACTGCCCCCAGTCCACATCTTGCTTCAGCTGCTTGTCTGACTAAAGTTCCTACAGTGGCCAATTAACAGAAAGACAATATATGAATGATATTACAGCTGGTATATGCTTCTGTACAGCAAAATCCTTACTCATCTACTCAATTATTCTTTGCTTTCTTATAATCGAATATAAAATTGGAGAAAAAAAAATCTTTAGTCATATTATGTAGGGTTTTAGTTATTTTACTTTTCATATTGCTATAGCTAATGAAGTCTTACTGGTTTCACATAAGAGCTATCACCAGCTGCAAGTGAGCTCCCAGCTGGAGTGAGCATTGTCCTGAGCCAACTTTGTTAGGAAAAAAACCAACTCATCATGCTATAAAAACAGGAATGCATTAATAAGAAATATAAAGGAAACACTGTTGTTATTACTTCTAGATCAAATTAATCTGTTATTCTCTTGTTTTCCTTTACGTGTAGTGGGCAGAAACAAATATTTCTGAAAATCTCTAGAAGACATTTTTAATGCCCAGAATAGATTGCTCCCATTAGCAAGTAAAGGAGTTTATATGTCTCAATAGCTTCATCACTGTTCAAAAAAAGGGTGGGCTTGGTTTTTGATCTTGCAGCGTAATCAGAACTGGAATAATTGGATATCTGCTTGCCTCAACTTGCAGCTTACCTTTTACCTAGGGATTAATGTGACCTAAGATAAATCTTTAGAAATCCAAAGACGTGGGCTCTTTGGTGCACATGAATTATTGCTGCAATATAGACTTTTCTTCTTAAATTATTTCTTTGCTTGATTTTAAAAAATGGTAAATATTTACAAATTTCCTGTCCCAGGAACAACAAGTATTTCTTTTGAAAATCTGACTCTTTAATATGCCTTGTAAAAATGTACTTACCAAGAATGGCTACAACAATGTCACTCTTAAGGATTTCAATGGAGCCTCTTGACACAAAATAAAGAGCAGTAAGAACATCTCCACAGTGCACTAAAGTGTCTCCAGGAGGTGCATGTGTTGTCTTAAATTTCATAGCCAAAGCTCGAAGACAGCCTTTACTGGCCCCCCGGAAAGCTTTGCAATTCTGAAGCAAATTTTGGTTAAGGTGCAGACAAATGTCAGCCTGTAAGCATTCTGGAAATCCCTTTAGGACCTGGAAAGACAAGCATAAAGATTTCATGCGAATGCTATGAAAGTTCTTTATATATTTTTTGTTTTTTCCTGGGCAAAAATAAAGAAGTGACCTACAAATAGACATAGGTCTAAGAGCTGTAGGAGTATTAAAATTCAGCAAATGCATAGTGTAATCTATATTGCAGAGCTTTTACAATGTGAGTACTCATATAAATACTAATCTATGTAATGGTTACAAAATATACTATTAAGATTTCTTTCATTGCAAAATAAATGGTATCAGGGTACATGAATGACTATACTGCAGTACAATAACAAGACAGTGAAAGGGGAAGTCTTCAGTGAATTTCACTTATTTGGACTCATATCTATTTCCTTTCTATCAATTGTCAAAGTACTACATTTATTATGAGAGGTTTTTTCTGAAATAACTGTGATATTTGTAAAATGAGAGCTATCTGAAGAAGATCAGATAATTTTCAGAGAGAGGGCATTTTATTAGGATTTTCATGTTAAATATATTCTACTTGCACGTGTAGGACTTCAATTTTTATCAGAAAAAGCAACATGACCTATTGAAACAACGTAATGCAGATTTACATAGACACATGATTCATTCAGCAAACCACAGGGCTACTTGCTGTGGTCCTTGCTGTGCTCATCTTTTACTCAGAACAATAGGAATTTGCCTGAAGCAGAATCATGGGATTCCTCTTCGGTACCATGGTAACATGTTAATTTTGTTTAGAAGGAAAGAAGGGAGTTACTTACAACATGGTCATTATGTGTGAGCTTTTCTAAGTACTCTAGGATAATACAACTCTGATTCATTTAGAATCTATGAACATTTCTGCTACTGACTTCATGGGAGTAGTGTGAGTGACTCTGCATGCTGACACATTATGACACACCACCTTTCCTGGTTATATCCTGTTATATGCTGCCAGTGATGTGATTGGGTCATATGCTTTCCCTAGGGACAGCTACAACTGTTGCATATCACTAAAGGCAAAATATGTACTGATGCTACAAGTCTTATGAATATGTGAACAGGATGTGTCTCTTTGTTATTAGATCAGTCTATTATTTCGTCCTTGTTTATCCTCTGTACTGTTTTTCTATAAATATATAAACATTTCTGCAGAGAAAAGATATATCCAAAATGCATTCACTTGTTGCTATTATAATTTCTGCTTCAGCACAAAAAAAAAATCCCGTGCACTCACTCTCATTGCAGAAATATATTCATAACTCATATCCCCTGCTAGTGAAGATAAACACATTTCTGATATGAGGCTTCTGTCCACACAAGCCAAGCTATGTTTTAAAAATGAGATATTAGAACCCTTAACAGAATTGACGTGTTTCTATGATTGTTAATGGAAATCAATGCTCTGAAATAACAAACAATGCTTTAACACACATATATAGAACAATTTTTTGAGCCTTACAGCATTACCACATGAAATTTGTACATCCTCAGAAAAAGCCAGCATTCAACAACACTAAGCAAAAGAAAATATGATAAATGAAAAGCTTCTGTGGCGTCATTGTTTTCAGTATCTATCACACCACTAGAAATAGCTTAGAATCCAATTATGCTTTTTAATATAATTTAATTATATTAAAATAAAAAGGCTGTAGGTTGTAGGAACTTATTTACTGAATGATACTGAAAGACTGAGAAACAAATAGGTTCATCAAACGAAATGAGAGGAGAATAATTGTGTTTATTTTGACATTGTTCTCTAGTCATGTGAGTATAAAAGACCTATTTTGAATTAATTTGTTTGCTAGGTATCTATCTGAATACAATTTAGAAGAGGTCCATTTTTTATAGAATGTCAAATAGGAAATGTATTTTGAATTCAGAAGTACTTAAAGGAAAAGTGTATTTGAATTGTTAGGAAGCCAGGAACACTTAGAATAAATTGTTTTAATTTTTCACATCAGCTGTTTATCTGATTTTCAAGGGATTGTATTTTACCATTAAGCAAAACCCATGCAGACCATGTGTGTTGGTTTATATTTCTGAAGATACTTTGGACATTCCCTTACAGAAACAATTATTTTTATAATTAATTTATATTTATCACAAAACTGTTCTAAAATCATTGCATATTAATTAATAGATATTTAAATGCCAATAACATCTGAAAGGTACCAGCCTCTTTTCAAGCATCTGTGACTAAAAAGTCCCTGCTCCATGGAGCTTACACTCTAAAGTAGTTTTATATATCGGAGAGGAAAGACATCTACTTTTTAATATCACCGTTTTAAAATACCCAAAAGGAAGACTAAATAAAATTGGTTTCCAATGGAGATTACTCCATTAATACAAGCTTAGAAATTCAAGAAAGAAGGTGATCTGAAGACAAATTTGTTAAAACATTGGCAAAACCCACATTACAAAAAAGAGCTTACCATATTGCACACATTGTGTGTAGTGAGGTGTTTAATCTAAGTCCAGTAGCTGACACAATACAGAATTTGATGTTTCCAGACTAAGTTTTATGCTGTGCAGTACAGACAAAATTTTGCCAACCCAAACTCTGAAATATTTGTTACATTCATTCTCATACTCTCATTTTCATTACTGAAATTGTATTGAAAGTTATTTTATAATGTGAGAATCAACATCAAATTTGTACACACACTGCCTATACTAAATAATAGAAAATCATCCATGCAGTCATCAAAAAAAATTCGACAATTATAAAACTATAATTACTCTTCAACAACATTATTATCAATTAAAAATCCAAAACTAATAAACCATTTAAATACAGATTTGAGTTTTAATTGTTCCATTCTTTCCTAACATATTTCTACTGTTATGCACAATATCTCCTCAGTTGTGATTCCATGGGGGCCTGGTGAGAAAAATCTTGGATTCTCATGGTTAGAATCAGAACTCATGCATAATTAAAGAAATATACACAGATATTTTTAAAAAGATGTGAAACAAGACGTAAAATCAACTTTAGCCCTCCCCCCTTGAAAAAGAAAAAGTAAAGTAAAGGCAAATCAGTTAAGATGGTGTGATCACAGGCTCTAGTTGTCGGTCATTGATAGTTATCAAGTCCAAGTTCAGTTATCTCTTCCTGTTTGGAATAAAACTTACTCCACATCAGATAACATTAGTTTATCTATGTGGCATGCTTACAGAGGAGGATAATGTCATCCAGAGAGGTGTAAAACATTTTACATGAAATAAGAGATTGAGGTTTTGTGAGGATAGTAGGGACTATGATTCACACTGCCTTGAAGAATGTGATCTTTTTATGAAGAGAGGGAGTCCAGCTTCATTAATTTCTTTTCTCAAGATGACAGCAAGGTATCACTCACACATTTATCAGGCATTTGTGACAACAGACTTTGACACATCTTCATGCCCTAATCTCAGGCAACAAGCAAATGTTTGGGGCAAAGATAACCTCGGGTTTTTGGATAAATTATAAAATTCATGACAATTTTTAGATTTTTCTATCCTCAGCTCTGGAACAGGTATTGACATATGTCTCACAGAAAATATTTAGAAAGGATCTAAGCTGAAGCAAACCAGGATATAAGCTACAATATTTTTCATTAAACATGGAAATACCACGTTCCATACCAACAAAACCACAGAATGATTGAGGTTGGAAATGATCTTCTTCTTGGAAAGATCATCTAATCCATCCTCCCTGCTCATGGAGGTCTACCTAGAGCTGGTAGCCAGGGTGATGTCCAGATGGCTTTAAAATATCTCCAAAGGCAGAGGTGCCACAACCTATCTGGGCAACTTCTACCAGTGCCCAGTTATCCTTACAGTAAAAATGTGTTTCCTGGTATATGGCTGAAGCCTCCAGTTTCAGTGTGTGCCCATTACCTCTGGTCCTGTCACTGGGCACCAATGAAAATTTGTTCCACCTTCTTTACACCCTCCCTTCAGGCATTTATTCACATTGATGAGATCCTCTGTGAGCCTTCATTTCCCCCATCTGGCTGAACAGTCCTAGCTCTCTCAGCCTTTCCTAGTCTGAGAGTTTCTCCAGTGCTTGCAGCCTTACCAACAAAGATACTCCTCTAATTCTGCATATAATTTTCTGTTGCACATTTTCTCTGCTGAAATATAGGTGGGATCATTAAATACCAAGCAGCAGTTGAAGAGAGCACATGAGGGCTCTTGTGTGTTGTGCTGTGTTTGACGTTTGTTGAAACTAGTGACTAAGGCTTTCTTGTCCTTGGACCAGTCAGAGCTGTTTATGAGTGGCAGGTGCCCAGCATATAGGGGGAAAGATTAGGGGTGACTCCCAAGTTCATCTGAGAATTTAAGATGGCATAAACTGAAAGAGGATTCTGGTCTGTCTCCACTTTATCTGTTTATTCCTGCCTTGTCTTGATCTCTTCTTGTGAAATGGCTTGAGAAACTGATCCATATAAAAAATTAACACAGCAAAAAATTTGAGCAGCTGGAGGTACGAAGAGGCAGGAGTAAATTCACTTTGTGTCATGACCACACATACTTAATATCTTTTTGGTTCTCCCCTGCATAAGAGAGATCTCAGGCTATGTTGACATTGGCATCACTAAATGCTGAATAAAGTTCTCAAAATATATGAATATTAAAATTTGAACTTTATATTAAAAATTAACCTTTTTAGTTTGTTCAGAAAGAATGAGTGAAATTAATTAATATTAATTCATATATTGGGTGAAATAACCTATGTATTTAATTCTCATCTTTTTGCCAACCACCTAATTTTGAGGGTAACCTGAGACTCTTTAGCTGCACAAACTGTGCTGCTTAGATTTTGAATTAGGATTTCTGTCCCCCAGTAGCTGTTTCCTCTAATGGAGAAAAGTGTGGGATTTAGTTCTGTCACAAATATTTGACTCTTGTAACTTAATAACATCATCTAGGCTAAACATTTCTGTAATTCAGCAATTTTATTTTCGGAAAGAATTTAGAATTTACTATTCAATATTATACTATTCAATACTTATTTCTGTAAGTAGAAGGTTGAAACAGTTCCAAGGCTTTCAGCATTTAGAAAAGAAAGAACGAGGTCACAGGTGGCAAAAATTGCTCCAGAAGCTCTTGGGCTCCACAAAGAAGAAAGAATATACCTGAAGAATCCTCTTCTTTGCACAGAATGATTTTTTTTTAAAATGTTCAGTATGTTTCCTTTCAACAGTTGAGAGAGAAGAGAAGCAGTATGTGATAATGAGCTAAGTCACCTTCCAATGAGATTGGAGCCTGACAACCTTATCAAGAACAGGATCTTTTGTTTTCATTTCATCATTGCCACAACACAGATGTGTGACATCTTTATGTTGGAATTAGTGAAGCTGCAGTGGACTATTGTTCTACAGTCTTATTACAGTTTCTGAGTACATCTGAAAAGTGATCTCTGAGATACAATACACTGATGAATAAGGAAGACAGAATATTATTTCAGTTTCAATGACTGACTCCCTTATCAAGAGAAAAGTTTTAAGCCTGTAGAAATTGAAGATTGACCAGATTTGCATATTTCAAAAAATATGACAGTTGAAAAATTAATTGCTCTTGTTTTTGAGATTTTTGACCACAAAATACAATGCACTCAGAAACCGATAAAAGATCATTTAGGAATAGATGGACATTCTTGAATTATTTTTTCTCTATAAGGTCTTATTTCTATAACTCAATTAAATTTAGGCAATCACATTTTTAAATTGTCTTTTTAAGAAAATGAAATAATAGGTTTATGGCTAATCATAAGGTACTTCCTGGCTGGTTTATATGTCATGATTTCTGTTCTGACAAACAGCAGTACCACGTCCCACCATGATTACATATTCCCTCAGTTTAGCAATTTACTGCTAGGTTCTGTTCCAAACACATCTAATTTGCATTAGCCTTTTGATGGTACAAAGAATTTCTCCTTGCTGTTTTTGAAATGTTAATTTATTTTTCTAATCCTCTGCTTCAAATATATCAGTGGCACTGGTTCTATTGATAAAACTGGTTTTGTTGTAAGCAGTGATCACAGTGGGAGGAAAAGCAAGAGTAAAAAATGTAGTGATGTCAACCAGGTATCAGTGGCCAATTTCTTACAAAAGAAGCCTGTTCAAGGCAATGGTGAACCTGCCCTTTATTTGCTGCCATAGAATTGCTGGTTCAAGAAAGGAGTGTGCTCTACCATACTTCCATGATCACAGTGACCAAGACAGTTATCATAACTGTAAAATCAACCATTTGCTTGGATGCTTGCAGGAGAAATCATACAATCATTTATAAAAATTCTGACTTTCTCTCCCCTTTCACGCTATTGGCAAAACCCAAAACAAAAAGATGTCTGTCCCATATCCAAAATTGTAGTTAATGTTTACATTGGGCTACACACTTTTCAGCTTGTCCCACTTAGTTACTTCTTCGAACCCTTTCCAAATGTAAAATAAACCAATAAAGCTATTCAGATGCACAGAAGATCCATGGAGAGAAAGGGTGGGACGGGATTGTAAAAAATACATGCATAACTTAAAAAAAAAATCTCAAACACTAAAATACTAATCTTTTTAGGGTAAGCATCATAGGCATGCTATTATCAGTGCTGGACTGATAACATAGGAATGAAAGAGGAGAAAGGAGGCAAAAAGAATTTAGGAAAACCAGAACAGGATAGTCAAAAATATTACAAGAATTGGAATCTTTGGGACTGGTGACATCTTTCATGAAACAATATACAATGTAAACTTTTTATTTGTAATTTGACTTTGGCAGTGTATATTACAGGCACATGATTTAAATTATGCTTATTCTATAGACTCAAGATTTTTATCCAGATTAAAATAAATCTCAAATCCTGTTCATCCAGTCTATGCATAATTATGTGGAACTGTTTTTAATCAAAATACATTATATAATGGGATATAATTTAAAAAATGTAGAAATGGAGCAGAAGGGAGCAAATGAACAAATAATCAAGGTCTCAGCATATTTCACTTGCCAGTCTCTAAAGCTAATTTTAAGTTTAACCATTTCAAATAAGCACTTGATAAAGTATTATCTTCTGGTTTGCAATCTAAGGTGTAGAATTTTGTTTAGAAAATCAAGTTTAGTCTTAGTGCACTATTACTCCTGAGATTAAAATAGTTTCTGTTTAATCTAATTTTTTGTTATGTTTTATTTTTCACTTTACCTGCATTCTTAAATATATTACTGAGGATAATTTAAAGCATCTTTTGAAATACATTCTCTATGTTATTTATATATATATATATGAGTATGTGTGTGTATATGTTGCATGTACATATATATATATATAAAATGTAAATTATTTTGCATTTCATATTTCAAAGGAGAAAGAGGACTACATTTTACATTTTTTTGCAGCTTTCAGTCATGAAATGAAGAAAAAAAGATATTGGATGAAATTCTGCCTTCAGAATTCGCAAAAAACTCCAAGTAAACAGGGACAGGAGTCAAACACATCTGTCTGAGGACAATATTAGTCCATTGTTCTGTAAATGCAAATATTTCATGCAAAATTAAGTAAAAAAACACATGCAAGTCCAACTCATATGCACATGGCTAATAGCCAAGAAAACTTCATTGGTGCGTGTGTTAGCATGCATATATGGTTTAAACCAAGAGCATTCACACAAAGGAAAATGCAGAATGATCAGCAGCATGACAACTTCGTCAGTGACATTCCTACAGAGCAACTATTTAATGCAAACCAATATGCACATGACCTCTTTTGGGCAGGGAAGCATGACTTGAGTTGTGGGGTAAAACAGTGATTAATAAACATGGTTAGATAAGATTTTTTAATGTCTAATTTTTAGTAACCATTTTGCCCCACATCTGATTCTACTTGGATTATTTCCCTTTGCTATCTACCCCTTCATCATGCAAAAAGTTACTATTAAAATTAGAAAGCATTGAACAAGCTCTAAACCCAACAGATAACATGGATATTCTCCACACTTTATACTGGAATTAAATTTGATATAAATACCTCCTGCTCTTACCAGTGGGTGGTGTTATTCCATGTATTTAGGTGTGAAGCAGACAGGAAAGAGATAAATCTTTCATAAGTACAATGTAAATCACACAATTCTTATATTATCCTTGAACTAAGTGTAATACATTCAAACTCTTAAAGGAAATAAAGTGATTGACATAGAACTTGAGGGATAGAACTGTGAACAGAATAAGGAATAAAATACAACAAAACAAGATACTAAATTGAGGGTTTTTCCACACTTTATTTAAAGCAAATCCTCCATACTGCCTCACAATGATATTGCAGAATCCAGGCTATTTAATCCATTTAGTTGTTATTTCACATTAATGACAAATCCAAGACTAATTTCCACACACCAGTTAACAAATTTTGCAAGTTTTCACGTGACAGCCTCCAGTTATAGTTACTATTTCATGTGAACCAGGTGTTTTTAGTACATCCATTAGTGGTAATGAATTAGTCAAGGCATATATGATTTTGTAATATCTTCAGAAATAATTCAGTGAGCTACTTTAGGCTTAGGTTGAACACACTTGCAGCTTAAGGGCCTGATCCTGCGAAGCGCTGAGTACCTCACAATTCCATTGCCATCAGAAAGAATTAGGGCTATTCAGTGCCACACAGGATGAAGCTACTGATGCTGCCTTCCACTGCAGTAATCCCCAGCAGAGGTTTATACAATTGTCCTTGTCCTGCCCTGGACATATTATCCCTCTGGAAGGGACACACGGAAGTGGCAGGCGAAGCCAAATATATTAATTTCCTATGGTATTTTTAAGATCCGCTTTACTTAATGGTAACCATAAAGTCAAACTGTCAGTGATTCACCTTTATAAAAGATTTTAATCAAGACAATTGTTTCTGTTTACTGCATAAAAATGTAGTACCCTGACAGTCATTCAGAAGTGTATCTATAGATACCACATGAAAGCTCTATCAATGTATGTCAAAACTTTGGAACTTAATTTCTAGTTAAATTGTTACAAAAATGTATAGATTTTCTTGTTCTTTACAGCTTTCTGGAGAGTTCTGCAAAGTTGCAAATCTCCAGCTCTGAATAACTCTGGAAAGCATCCCTACAGAGACACAGATTTACAGGTCCTTAAGATGTACAATGCCCTCAGTGTCTTCAAAGTGATGTTGACTTTTCAGAAAAAAATGTTTCTATCTCCAGAAAATAAGACAGAGACATAGATGCTTACTTTTGCTCTCTGTGATTGTTATTCCTTTTTAGCTAGCCATGTATTTATAGAAGGAGAGATTACAGAGACTTTTTTATCTAAACCAGAAAATATGAGTGTTATTCCATGTCAGTTCCTAGAAATGAGTTTCTGTGGATGGCTAAATGGTTAGTGGCACTGTGTTGATTTTCAGTGCAGAATTATGTGGTTGCTAATGCAAGTGAATTACTTTTCAGACTATCATGTGATTCTAATATTTCTCTTTGAAAAGAGCAGCTACCTGCCTGCTCCTCTCTTCAACCCACTCCCAATATACCTGTTCTAGATTACATAGAAGTATTCTGAAAAAGAATTGATCTCCATAGGTTTTATAGAACAGTAACTGTAGATATCAACACAGGTACTCTTGTTTGATACTGGAAGTGGAAAATTAGGGCAAAGAACAAACAAAATTCTGGAACACCTATATCTGAAATACGAAACCTATGAATTTTTTTCTCTATTTAAGCTTACAGAAGTCACCTGCAGTTCTCCAGGTTTCCTATACACAATGAGAATTGAGATTTCTAATATACCTGGCAATAACCTAGGCAGTGAAATGATTGTATGCCAAACATGTAGTGAGTGGCTTGATTGTCAGTAACTGGGATATAGATCCTCCTTCTTAATCTTGTACTTTTACAGCTTATAAATACTAAAGACTTAGAGTCTCTTTCTAATTTCTTATGCATTTATCTATTCCTCAGCATCTCTGCCTGTAAAACAGACCAACATACCATGTTCATGTCAATGCCATTGGTGTATGTCCATGCATGCTGGAAGTACTCCTCCAGTCGCTGCCGCAGAGGGTTGGGGATCTGATGGAAGCGTATGAACTCTTTCACTCGCAGCATCTGCATGTGGTACCGTGCAGTTCCCGAGTAGAGTCTTTGGATTATTGCAGATACATTTCCAAATATGCTAGCGTACATTAATGCTGGATTGAAGAGAAACAAAACTGACTTAAGTCATAGCATTGAGCTCTGCAGATGAGTATGGCTAAGTAAAAGTTAAGAACAAAGGGAAGAGTTAAAAAGGTATGCATATGTTTATAGGTTTAGTTTTAAATAGAAAAATAAAATACAATTATAATTGTTCAAATATAATGGGCTATAATTTCCTAAATCCACTCCAAACTCACCTTCTTACCTTATACAGGATTTGCTTACGGACACTGATATACAACACAAATATTCTGACAGTTTGGATAACAGATTTTGAGTAGTCAAGCAACTTGATTACTTCCTGACACTGAATGAGTCACAACGTATTTTTGCATACAACATTCCTTTCCCTAGGAATATGCCCTTCTGGCTGCATGCTTATAATTTTATTAGTTAAGAATGTTAAGCCATTTGCTCAAACACAGAGAGGGAAAAAAAAATTAAAATCCGTGATAAAATTACTTACAGCCAATCAACATGACACAGATGGAAAAGATTTTCTCTGAGTTGGTGTTTGGAGACACATTTCCAAATCCTACACTTGTCAGACTGCTGAAGGTAAAATAAAGTGCTGTAACATATTTGTCCTTGATAGATGGTCCAGAGCTTGCATCACTCTTATTGTAATGCTTTCCTAGTTGTTCTCCTAAAGAATCCAACCAGCCAATCTTGTGAGCCAAGTAAGGTCTTTCTACATTTCCAATGGCATACCAAATGCAAGCAAGCCAGTGTGCAATTAGTGCAAATATGCACATGAGGAGCATCAGAACTGCAGCACCATATTCGGAGTATCTGTCCAATTTCCGTGCTACCCTCACCAAACGCAGCAGTCTAGCTGTCTTCAGAAGGCCAATTAATGTAGTTGTCTGTAAAAATAAGATAGAAATTAATTTTCTCTGTTAGCAAATTATTGTCATGAATAGTAACCATGAATAAACAACTACAAATTCCATTATTTTGGGGAATCAAAACAAAAAGTAGAAGAATTCATTTCAATGTAATCTTAATTTCATTTTCTTTAAACTATCAACTTCATTATAAAACCAGGGAAGAAAATAAGAAATGTACATTTAAAATCAAGATATATTGAAGTTGTCATTACATGCTAAATACCCTTTCATGTTGAATATTTTACTTGATCTGGACTCTTCAGTCAACCATAATGGATTTAATCATCCAATAGACTGATGTTTTTTTAGCATGATAAAATCTGTAAGTTATTGGAACTACTCATAATTATAAGACTATCCACATAGGTAATAAGCATTCTTGAAGAAAGCTGTGTGACTGTACTTGATCCTAAATTAAAAACTCCTTGCAATGCTGTGGCACACATATTCTAGAAAAGAGAAGTAACAGGGCTGAAGTGTCCCAAAGAGTGTATCTACAAGATTCCTCCTGTTTGTAACGGCAAGAACACTCATACAGGTGAAAGAAGATGAAGCACTGTGAACACAACATGATGGAAAAATTACTCCAGATGAATCTTTTTGCATCTTGCAGGTGTAGTGGCAAGAGCCAGCAATAAAAGTACTACACCATTAGAAAAATAACTTGGAACAGTTTTAAGCAGGAATGTATTTCAAGATTTTTAGTGCAGACTTGTGCTATTATCCACTGCAGCCTCTTTGAGGCTCTGATCTTTCCAAAGGAATCTAGAGGCTATTTATATGAGTTTTCAAATTTCAATTAGTAAATAAATTTCCTACTTCCTAATTCCTTGTAGAAGGAATGGACAGCATTGTAAAGAGGAACAACTGGATTAAAAAAAACAAACCTCAGCTACCTTTTTTCCTTGCATTAAGTCTGAACATATATTATTCAGTAAATGCCAAGAGTGCATACTTGTTTAATGGTTTTGGTTGGTTTTTTGGTTTTGTTTTGTTTTATTTTGTTTTTGTGGGTTTTTTTAACATACATGTATATTACATGACACTTAACAGGAAAAGTTTTCCAAGCTTCACAAGCCACTCTGACAATAGTATGCATCACATTAAAGTTTTCTTGCAACAAGTCCTAGACTAGTTTTTTATGTTTTATTAAATCCTTGCATTTGCCATGTTTCTGAGTAAAACTCCAAAGCTCTTGGAACAAAACAAGAGTCTTTCTTTGCTGCATTTCTCAGTGGACAACTCAATAAATAGTTCATATTTTCTGAGTAAATGAGCAAGAGGATAATGTACAGTAACACTCCTTAATTCAGTTTAACCACTCAAATAATAAATTCAGGGTGAATTTCTCATTACCACATAAAGAAGGTTAGTGACCTCAGAAGTCTAAAAGATCACACCCTTCAAAATGCTATGCCTAGGCTGAGATTCAGAAGCATGTGAATATTGTGATTAGGTTATTTTTCTTGTGTAAGGTAGATCAGGCTTATATACTTTTGATCCCTTAAGAAAAGCTAAGATTTGTTTTTATTGGGTTGTTTAAAACATTCCGTTACAGACGTAACAGTCATATCTCTACATCATACAAGAGACTGCATAGTCTTGCAGCGCCCCTTAAATAGATCAAATGGTTGATTGTGAATCTACAATACGTCACCAGTGTTCTATCCCATTCTTAAGACAAAACTTGCTAATATTATTCATCCTCAGTGTCAATCTGAGCTCTGGAGTATGCAGAAGATGTATAGCACAAGAAAACTTCATCTCTTCAAGGGTAAAATCAGCATGAATGAGACTAGATATGCTTAAAGCATCTTTCTTTAATACAGTGGAGAGGCTTTAACACTAAAATATAACCAGCAGTAGAGGTGAAAAGGATGGTCCACTAGTTTTGATGTGCCTTACATGCTGCCCACTTCTCAGCATTAGATGTAGCCTTCACATAGTAACAGTACATCGTCCATGTGCCACTAGGCCAGGGACAGAAGTTCTTGGTTTCAGAACTATGTCCCATGTAACATAATTTTGTTGGTGTGCTGGAATACTTTGATCAGCATACACCCAAGGAGGCAGGGGTCCTACTCTTTCAGTTACCTTACTCCATTTGGGGCCAACAATAAATGTCTGCAAACAGCAATCTGATAGATACTGCTCTCTTCTCTGGATTGCTTGCTTCTCTGTTTTCATCATACCTATCTGCTGGACTACAAGTTCAAGAGTAGTTGAAGAATCACATCAGAATCTTTTAATTTCTCTTCTTTCCTCTCCATCTACTCATTACTTTTATCTTCCCAAGTATCAGGGAAGCCACCTAACTCTTGCAACACACACACAAAAAAGACAGAGTTATTTACTATCAGCCATCATCATTTTGAGTCTCATTAAGCAGAAAAAAAATTTTAAAATTACATTATTTCCCTATTTTAGAAATTGGAAAGTTAATGGTCTGACTCGTGCTTTCTTATGGTTGAAAAAGTACGTCTCAAATAGAAGCATTTGGATAGTGCTGTATGTGGTATTTGGATTATTATCTCCTGCCCTTTCAACACTCCATTTGATATCAAAGTGCTTTAAAGCTCCCTTTAGAGCTTATGTTGTTTAATAAAAAGACTATTCAATACAATTTTTCATTGGGGATATTCTTCGAAGAATCTCTAGATAACAAAAAAGAGCCATTTCATAAAAAAGATAACCCTTATGACTGAAAAAAATCTATTAATGGAAAATGCTCCATTCTGTCAGTTTTACATTTGCCTCTTCTTGCTAAACTATGAAAAAGAGATCATTGGTGAAATATTATACTTAGCAATGTAGGAAGAAAAACTGCAGTAAGTAGCAGCTTAGAGAAGTGATTGACATATTGAATACCATGAATGAGAGAGAGAAGCTATGATGGCATGGTGAATGGAACATAACCTATACAGCATCACTGCTGCTTAGATAAACAAACCAGTTTTTCCAGGTAGTGAAACTGGTCAATTACTAGATTTTGAGGGAATAAAGAATCAATTTACTTGCATTTGCAATAGTGAAAAAGTCATTGCATGGTCCAATAATTTCCGTTTCAATTTCCACATTTTTATATTTGTCTACTCATCTGCAAGAATGCACTTATTTGTTACTGTAATCTATAACATTATCTTATATTAAAGTTATCTCTTTATCATGACTTTAGCGCCTGAAACTTTACTTTTAAGTGCATCTTTCACAGGGTAGGTTAGAAGAATGATGTTCAGGGGCACTCCTTCAATGAACTTGGAATTGACCCCTGTTGTAATCCTTTATGTTCCACACTTCTAATCACTGAAAATAATTTTTGGCAATGACAAGTGATCAATGATCAGAAAGGGATTCAGACCATGCATGAAGGGGAATGTTGTAGTCTGAGTCAGAAGTAATGTCATTATGCAAATGTTTGTCTTTCACATGTCTGTGCTTTCAAAACCACAGAAAAAGGTATCTGCAGAAAGATGGGCACCTGCCATAGATAATGAATGCAAAAGATGATCAGATTTTCTCTTAAATCATGGGGTTTTTAGTCACCTTCTGAACAAAAAAGTTCTCTTCTGGTAAGAGAACTATTAATATGTTCTCTCTGTCCTTTATATTACTCTGTCTCTTCTTAATGCTTTCCTTAATAACATTTATTTTTAATGCATGGTTTTATATTTCTCTAGACTTCTCAGTTATCTTTTGCTTGGTTTGCTGCTTTTTTTAAAAAAAACTTACGCATTTTGTGCATCACAGAAAAATCAAACGCAATTCTCTACTTTTCAGAAAAAAAATTATGATTTCATCCCATCTTAATTAAATAAAATTATTTAGAAGAACTGCATCAGGAATCCAGAATATAGCATATATTTTCTATACCTTTGGGCCAGGTTTGGATGCATATATTGAACAGTTTTTTACTCTATTGTGTAGAGAGAATCAAGATAATCTTTTTTTCCTTCTTTTGATAGTCTATATTCTTGATAAAATTGACAACAGCCAAATCTCTTTGATAACTATTACAGTTTATGCTACAACTTATCTGTTTTCTGCTAAGTAAATGTCTGATCTAAACATTTTTAACAGAGAAAAAATATTATAATGATGCAATGCCAACACAGCACTTACATGCATAATGGGCAGTTTTTAAAAACTAAGAGACAGATCAAAGCTGCAGTTCTTATATAACCATTTGACAAAGTCATCATACACAATATATTAATTATTTTTAAAGACAGCATCAAATATGGTATAAATGAAAAATAATAGCTGAAACATTCAATGTTTTCTCTTATTAATGTAAGCCAATATTGTACATTGTTCTACAAAGCAAGATTTAATTTTAGTTCAACTTTAAAAGATTGGATGGACATACGAAGCAGCCCATTAAATGACAAGCAAAAAATACTTTAGGATACACAGAATACCAATGTGAATTAATAAATTAAGATTTAAGATTTCTTATTCATTTAAGCTTACCTCTTCAGAGCCAGAGCCAAAAATCAGCAGGTCAAAAGGTATTGCAGCAACCATGTCAATTAGGAACCAGCCTTTGAAGTAGTGAATTGCTATTTTTGCTGGATCACTTACCACTTCTTCATTCTGGTTTACATATGTTGTTCTGAAGTTTATTAGAATGTCAATGATAAACATAATATCCACAATTAAATCTACAACATTCAGTGGGCTGCAGGAATATCCACACTCTCTCCTCTTCCGATCCTCATTGTCATTCAGAAGGAAGGCAGCAGAGTAAGGGGTGAATATGGCAGTGTATATGACCAGCAACAAAATGAGCCAGTCCCAGACGGCTTTGAAAGGACTGTAGTGCAATATAGTAAACTTGTTGATGCGAGGTGTCTGCAGTTTATATTCTGGTAGAACATCGGCCCCTAAGGATAGAACCTAGAATAAGAAATACACCACATCAATAATCAGATGGAGTATCTACTCCAACTTCCAGTAAACATAGCATACACAGGACAAAAAGTACTTAATTGTAGTTTTGAGGATTAAGCTTCAATTGCTTAGTGTTTTGGCAAACTTAATTTCTGTGAATTAATCTGTCTGCCAGATCCAAAAAATTCATTGACAATTTTGCACAGTAGGTTGATTCTTGTCCCCCATAGCAAACATTGAGGCGTATCTTATATCCATAAAATCTGCATTATTAAGCATGTCATCAAATTCATTTATCCATCAAATGATAACCTTGCCAGCCTACTCATGGCCAGCGAATGACTTTTCTTGCAGTGACGTAGTGTTTTCCTCCCAAAGCAAATCTATTATCATTGGCTACAAAGGAAATTCCCTACAAAAGAATGCCAGTTTACTCTCATTAGAAAGTGTAGGCAATCAAAAATAAAAAAAAAAGTTAGAGCAAGATCTGTTAGAGTCCTTGACAGCTATCTACACTTTGAGTTTTGTAGCGTGAAAAACTTTCATGCACAGACGAATTTCACTGGGGCTATAATTCTAGTTCAGCTTAAGGTTTAACAAAGGATACCACAGGAGTATTGCCTTTTGTTCCACTTCTACTTTTGTCAATGCCTAAAGCTTATTATTCCTTTAAAAGTATGGATTTGTTATCTGCTGGTGTTATCTAAGTTGGATTTCAATTTTATTTGGTAGGATTATGTTTGTAAGCACTGCTAATTTGCTGGCTCTGGAAGCTGAAATGTTTGCTTTGTTGCAAAGAGCAAGCATTGTGTGAGCACCAGATAAAAAAAAATTCCTTTGGCTGCTCTTTCTGTCTGACTGAACTCTGACATGAAGGAACAAATCCTTTAAGGATAAAAAAAGTAAATTATATTTTGTCTCTATTCAGTGTTTGGGATTGTCAACAATGATGCTAATTATTGCCTTCTGTACTGCAAGTAATCTCCAAATCCTATGGGACTCAGAACACCATTTTACATAGACCAGTGAACAAGCATCAGATGGTGACAACCTTCAGTAATTATCCATTTGGGCAATATTCAAGTTCATGAAATCTTATACCCTTTTTCCACCAGTTACTTCTGCTTATTTCTTATTCTCCTGCTATTTAAAAACAATTCTATTTAAAAAACAAGTTATTTCAAAAGCTATTAAAATGAATAATTCTACTCAAATGAAAGGATCATTGGAAGGGGATATATCTTTCAGTGATATTGTCTGTTTTTATTGGCTTTCTTTTTACAGTTAGTACTTTGGGACTTGAGATTTCAGCTTGTTCAAGACTGAGGGAATCCTCAAACATAATCTTATAAAATTCTAAGGCTCAGCACACTCTTTTCTGTTTAAATTTCTGACAAACTGTTGTAAAAATCTTTGATCCTATCCTTAGTAGTGTAAGTGGCACTAATCTTATTCAGTCAAATTCTACTCTGAAAATGCTGTGAGAACATGAGGGTTTATAACCACTCTTTTTTGAACTTGAAGAACAAAGTGTTTCTGAACTCGAAGAAAGAAGCGATTCAGTAATCCAAAAGGATACATGCTAGCTTCAAGCAGCCACTTAGCACTGTGCTGAGCTGGTGGTAGAGGCTGTTCATCAATTTTTTGTGTTGTAACTAAGACTTGCACTTAACTAATGGTGCTGGCTATTTTTTTATGCATTAAACACATTAGCTGACAGCAAGCTGAAGCATTGCTTAGTCTCTTAAGCAGTCTTAATATTTTTAGTCCCCCACCTGATGAGTTGACAACAAATGTTTTCTTAGTATTTGAGAACAGTGAGTATATGTGCCAAGTGAACTGCTATTTGTAAAATTTATATCACTGTTCTCCTGCTGGATTTTCAGACAATGAAGAAAATGGATTAGGCAACAAGGACAGTAAAGCTTACTACATGTTTCTCTCTGTTGCTTGAAAATTCCAGACACTGTGTTTCATTTCAGAGCAATGCTTAATGACAGTTGGACTAATTCCCCTGAAATCTGACTCCTAATCTAATTTTAGTTACATTTATTTCTAAATTGGTTTAAACTGAGTTATACAACACTGGTTTTTTAAACCCAAACAATTGGACAAAATGAGGAAACAGCAGTATGAAAGCGATCACCGCAGAAATGCATCCAACTTTTTTTAGCGATAGTTTCTTAGACACGCAACACAGGAGAGGCTGAACTGATGGTTGTGAGTTTCATATTCATAATGTTATACAGAACTTTACATTTCTACATTGCTTACTCCCATGCAATGAGAAGTGAAAACAAACACTCATATGACTATTTCGTTTGTTGTATCTTTAGAAAGATGTGGCTTCATTTGTAAAATTAAAAAATCACTGCTGCACACGCACAAAAAAGACAAAACATGTTCTATGTTGGCAGTTTCAATAAAGACTGATTGAATACAAGATTAATTTCTCCTTTTTTGGTTTGTAACATCCTTGCAAAACTTGGGTACTGACATTGGCCAATTTTGGCCATCTTGGGGAGATGGAAGACTTCAGTCTACTTAGAAATTCACTCAGAAGTCTTTTAATATTTCCACTTAAAATAGGGGTCATCAAATTCACTGTTAGTAAAAAGAAAATGTATTAACTTATCTCTTCTGGACAGCAAAATTCATACTTTGGATTGTAAAAGAGGTAGTTTAGGGAATGAAACATTTTTAAGAGAAAGAAATGTGATTAGGACAAGACTGAAGTATTGCAGTGTTAAAACATCTTTGAACCTTGGGACAAGACATAATGAAAAAGCCAAGCTTCCCTGCATCTTACTAAAAGGAAGACCGTAATGCTAAGCAGAAAAATTCATACCAACTGCAGGATTCTCTTAAGAAAAATTAGGAGTATTCAATCTTGATTAAATACCACCTCACTATGGCTTTCCTGGGGAAAGCAAGAATGTATTTATAACTGGTGTGCTTTACAAGCAGTATTAGGTGATAAGATTTAATCTCTTTAAAATGACAACCTTTCAAGGTAAAATAAACTTTACTATATTTTGCCTTTGAGTAAAGAACACTGATATAAAATTCAACTTCTCTGTGTTCCTGTTTATCCCATTCACTGTTGAAGCAGCACTGCTGCAAGTTAGAAGACTTTATTCAATAAACTCATTTTTGATTCTGTGAATCTTGCTTTAGTCATTTCACAAAAAACAGTGCTTGTGAACACCTTCTACACTTTTTATGTTTATGCACTCATTTCCTAAAAACACAAGTTCAAGGTGGCATTTATTATAAAAGGGCTGCAATCAGATACCCAGAAAAATAAGGAGTGAGATCCAAGAACAGTCATAAATTAGCACAGGTTTAGATTTTTGTTTCTGCACTGTTTGGTAGCTTTCAGTTCCTCAAAGATAACAGTAGTTCATGGAAATTGAAAGAAAATATATTTAAGGATATTGAAAATTTATTGGCTGCTGTTCTGTTAAGCAAGAGAAGAAAGTGTATGATTCAGTAACCCTTATCACTTTCTCAGTGATCACTGAGTTTCTCAGTGATCTTAAGCAAGCTGTTGTTTAATCTCTCTGAATTCTGTCAAGTAAAGAGAATAATATTTACAACTGAAAGTATCCTAAAGGATAATGAGCAGAAAACTTTCATAAAAGCTGCTTTGCAACAGCAATGGGCTCCCATAATTCTTACTTCCCTAAATTTAGTTGATTCTTTTTATTTTTTTTAATTAATTTACACCAATATTTGTCCTCTCCTCCTGCACCAAAAGAAGTGTGACTAGCAGGTCAAGGGAGGTAATTTTCCCCCTCTATTCCACTCTCATGAGACCCCATCTGGAGTGCTGCATCCAGCTGCGGGGCCCCTTGCATGAGACAGGCACGGTCCTGTTGGAGCAAGGCCAGGGGAGGCCACAAAGATGAGGAGTGGGCTGGAGCATCTCTCTTACGAAGACAGATTGAGTTAGGGTTGCTCAGCCTGGAGAAGAGAAGGCCATAAAGAGAACTTATAGCACCTTCCCGTCTCAAAAGAGGGCCCACAAGAAAGTCAGAGAGGTTTTTTGCAAGAGGGCAAGGGGGAATGGTTTTAAAGTGACAGAAGACAGGTTTAGATTAGATGTTAGGAAGTATTCTTTACCGTGAGGGTGGTGAGTCACTGGAACAGGCTGCTCAGAGAAGTTGTGGATGTCTCATCCCTGTGAGTATTCAAAGCCAGGCTGGTTGGGCCCTGAGCAAAATGGAATAGTGGAAGGTAGCCCTGTCCATGGCAGGGAGATTGGAATGAGATAATCTTTAAGGTCTCTTCCAGCCCACACCATTCCATCATTCTATGATTCTACTATTCAATCTGTAGTTTCAAGAGACTCTGAGAGACCTGTACTGCTATCACATGTATATTCATAAATTTTGTTCAGAGGCATTTTCATTCTAAATTTATTAAAGAATGCAAATGCACACCGTAAAAACCAAAGACCTAGAAACAAAGAAGCATAATAGTGTATGAATTAATCAGAGCAGAAATAATAAATGATTAATTCCACCATGAATTGTTAAATAAATATTTCTGTCAAACCATTGCATGGATTAACAGCATGGTTTCCTGATTATTCTACCACTTCATGTGAGCAAGTGTAGGGCAGGGTTGTTACATGCTGCACCAAGGTTCTTCAAGTGACTATGGAGCTATGTAAAGCACATGAACATGGGAAAGAACCAGGAACCATGCCTGATGCTTTCAAGAAGCACTGAACTCATTCCATGAACATATTGCAATTGCATGGGCCAAATGCAATATGCAAGTTATTCAGAAAATATTGGACCTTTTTTACTTCTTCTAAAAAGTCACAATATTTTTTGTGCTGTATATTTCCAAACAGCAGATAGGTGACTAATGTACTCTCATACAAAGAATATGTAGCATATTCACAATCTAGGTAACACCTTTCATCTCGGACAGAAGTACAGCACATCCAGAAAATCTGAACGAAGAGCAATGTTTACAGGTGACAAAATATCAAAAGAGGTATAAGGACTTGAATGAAACCCAACAGTTTTAAAGTAGATGGACACAGCTGTGTGAAGAGTAGATGTAGGTGTTTGATGGTTGCAAACCTTAATAAATTAGATAGTATTTTGCTATGTCTCATGACCAAGTGTGCCTCATATGAAGTATATGTATATTTAAATGGTGTAGTTATATTCAGTACTAAATACTGTTTTGTCACTGCTGCTTTTGCAACAGATAAAATAAAATAAATCTTGTACTAACGAGGTTAGCTACTGCATAGCACCTCTCATGTTAAGAGAATTTCATAAGCATTTAATAAAGTTCAAACTATAAATATAGTCCCAAATTACTTTGGGAACTTTAAAATAAACATTTATCTCATCCATAAAACATCTTGCATAAAACTACGGAAGATGGTACCTGTTCAAATACAATGTTGAAATATTTATTTCTAGGAAATACTATATGACATGAAAAAATAATATTTTGCCAATGCGTTGCTGCACTCACTCCAGTAGTAGTCCAGTGCCAGGCACCCAGCCCTAAGAACTGAGTGGATGATCACTCCTTAAGCCAGGAAGGATGTAGCAAATCTAGAAGCACATCAGCTCCTCATATGCTGTGAGACTTGAATATATACTATGAATAATGATTTAAGAAAGTCATTGTACAAAGCATATTCAACACCAAAATAAGAGATTACGTGAAAATGTAAAGAAGAAACTGAACCAGGATAATTGTATTGTAAACATTATGGTAGGTAAAAAAGGGAAGGAATTTGGAACATCTGGCTCTTTAGATCTAATTCAAATACACAATAAAATGCGTTCCTTTTAACAGGTAGTTTTGAACTCATTTTCAGATCTTTATCAACAAGGCTGATAACAGAATTGGACAGCAAAAACTTGGAAAGGAAAAGAAATGAGAAATATGAATCAGACTTGTGAGCTAAAGCCATATTCTTGTAATTGACTCTTATGGCCCTGACCTTAAATCTGTATGATAGAGCACTTAAAATGAGGCAGTATTGCTTCAGCTTTAAAATTATTTTAATAGATTTTATGGAACTGTCTTCTCTTGAAGTTACTCTCCGGTCTCTCTTTTCTCCTGTGTATTAGTTCTGTTGAAGCTGCCAAGCTATAACGCGCAAGTACATCTCTTTCCTTTTCCTCCCTATTCATACCATTGCCATGGGACATCTACAGACTGGACCTTCTAAGGAGATTTCTGAATCTAAACTGAAGTGAAAATAAATATTACACGAGTATTAATGAACAAATGGAATTTAAATTAACATTGTCTCTCTGATACTAGGCATTACCTAATTCCCCAGAAGACTATAATGGACTTTCATATTTCAGTTATCTTGATGATCGTCTTCCTTACACAGACATGAACAATTAAGAAGATAACACCAGTACTGAAAGAAAACTGAAATGCTCTTGATTTGGTGCAAACACAGCATTATATAAGGCTTTCATGTATCAGCATTACAAGGTATTTTTACATGTCTTTCAAAGGACACCTACTAAAGATCATCTCCTGAACTACTAATGGTGGGGAATGTTAATAATAATTGCCTTCTTTTCCTTATGTCTTTATTAAAGGCTTTAAAATTATGTAATATGACTATTTGTATATAATGCTGAATGCTAAAATATTCTCTGTGAGACAGTTTGTAGTAAAATAATGAGATTTTATATAGAAGTTTTTTGTTTGTTTGTTTGTTTGTTTTGGCTTTTTTTAAACTGCATCTACATAGTCATCAAGTGTAATTTTGGTAGATATTGAAACGGAATTTTGTTATTAGTGGTGGAACCTGAAAATTCAAATCTTATCTGAGTGTATTTTAATTTTCTTTGTTCCAGATATCGATCTGTCACTACACGAAGCTTGTGTGAGAGCAATGGGACTTCCTGGAAGCGCTAAGTGCCTTGCTGAGGCCATGAAATTATGAGCTTTCATAGTTATCAAATAATTATATAAATCTTATTCAGCTAAACATATTAACACACACAGCAACCCAAAATCTTCAAATGGTTAAAGAAAGTTATGCATGTCCTGTGATTAAAACAGCCTTTTTCTCCTGTTTGTTAAGTAAAATTGTTTAGGTTTCAGGGAAATAATATTTGTTGGATATTACCATCAAACAAGACACTTTCACCAAAATTGAATATATGTATTATCTCTAACCTATAATTTATTTTTATTAAGCTATATATCAAAGGAGAGGAAGTATTTTTATAGTTCATTTTCCATGAAAATATTAAGAAATGGCATATAATCTTAAACCTCAGGAGCCTCTTCCTGCTAGTCAGCATACAATTACTTTCACATTGGTGGATAAAGCATTGTCAGAGAAACACTTAGAAGCACACAGATTTACTAAGAGCACTTTACTGATCTTTAAACTTAAATTAGGGATATACAGATTATTAAAGAAATATTTGCAAGGAAGATATTGGCTTCTTTTTTTAGCAAAAGCTAATGACAGAATATGTATTAAAAGTCGTGTAACCTTTTTATTTAAAATTCACTGTGAGATATTATTTCAGAAGACAGCAAATGTTATCCTTCAACATTCTAGTGAGTTTGTGAGTTATTTATCACTCTTCTGGCAAAACTAAGCTGCTGAGGAGCCTTTATATGTCTGAAAACAAAATATCAAGGGTCAAACTTCTTACAAGGGCTTAAATTATTGTGTGGTTTTTAGAAATAAAAAAAATTCTATCATCTGTTCATAACATGACAATAAAACAAGCAGATTTTGTGCTTGTAGATGCTATCTCATCCTTCTTACAATATTTATGAAAAACATATTTTTCATTATTATACATTTTGAATGGTTTGCTAGCTGTTTAAGACTTTGATCAGATAAAGAAAAGCATAATAGCTGTAAGAATTTCTGAAGTGCATGGAGTGATAATGAAGCAGCCACATTCACATTTTGGTTCTATGATTACAGTACTTACTGACATAACTGTCAGGAGTACAGTAGAAAGGAAGAAAAGATCCTAATGCATATCTTCATATTTAAGTTTAACTTTCAGCTTCATGGTAATGGTTTTTTTGCATAATATGCAAAATAAGCAAACTTTAGTTGCTAGAAAATCTGCATTTTGTAATTAGACCCCATAGTGTTTAAAAATGTATGAACTGCAATTGAAACTATTCTGGTAGAGAGAAAAGCTTACTTTAGAAATTACTATCTTCCCTGTGGCTCTCCTTGTTTGTGCCTAATGAGCACATCCCAGCCTTGTTCATTTAAAGGAGATATTTAGTCTTAGCATTCTGCCCAGGTTGCCCAAGTTCCTCTCTCAACACACACTTAGAAAAGTTAAGTGGATTACCTAAACTTCTATAAAGTTTGGCCATCAATATTTTAATTAAAAAGCCATTTGGCAAGGGGAAATGAAACAGATTGCATACATAGATGCAGACAATGTGATGATACAAATGATACTTCACTAGTAAAACCAACCTATAAAAGCATGATCCAGATATCTAGGGCTGCCTATTCAATTTATGCTGGTTAGATACAGAAAAAGGTAGATTTGTGACCATGGAGAAGTGAGCAGACAAACTTGCCTTTGCTCAGCCAGTAATGGATCTTACATTAGACACTTTTATTGTTTTACAATGCAAAAACTTACTTTCATTTTGGGGAATTGTGGCAAGACATGGTATGATCTTCATGATGATTCTTCACTAAATACTCTGGCATCCCAACAGAAACAATAACAAAACAAAAATAGCACAGAAGCAATGAGACAAAAGTAAGCCCCTGAGAAGCTCTACCTCACCTGTGTTATGCTAAATGAAGCTTATGTTTAGGAGAGAAAATTACGTTTTATTTAAGGATTTAACCAGTGTCCTGGTTCTGGCTACAAGAGAGTTAATTTTCTTCTTAGTAGCTGACACAGTGCTCTGTTTTGGATTTAGTATGGGAATAATGTTGACAGCACACTGATGTGTTGGTTGCTAAGTGATGTTTACCCTAAATCATGGACTTTTCAGTTTCCCAGGCTCTGTCAGTGAGCAGGTGCAGAAAAAGCTGGGAGGAAGCATGGCCAGGAGAGCTGACCTGATCGGGCCAAATGGATAGTCCATAGCACAGAATGTCATGCCCAGACCATAAACTGAGGGGGATTACCAGGAAGACAGACTTATTGTAGCTTGGGAATGTGTTTGGCATCAGCCAGCAGGCAGTGAGCAATTGTACTGTATCGCTTGTTTTTCTTGGGTCCTCTTTCCCTGTGTCTCTGTCTCTCCCTTTTTCTCTTCCTCCCTCCTTTTGCTTACAGTTGCTATTAGTATTAGTATCACTCCTGATTTTCCCCTCCATCCCACTGAGGGTACAAGAAGGACCTGAGCAGCTGCTGTACTATAGTTGCCAACTGGGGTTAAACTGTGACAACCAGGGAGATAAGGGAATCTTTTTGGTGCTACTGCAGGCACTGAAAGCTCAAGCCAGTGGGAAAAAAATGCCTAGAATAGAAGCCTGTAAGCCTTAATGTTCACTGTTTTCTAGATATATTGACTAATTTATCACACTGTGCAAACTGCAGTTTCCTTTTCTTACTGGATATTGTGGGTGTAAAGAAGTGATAAAATAGACAGCACAATATATCTGGAAATAGGTATCGTAAACAAAACTTATTTTTCAAGCTTTTTTTGAAAACCTGTAAGGAGGCTACAGTCTGCATCCTATCCTAAAAAAATTTGTCAAAATAAATAGAACTTGTCTAACAAGTTCTGCAAAATAGCCATAAGCAATGGCTCTGATTTTTTGCTCAATTCCAAACCCAGCAACTAACATCACTAGAGAGTAAGCTGCAGCAAAATGTGCCATTCTCTTTTGGTTATAATTTTCCATTTGCAACTCACCTACAAACCCAGTGAAACTAAACTTCCTTGAACAGAACAAATTGGTACAAATGTGAACCCATATCATTCAGCAGTTCTTTTGCTTCAAAAGAAAGGTTTCTTCATAATTAATAGAATTCATTTAGAAAGTAGAACATTTTCAAAGAAGATGGACACTTAGAATAGAAAAAAAATGGAAAGGTGTGAAATGAAGAACTTTTCTTCCCATTTAATAAGTGTTTCTCATTTATTAGTAGTAGTATACCCAACAGTCAGATTCTATACTTTTCAGTGCAGCGGTGGCGGTGGGGGAGGGACTCTCACCACCAAGGAGATGAGATGGAGGGGACAATGAGACATGGTAGGGATCCTGGNAATACTTGCTAGACATTTTTGTTGTGCTGCGCTCATTCGTTTTATGTTCAGTAACACCAATACCACCCATAAAGCTCAGTAAACGGTTTGAAAACACGTTTTTACAGATTTTTANTCTGTCTTTCTGTCTTCCTCTCTCTCTCTTTGCCTCTTTTACTACTAAATAAAATATACCAACTTTTTTATGGCACCAACATCTAACCTCGTCTGTTTTTAATCATGTTTTTTGGGTATATTTCAAACCTCTCTGGGTCTGATCTGTGTTATTCACTGAAGCTTAGTTTCCCTCACTCTTCTGTGTTTAAACTGGTTTGTAACATGGCCTGAACTAGCCACTTTTAATAAATACTT